>CAUJNA010000961.1:0-60229 GCA_963377175.1 Effrenium voratum
GGTTAGAGGTTAGGGTTAGAGGTTAGGGTTAGAGGTTAGGGTTAGAGGTTAGGGTTAGAGGTTAGGGTTAGAGGATAGGGTTAGAGGTTAGGGTTAGAGGTTAGGGTTAGAGGTTAGGGTTAGAGGTTAGGGTTAGAGGTTAGGGTTAGAGGTTAGGGTTAGAGGTTAGGGTTAGAGGTTAGGGCTAGAGGTTAGGGTTAGAGGTTAGGGTTAGAGGTTAGGGCTAGAGGTTAGGGTTAGAGGTTAGGCTTAGAGGTTAGAGTTAGAGGTTAGAGTTAGAGGTTAGGCGTGTCAAAAATCCGCCGCGGGGCCCCCCCTCCCCCCTCAGACTCCCCTAACCACCACTTAGAACACGCCTCGCCCCTTTGCAGAGACTAACTTGGCTTTTGCAAAGGGGTCGGCGGATTAATCCGTGGTTGCCTTGAATCGATTGATGCATTCCCAGTCTAAATCATGACAGGAAGACCCAGGTTTCTTGAACCCGACTACACAAAATTGGGGCAAATTTGAGGTAAATTGGTGGTCAAGAGTTGCTGCTACAGGCAAGGCGTAATACACACATACATACATACATACATGCATGCATGCATGCATACATACATACATACATACATACATACATACATACATACATACATACATACATTCATACATACATACATATACACGCATATATATATATATACAACAATCTAGTTTACTCGCTTCCTGAGTTCCTCGACTTTATACTTTTGGGAAGACCATGAAGTGGTAAACAAAAAGCTCGAGCTTTGTCTGGCCAATCCACTCAGGGAGACAGCAAAACCAGCCCAAACCAAACCTAAGCCAAGCCTAACCAACCACCCACCCACCCAACCCCCACCCGTTGCCTGGGGGGGGGGTCCACAACCTGGAACATATATACCCATATTGAAGCCTCCAAGCCCATGGCAGTGCCGAGACGTCGCCAAGTCACAGGGAGATGCTGCGCTGATGGCGAGGCTGGCGTTCTTTTCCATGGCTGGAGGTCTGGGGCAATATCATGGTTGTTGTTGGGAAGCATTTTACATGTTTGCCTCTTGTGGTTGAGTGGTTGAAATCCAACCACTGAACTGCTAGAATTAGTTTGTTGCTCCCCTTGCAATGTCAACGTTGATATGTCGGCTTGCGACCTCGGACCCAGGAAGCCTTCTTTCTTGAGGGCCTTTGCTTTAGGTGTTTTTTGCAGTGCGCCCAGCGGTCTGGTCGAAGCGCACATATTGCAAACGATAGTTGTGCAAGGGCGACAAGGGTCCCCTTGTAGCACCATGGTCGTGTGAAGGGATCCATGGGATTTGTCTCAGAATAACTTTGTTGAAGCCAAACATATTTCTACATTCCAGGAAGGTTGATCCCTAAGAGTCCTGGGGCTTGGTATGCAGGGACCCGGGCACATCGAGTTGTTTTCGGGTTCTCAAAACAACATATTTTGGAACCCCAAAATTAGCGTAGAACCCTTCTATCAGAACCTATTCGAGAAGGTTCGTTTTGACAAAGGGGGTCTGATGGTTTAGTGGGGGGGGGGGGTAGATACTGATCACCCCCCAATCGTGATTTGGAAAGTGGGAGGGTTTTGGAAGTTTCATGGATGTTGGGAAACATTTTGCTTTTTTTTGCTTAGTGTGGTTGAGTGGTTGAAATCCAACCACTTAACTGCTAAAATTTGTTCATTTTTGCTCCCCCAAACCCAACGTCAAGGTTTTGGAAGGGCACCGTAAACGAAAGGCCAAGCATTCGGATGAGTCCCCCACTCCTCCCCCGGCCGGCACGTGGCCAAAAGGTCGTTCAAGCCGATTCCCAGGAACAAACTTCGACTCCCTGCACTGTTGGCTCATCATGCTTTGAGTGGCGTGCGATTTGTTCGGTGATCATGCTTGATGTGTAGTAATTTAACGTGTTGGATGTTTGATATGGATTCAGTTCATGCTGTTTGCGTTTGAGCTGTATCATGTTTCATGTTTTATACTTCATGGTTCATCTTTCATGCTTTTCGAGTTGTTTGTTTGTACTTGTATTTCCCAGGGCGGCATGTTCCGAAGTTGTTTGTTATATCGGTTTTTGCAACCAATGTTCATGTTTCTCACGTCAGTTGCCCGAAGCGAATCGACCTTTTGACCTTTTTGTTTTCCTGTTTTAGTCCAAGTCATCAAAAATAGGTGCTCACCTTTTATTTCCTGTCCCAAAAAGTTGGTTTTCCCTGTGGTGTCCCGTTAAAGTTATTTAACAAAGCAGTTCACTACCCCCAAAAAAGGACACCCTCATATTGTTTTTCCCAATTTTGATGTTCCCTGCAATGCACTGGGACTTCTTGCCAAACCCTTTTGGGTCACCTCAAGTTCAGAAGCCAATTCAGCGCCAGTTTCACCATTCTATATAGTTGGTTCGGTTCTACTACCTGGTTTCATATGGGGTGACATTACAGGCTATATAACCTGTATGAGCATAGCAGTCCCTGGTTTTCTGGGCGCTGCTTACTCACCTACATTTTTGTAACCCGAAAACCCACCATTTGTAGCTTCCCCAGAATTAGCTCCCCTTTTTGCTTTTTTGCTTTTTTGGGGGGTCCCTTTGTTTTCCACTAACCAGGCAAAAAAGATATTTTTTTGCTGGGGTCCTGATTCCAGCCAAGGTAGAAGAACCTCCTTTTCGGAGACCCTTTGGGGTCCATGTTAACCTTTATAGAGGAGCAGCCAGGCGTAGAGCTCCTGGCCCACGGGTCCCGCCAGGCCGCTTCCATCTCTTCGCGCGCACTCTGAAGGATGATGCGCCTAGCGGGTGGATTCCACAGCACAACTGCGGGCAAGCACCAAATAGTTGATATGTGTGTGGCTCAAAATTTAAGAGAAAGGGTTACGCAGGTTTTAGTCTTTGGTTCCACCTACCAGGGTTCCATTTTGGTACCGTTTTTTTGAGCCACAGCCATATGTTCGGGTAGACTAAGCATGGAACTGAGTCATAAATGTTGCCCCTTATTTTTCTGTGTACCCAAGTCGTGTGCCAAGAATACCCCAGACGTGTGCCAAGAAAAGCCACTTCTCGAATGAGTGTCTTGTAGGCAAACATGCTCGGCGGCTGAGGGCTGATATGTTAACCAGGGTTGTTTAATCATGTTTTACGAAATCCATCACTGCTGGACATATGTTTTTTGTCCGGGGAGGTGGAAAAGCACATGGAAAGGTGACCATGGGTATCTGAACCCATGTTGGTTAAAAGCGTTTGCTTTAGTGGTTTCCCCCAATGGTCATCCCATGTATCACGGACCTTTTGATCAGCCCCCACAAGAGTGCGCTGGAATCTTCTCGACAGGAATTGGGAAGCCGTCTCACGAGGCGAGGCTAGGAAAAAGAGGCCACATGCGTCGGGTGTGTGCGTGTGTGAATTATATGATATATCTATATATATACATACATATACGCATAGCATGTTATATATATATATATACACATATATGTACATACCATGTGGTAGTTTTTTGTGGTAGTTTTTTTGAGAGCTACCATTTTGAGGTTGCTAACCAAAAGAAAACCACGACATTCAGCGGTCCCCTAAATATTTGGAGTCGTGACAGGCACACATGCTTTCCATAAAGGCATGCAGATAGGACAGCTGTGTCCAGACAAGCCAGGCGCTGCTGAGGGAGGACGGTGTGATAATTCCGTTGCCAGGGCCGCAGACTTACCCTGAGCCTCTCAAAGATGTAAGCCTGGGTGGCCATTTGGTGGACGTGATTTGGGCGGGGTGTCATGTCCACTTTTGACAGGATTCTTCAGGGTTTTGGAAGACTACTTTCCTTTTAGGGAGTTACGGACGGCGGACGCCTCGCGGATTTTTCAGACCATTGTAAAGGCTCCCAAGGGAATCATGACCATGGCCCAAAAATCGGAGTTTTGCTTCTGGCACACTCGGGGTTGGTTAGTCATTCTCCTTCGGGGTTTTTGAAGGGTGGCAAGGTGTTGGCTACCTAAACCAGGGAACTGGGATCTGGGATCTACAGGATGTTTGTTGATTTCGCTTTGGGCCCCTAGGAAAAAAAGAAGGCGAGGCCCCCCCGAAGTCTCGGTGCTCCCTCCCCCCCCGCGGTTTCCCCGCGGTTGTCTCGCCCGGGTTGGTCCGGAGCTTCGGGGATTCGATCGCGCGCAGCACCGGGGGTGGTACACCTTCGCGGTGAACACGGCGGCCGGGGGCGTCTACACCTTCGGCGCGGACGCCAAGGGGGAAGTCGGCGCTAATGGGTTAAGGGATGCGACTTCGTGTGTGTCGTGTTGTTGGAGTTTCGGTACCCCTATTTTTTGTTGTTTGGTGGTTTTCAAGGAACACCAAAACAAAAGCCAGTCTTTTTGCAGTTGGTACCCCGTCTTTTTAATGACATCAAAAGGACAACTAGGGGTCTGTTTGGAGTTGGTACCCGTTATTTGGAGGTGTTCAAGGAACAAATGGACAACCAGGGGTTTTTTTTTGGAGTTGGTAGGCTGAGTAAGGGATCGTTCAGTGCATCCTTAGACACCAAGACCCTCTGGGGTGTTGCTTTGTTTGCGGGTACCCCCAAAAGGGGGTGGATGTAAGGGAGACCATCTTTTCCAAGGTTGTTGTTGGGAAACATTTTACATGTTTGCTTATCGTGGTTTAGTGGTTGAAATCCCCCACTGAACTGCTAAAATTTAATTTGTTGATCCCCTTCCAACGTCAACCAAGTTTCGAGGGTGCCCTGAAAAGAGAAAATAAGCGTAGGTGGTATCTCAAACAGCCCCGGAACCTCCTGGAACCCTCCTTGTGAACCCTCCCTGAAAGCTGCCCCAAACCACCCCGAGCGAGCATTTGAGCAGAGACCAGAAAAGAGAAGAACCCATTTTAGCGATTTTAGTAGGCGGATCCACCTGCTTGAACAAGGGTTGTATAGTAAGCCAGATAAAAAGTAAGAGGGTTTTATGGTAAGTGGAAACATGGACCAAAACCTGCGTAACCCCTCCTGTTCAATTTTGAGCCACACCTATATGAGTGCGTACTTGCCCGCAGGCTTGGACTGGATTTTGTTGTTTGGTTCTTGCTGATTTTTTTGGGTGGAGGTGGCTTGAAAGCACCTGACCGTGCGTCGCGTTCGGGTTCATTTATTTGTTTTTCGCCCTCCAAACCGGGGGATTCTCGGCAAAGCTATCCGCGCATGAAACCGAGACGTCGCAACATGTGTCAGGCAACTCTTAGTTTCACTCCCTGAGTTCTGTTTCGAACTTTCGTCACTGTTCGGGTGAGTTTGGGTCATGTAGCCCTTACTCGGTGAGTTGAATTTGTGCTTTGGATTTCGATTTGAACCCTTGGTACTTGGTTCTTGTAGAGGGGTATATAAATTGGGAAACCATCCCAATCCAAACCACCAATTGGAGGGACGCTGAGCTGTCTTTTCTTGAGCACTTTGGTAGCAATGAGTACTGAAGGAACGCCAACAGGAAAACCGAAATCCATTTTGGGAGCCTAAAAAGTGCTGACACGTTTGTGTGGTTGGCAATAGGTGCTCATGGAGGGTTTTTTTCAACCGCCAAGTTGGCTCAGAACAACAGCACGTGTATCCCTGGCTGTAGATATCCCCCACTTTTCCAGTTGCTCAGTGAGGTCCGGAGCCACATTTGCGTGGGTTTTTGTTGGTTCCCCACAAATTCTGGAGTCATTACTCTTTAACAGGCTCCCCCTTCCTAACAGTGAAATCTACCGCAAGGACCGCCAGAACCCGCGAAATTTCCCAATTGTTGTCATGGTGTCCCATCATCTTGCTGGTGCTCAGCGGGGAATGAGAAATGGAATGACCCCTATACACCATCCAACTGGTGGTTTCCTTGAAGGAGCCCAAAGCCTGGGTTCATTCCATTGCTCATTCCCTACCTATCGCACCAAGTTATTTGTTCATTCCAGTCACTTGCGAAAGGGGGGAGCCTGGGGAGCCTCATGGGGCGGCGGCATGCATCGTGAGGCTTCGTGATGATGACGCCGCAGGCAGGTTCTCAGAGAAAGGGCGCAGCAGCCCTCCAGAGCTGCGGGCGAAATAAGGCCTATGAAGGCCGACTTGGGTTAAAAGGCCAAACCCGCCTGGGCGGGTTTGGGGGGTTCTAGGGTCCCTTTCGCCAAAGTCTGTCAGGATTCGAGCTCAGAAACTTGGTACGGGTCCAATGGTCGATTTTCCAGCGCTTGACCCTCAAGCTACCCTTGCAAATGGGAACTCATCCCCAAATGTTGGCAATGACACATTTTTTGGGGTATGTTGAGTCATTGAGGGCAGGTGGTTTCTCTTTGTTTACGTACCCTGAAGTTGTTCGATTGGCTTTCATCCAGGGTACTTGTCGAAGAATCACCCAGGTCCAAATGGTTTTGATTCTAGATTCAGGGTGTGTTCCATGGGAATCCTTCACTTTTTGGGAAGCCCTCTGTTTATTTGCATTATGATATCCAGGCTCGACTTTGGGGATCCGCCCGGCCACGCTTTTGGTTTGTTTGCGACTCTATGGTTTGGGATCGCAAGCATGAATAGGTGCGGCGGCCAATCTTTTGGCTCTTTCGCAGCATATTTGCTTTTACTGATTCTCGGTATAGTGTTGGCCCCGAGCCTTCCAGTGGATCCATTTACCGTATCACCTGCATATGGGGGTTGCGGTTGACCATTAAGGAAATCCATAGAGTAGGTAGCCAAAGGCTTGCCACCCTTTAGAAACCAAAAGCAAATAGCAGCTTTCGCCTCCTCTAAGGGCACCTGGGATCCACTGGGCCCAGGTTGAAGCCAAAGCTTTGCCTGCAAGTGTGTGTGTGTGTGTACGTCTTTAGGAATCCGAGCCCCAAACAGGATTTCGAGGTTCCTTTTGGTTTCCAAGAAAGAACCTAAGAAGAGGTACCAACTCCAAAAAATGGAGCCACACCCAAGTGTGTGTGTGTGTGCGGGTGCCTGTATGGTGCGTCTCGTTTTTTGTTTTTTTGTTTTTATCGGGAAACCAAATGGAGGCTTCACCAACTCTGTTGTTTTTCATTTCCATTGGTTTTTTGGTTGGGGCTCGAGGGTGGGGGGGGGGGAGCTACTTGGACACAAACCGAAGGGTTTCATATATGGGAGTGTCTCAAAACTCCCTTCCTGAGTGCCTGAACTTTATACTTTTTGCTAAGACCATTTTAGTGGCAAAAACAAGTTTTGTTTTTTGGCCAATCCACTCGACCCTTTTATGGTATGGTTTTGCAGGGGAGCCAAAACGAAACCAAGCACCGGCAGCACCGGTCCCAATTTTGAGAAACACAACAACTGACTACCTATGGTGACCTTAAGCCAGGGGTGCTTGGTTTCCCCTAAAAGATTGCTGCTCGCGGGTCATCACCCAATGGAACTCTGAACCGTGGCCATGAATTTTAGCAGGAGTATCCTCAAAACTGGTTCTTGGACACACGTCCCCAAAATTAGAGATGTCCTTCAAAGGGCCCCCAATTAAAGTTCACTCCCACGTGAGAAATGGGTTTGTCTCAAAATGGGGGCCCCTCAGAATTAGTGGTTGCCTGTTCCCAGTGCTTCCAGTTACCACTATAGTAGGTAACCAGGTAAATTTGCCTCGTGGTTTTGCATGATAGTTTCCCCTGGTTACCGACTATAGTGGCTTGCCTGGAAGCACTGGGGTTGGTTTCCCTTGAAAAACAATCCCAAAAACTTGATTGCTATTGTGTTGGATCTGTAGACTTTAATTTGTTGAGAAATCAAGGGTTTTTCATTGAACCCACAAACAAAAAACAACTTTGTACAGAGGGGTCAACAGCAACCAAGAAAATGGTGCCCTCTTTAACAAAGCCACATCCAAATCGGCCTTCGGCCAGCTGTACATCAACTACAAGCTCAAGTCCGTTGAGCACATGCCGCCTGGCACCCCAGTGCATCCAAGAAGTGCCATCTATCCAACCAAGGATATGCACAGAGATCCAACAAAAGAAATCCACCTAAACAAGCTGGGGAAGCTAAAACGGAAGAGGAAAGCCAGGGAACCAAACCAGCACCAACAGGGCAATGTTCTCGACATCAACCACCCGAGAGGAAATCCGCCAACTCATTTGAGTATGTGTCAAACTTGGGGCACCCCAAAAGCATGTTTTGCGGTGTTCCTCTTGTCTTCCCCATTTGGTGTTAAATCTTTCTTGGGCTCAAATCCCAAATCACCCATCCAACCCACCACGAAGGTATACCGCAAAACGGGTACCAACTCCTTAACAAAAGCGACACGCCCATGATTTAGGGCTTCCAACCAGGCTTTCCGTTCATTTCTATCAACTCCAATCAGGGGATGTCGGAAATCTGAATGGCATGACCCAACAGAAGGGCCCCATAACCTTGCAGCTTGAGTTTGAGGCTTGGCGTCCCTGCTTACCTTCGACGTGAGACGTGGGATTCCGTGGTTTGGACCCTTTCCGTTGCGCGCGCCCTGCCGTCCTTCAACGGCGGCCTTCCCAGCGCAAGTCATCAAAGTAGACACGTCCGCAGAACCCGTTTCAACCAACGGGTAGCCTGAGAACGGAATGTGCGCAGCTGAAAGAAATCCATGTTTAACAAACCCATCTTGTTCAGGTCGCCGAAATGCTCGCCAGAGTTTGCCCCACAGGTGGAATCTCAGGCCCCTCACAAGGCTGAGGAATATCAGTCTTGAGGTCCATCGATCCAAGCCCTTGCCAGTGCTTCCTTTCGGCGTTTCGCCGCTATACGCAACCTGGACAAACCATCATGCAAAACCAAGTGGCAAAAATGTCCCGATCGGTTGCCTACTATGGCGAAACGCCGAAAGGAAGCACTGGGCTTGGCTAGGAGTCTTCCTACGGGCGCTGGGTGGACATAAGGCTCATTGCATCGTGTTTTGGGTTTGCGTCTGAGGTGGCGGGCGCTCACCTACAAGGCCTGGTGCAACTTTGTTTCTGGGGGAAACACGGGGAACTTGGGCTTGTGCACCGGGACCATAGGTGTCCTTTTTGGTTGTTTTAGTAGAGAATAGATGGTCCTGGTTGACCTGGTTGTTTCATCATGCAGCAGGGCCATCTATTGTCCGTCCCAAAAGGACATCTATGACCAGGACTGTTGGGGGACTGAGACATCTAAAGAAAAGAGAGGGTTCCTTTTCCTTGATCTTCCAGGACCCTGAAAAAGCAGCATTGCCTTTGGCCGATGTTCCTTCTTCAACCAAGAGCAGCATTAAGCAGGGCCCTGTTTTTGCCGGCCCTTGAAAGACCAAGGTTTTGGCTTTTCGTTTGAAACCAACCAAAAGGGATACCCTCATTGCAAAAACGGAACATGGAAGTGTATAAAGGCCCCTTCCAAGGGCAAAGTAGCCTTGCTACGGGGGTCTGTGCACTTCCATGTTAGCCGGTGGGAGGGTACTCGTCCTACTATCAGTTTTGGACCCGGGAAAAGGGGACACCCCACTATTGGTCAAAGAGGGGTTTATTACTCCGAGATTCGCAGTTTTCTGGCGGTTCCCTCTATTTTGAAAAACACCGGCATTCACATGGATCAGCCTTGATACATTCAACAGTGACTTGGCCGGACAGAATGCACAAATTGCCCCCATGCATGTGACTTCCCAAATGAACATAGAAGACGACTGTGACGAACTCCGGGCCCACCTAAGACACCCAATGATGATATGTTTGTAACCATGGTTTCAAAGTTGGATTGCGAACGGGTTTCGTCCATCCACAGGCTTCTTTCTGTCAATCCACAATCCCCCTCCAACAAACGGATGGAACCCCAAAATTCCGCCCAACATGGAGAAAAAGTCTCCTCTTGGGGATCGGACCTCCCTTTCTGGGGGGGGTCATTCCGTGAAAAAAGCGGGGGGCCGACTCAAATCAAAGAAAAGAGGAGGAACGTGTACGGAAAACCTGGGATTTTGGCTGGTTTTATGGCCATGTCCTTGGTTGTTCTTCCTACCGTGGATAAACGCGGAATCCGGTCGCGCCACTTTGAAACCATGGTTGCAACCATTGTTTGTTGGTATTTCTGGGAATCATCATTGCAGGGTTTCTTAGGTGTGCAGGATTTGGTCTATCCACAGTACTGTTGTTTAAGATCAAAGCAATGACAGCTTTCCGTAGGCGATGAGTACCTTCGTGGACGATGTGGCTGCCTTCTTGATCGACATGCCCATGATGCACCGGCACACCCGGCGAATCCATTCGACATGGGACATGGAAACAATTGAGTTTGTCTCTCAAAAAGTTGTTTCGTTCTGGTTTCCTTTTAAACCACCGCCAACACGGTTCCCTGAAGAAACAAAGGACAAATGGCTTTCCCATTAAACCTGCAGGCAGGGTTTCCTCGATTTCCCAAAAGGAATCTCCATTTCGTGGCGATTTCCATGGAAACCACTAGTGAATTGAGTGACCATTTGCTCCTTCGGGTTGGAGCAAGGTGAATTCAGGATTGCTCGCCATTTGAATGGACCTAGACGATTTGAGCAATGCACATGTTTCTCAATCCAAATCGAATCGACCTGAAATAACCCTTGGGTTGAAACCTTTGGGGGCTGTTTTTAGTCATGGCCCCCAACGGTTAATCTTTTATTTTTGTGGTTCTTCCGGTAACTGAGTTTTGGAACCCATGTTTAAAATACGAATCTAGGATTGCAAGAGGGCTGTATTTTTTCAAGAGCATCCTGTCAGCTTCTATCATTGGAAAGCGGGTGTTCATCTCCTAATAGAAGGGAAACTGCACCAGAACGGACAAGCGGTTGGTTTGATCAGACATCAAGAGGGGTGCTAGGTCGGATCAAAGGTGCCCCTTTGTCCTTTTGGTTCTTGCTGCGTTTCCTTTTCAAGAGTCAGGGCACTTGGTATGTGGCCAGCACGTATGGCTATGAGCCACCCAAGGCCATGGCCAAAAGTTCACCAAGTGGGTTCACCTTGGTCATTCACAACCGTTTGATCCGTCTATGCTGTGCACCAGCAGAGGATTTAGGGACACCGGGTCCTGCAGATGGCCTTGGCTTCCTTGAAGTGGGATATCGTCCAAAAGGAGAAAATGAAGCTGCTGTCCAACTGTCTTTGCATGGGAAACAAACAAGTTTTGAGTGTTTCCATTTAAAGGGTAAGAATATGTTCATTTTCCCCTGTTGGTTTCTATCCCTACTGGAAGTATCTTTACTTTTGCAGGATACTTAAGCAAATGGAGGAGTGTTAATCCACGGAACTGAGATAGGTGGGAAAACACCGAGAGTTGGGAGCATGCCTGCTTTTGTTTGGAGCTTGGAGGAAACCAAGCAATTGTGGGCGGTCCAAAGAGGCGGTCCCCCAGGAAACAAATACGCACCTGATTGCCCTATCATGACCAATGGGTTTACAGCTTCTAATCATTTCGGCCAGGTATGGGTATGGGTCAAAATTCCACCAGGGGACCGCAGGTTTTAGTCCTTGGTTCTATTCACCAGGGTTCAAGAAAAGTGTTTTGGGTACCGAGTTTTGACCCACAGCCCCACATCAGTCAGCGTCTTTGGGTGTCTTCGACTGGGCTGCGGAGTTCCTGATTGAAGCCACGAAGCCGCGCACTCCGCAGCTTTTCCGCAGCTTCTCCTTGGCCATGGACCCTGCAGGAAACCTCAGAAAGTTCTTGTACCCCAAACGGTTTGGAGTGGGAGTTCAACCGGTTTTTGTAGGAAAAACAGAACACCCCTAAACCATGAAGATCCTGTTTACCCCTTCGTCCAGGGGTAAATATGTCTAATTACATGATATGCATGTTGATTTTCTTTCAGTGTTTGGTAGATGTGGAAACATGCTAGCTATGTGTGGCGATGTTTGGCAACTATCTAAACATGGTCATCTTCATACCCCAAGCCCTTCACCGCACGCGGCCACTCGGATACTCGGGTCCGGCCGGGCCTCGCGAGCTCGCGACTCCTGCTCTCCTGTGGGCTGGGGCCCTGCATCGGTGAGGCGGCGATATGTCCCAAAACGGACCCCCGATTCAACAGGGCGTCACTGTTCTTGGCGAGTGCTTGAGCGTTTTAAGTTGTGTGGTTCTGTTCCTTTTTCCCTTTAGTAACCCCATGGTGAAGTTGTTTTTTCTGCCTTATGGTTTTGTTTTCGGAGTTCACTACGGTTTATGTTTGCATGTTTTTGTGGTGTGCTTCTGGCTCAGCTGCCTGGCTTTAACGTCTTCATCAACACCCCTGCCCCATCAGCAAGAAGGGTTTGAATGTTCAGCATGGCCAGCTCTGCCCAAAATGGCCCACCGCAATGCCCCTTCTGACGAGAATCTTCCTCGTCAAACTAACCAAGATGCTCAAACACCAGGCCCACTTATCTCGGCCAGTGGCGTTCCCGCGTTTCAGGTCATGCATGCATGCGCAAACCAATGCCCATTGAGAAAACCCGAAGTGCGGATCACATTCTCAGTGGTCCACCAACATCTCCATTGAAACTAATGGGGTTCCTACCCATGGTGGTTTCCGCAAGGTTTCGATACAACTTAGGGGTTCCCTCAAAGAAAGTGTTCAGCCAAAGCGCATCGACCTGTCACCTTTGGGCTTCGACGGTGATCTCCAACCTGCAGGCCTGCAGACCCTCTCCGCGAAACCAACGAAATTCCCGAAATTTCGGGTGGATACGTCTGGGGTCTCCCAATCTGGGTGGGGTTTCCTTTTGGTGTCCCTTTCAAGGCATCCAAAAAAAGGGGCACCCTCAAAAAAGACACACCCATCTGGCTGTGGCTCCGGGGCTTGGATGGGAAAAAGGACCAAAGCCTGCGGCGGCCTGCGGAACCCCAGCTCTTTAATTTTGAGCCACACCCATCCAGCAAGAGATTCTCCTGGATTGAGCCTCCTCAGTCAGGGAGCGTTGGTACGTAGTTCTGGCTACCCCCAAGACTGGCTGGCTTTCCTGTTGAATTAGAAAAAACCCACCTCAAAAGGGGCACCCGGAAAACACGAGCACCCTTATGTCCCTTGTGGTTGCGCGTAAAGCTTCTTTGACCCAACTCACCCCCACCCCCACTCACCACCTCACCGCCAACATTTAGGCAAAGCCTGCCCCATGCCTGCCCCTGTGATTTTGAGTGAAATGAAGTAAACTTCCTGGAACGAAAGTCCTTTTCCCCCATAGGCGAAATTGGGTTGCTTTCGGCTCGGGGGGCGGGGGCCTTGTTTGACCTTGCTTCCCTCAAACAGGGCGGGTAGGCTCCGACCCGCTCAACTCACGCTGAGGGACTATGGACTGCTTCGCAGGCGGAGCCCACCGGGGCGGGCGGAAAGAGAACGCGCGCGAAGAGTCTTGATACAGAGCCTTTGAATACTTCCACTTGCTTCCGCGGAGGTTTTATTTTCCCCTTTTGGTTTTCAAAGGAATCTATCACTTCCGGAAATCCTGGTTTTCAAAGCTTCCATTTGCTCAAAAATATATGTGTTGTTGTTTCCAGTTGGTTTTAAATCGATTATGTTGCCAAGGGACTTAAGCAAATGGAGGTATAGTGATTTCGCTCATAGTCTCCCGCGGGCGGAAGTGTGACTTTGCGTTCCGATTTTGAAGAACCCGCCCGTGGGCTGGATAGTGGCAACCCAGGGTTCGATCCCATTTCAGGATTACATTAGATCACTTGTTGCATTCGTCAGGCGGACACTCAGCGCCTTTTACTCCTGCCTCGTTTCGGGCTTTTAGATGGGTGGACGGATCGATCCCTCTCCCTGTTTCGAAGATCTGCAGCAAACGCAGGCCTCTCATAAAATTGTGTGAGGGCCAAATTAGTCTACCGGAGCCAGGCTTTTGGGACCGAGGCGTTCCCATGTTTGACCTGTAACCCGACCTTCGAACATGTCATGTCTGAGTAACTACTACGCTTACCTACCGAAAGGGGCGATTACGTCAGGCAAGTCGGTAGTCATGGGGACAACCGCTTGAGTCATGGCGAGCATCGCGTCGCTGATTAGTTTTTTGGCCTCGCACGCAACTGAGGAGGCCTAAACAGCGACAAGGGCAATCATCCCCAATGAACCCCTGAAAGGGACCCTAAAAAAAACTAGGTCCTCCAGTAGTCCCTTTTACTTGTTTTTTTGGGGGAGGGTTACAGAAAAACGGGTACCCGTATTCTAACCTCTCTACTGGAGGACCTAGAAATGGATGCCCCCAAACAAAGATGGATTTATTGAGAGCCTCATGACCGCCTTTGGCCAAACGGGTGCCTCGAGTTTCTCGAACATGAGTTGGTACAGTGGGTTTCAAGGGACACCCAAAAGAAAAGCCACTTGTTATTGTTTGTGGGGGGGGGCCGAAAAAGACAGACCCAAAACTGACGCCAAAGCCATCCGAGTTCCCTTTTGGCTTTGAGTCCGGAGCGCGGCGGCTGCGCCGAAAATCCATGGGATGTCGCAGGCTGCAAAAAGAAGGATGGGCGCACGGAGGTGATCCAACCAGAAGGCCTGGAGATGGTCACGAGTGGCTGCTTTGTGACCCATGGTCCACTTGGTGGTAATCTCACAGGTTCGGACTGAATGTCACCTGATTGGGCCAAGGGGACCATTTTAGTAGTAAACGGCTTTGGCAACTTTGGTTTGGCCCATCTCGATCGGAAGTGAGGCTCATGGATTGCACCCGACTTAGCAAGTAGCAAGTAGTCCTACACAAGGTCTAACGACCTTTTGCAAAGGGGTGCGAGGAGCAACCCAGAATTGAGCAGCAATTTGAGGAGGGAGAGCGTGATTTTGGTCTGTTGTTTTTTCTTTGTTTAAAAAAGAAATATAAAAAACGGGAAAAACATGTGCAGACCAATCCCCCCCCCCCCGGCAAAGATGGGATTGGCAGGGGTGCCCCTCGGAGTTTCGTTTTTTGTTGCTTTCCACTTTTGGTGGTTTGGTGACTCTCAAAATGAAAATGGAGTGGCCAGTTGGCCAAGTCAGAGCGGGGTCTGGATGGGATGCCTTTGGTTTTCTCGCGCCCAAAGTTGTACCGATCCGCTGGAAATTGGCTCAGGCCCGGCTCCCAAGGAGACGGAGGTGATAACGATGCTCCCTGGAGAGGACGGGCGAAATGCAAGATCTAGTGGCTACCCGGCCATTCTAGTACCTAGTCAAGTGACTGGCTCCTGGATGAAGAGGCGGCCAAACCTCAGTTACCAAAGCCGACCTTTGACCTTTTAGTTTCATGTTGGTCTATGTTTAGTGAAGGTGCCAACAGGTTAGCTTTTTGTTTTTGCGGGTCCGTTGGGCAACTGAGAAACCATTGGAACTAGAACCATGCTGGAGGAACCACAAACCAGGTAATTGTTTGGGCGCTGCTAAGCTGGCGCGCGTGTTTGCGCCGATCTCCGTGAACAATTGCCAGCAAGAGGGAAGAGGGTTTACAACTCCTCCATTTCACTTTTTGGAGACTCCATTGAAGCCATCCCACAATTGTAAATTGCAACTTGAAGACTATCCAGAGACCATAGTAAGTACCCCTGTTCGGGTGAGAGTTGAAGTAGGTGAGAGGAGAGTGTACGCGCTGCAACAAGCGGGGCCAGCACCTTTCCCACCTGTCCAAGAATACTGGAAAATCGTAGGGTGGGCCCTACTTTTGATTCAAGAGGCAGCCTAAGAGGCGTGTTGTGTCCTTCTTTTTGGTGCAGTCAACATGAGAATAATAGAGATCTACTTTGGGAGAGGGAGGTTCCGTCGGGATACTCTTTGAGCTGTGCCGTTTCCGTTTTGGGGTTGATTCATTGTCAGACTAAACTAACCTTCATCTGCTGAAATGGTGTTTTTCTTTAGGAAAGCCTCATATTTGTTTGGTCGCCTTTTGATGTGCATTTAAAACCAACTAAAACGGGGGACCCTCATAAAAGACACCACCGAGTGATTTGTTGTTCTTCTTCCCTCTTGGTGTTAAAAGGGAATCCAACACTCCTGGAATTAATGTTGTCTTTTTCCACGGGACTTTCGGCAAATGCAAGTAACCTGGACCGCCCCTTGGTTTCTGCCCAGCAATTCAAAGGCAGCAAAATGGGGGTCAACAAGGGGGGCCAGGAACATGTTTGGATTTTGCGCGTTGCGTTTCCTTCATCTTCGCTTTGAACCCGCCAAAACACGACTTTTTGCCGAGGGGCATCTTGTCCCCGGATTTGAAGGAAAAGCCATGGACCAGATTGAAAGCGGGAACTATCGGGCCAAATGGCATCGCAACCTTGCGCGACAGACTCCTTTTTCGAGGTGTGCGAGGTGTAGTGAAGGTCGTTTAGAATAGTCCTGGAGATTCCAATGTCGAGGAATTCCTAGGGAAGCGTTTGAATCGTTTTTCCCCCCCCCCCCCCCTTTTTTTGCGGGCGTTTGCCCCTTTTGTTGCAGGCGTGTTGCGGCCATTTGCGGGTATTTCCTGTTTCAAGGCGTTTGCAGGAAATAGCGGGCGTTTGCATCCAAACAGGGTCAATGCCAAGAATTACTACCTGGGGCCGCGGTTCGAAAGACCATTTTTTTAGTCGCGCGACAAAAAAGCGGTTGCGGTACGGAAAAATGAATTTCCCCGCATTAGACCAAAAATTCATCATCATGGGGGCGTTTAACAGAAAAAGGGTCGTTGATTGCAAAAAAACAGCCGTATGAAAAAAGCACGCGTTGGTTCAAACAAACTAATGTTAACAGCCTGTCACTTCGTAGGCCTTGGCAGGTAAGTTGTGTAGTGTCCACTTGCCTGAGCAGCATGCATGGCAGGCATTCAGCACGTTTGAAAAGAAAATGTTCGTTCCTAAAAAAATGTTCGTACGAGCAAAGAATGGTCGCGCCGGACCGCAACCAAAAAACGGCAGTCGTTTGAGGCCCCAGGTAGGAATTCCTTGACGGTTGAATCTCCGGAGTTGAGATTTGCCGCGCATTGCGGTGCGGAAGTGGCCCCTTTGAAGGGAAAAGTAAAATGACCACAGTTGGGACGGTTCCTTTCATGTCAACCAATGCCACCCATTTAACCTCACGAGTTCCGTTTCGGACTGCCTGTCGCTTTTTTGGGTCAAGGGGCCATTTGAGTGGCAGACCAGCTTCGCTTATCCACTATCCAACCCTAGGAGAACTTCGGGTTTGGGCCACTGGCAATGGCCTCCTATCCCGCCGGAGCCCCACTTTCGCGGTTGGTGGTGGGGGGGGGGGGGGTTGGCCGAAGGGAGCAAATGGGTGTGGCTGAAAATGAGCCAGTCGCGGCAACCTCGCAGGTTTTAGCAAATTGCAAGTTTGGGTTTTTTGTTGCCAGAAAAAGAAGAGGTCCCGTTTTTGGGGATCTCATTTTTTGAGCCCCCGGAGAAGCTTGCCTGGGGCTTAAGGGGGAGGGGCTTAAGGAAGTAATGGGGCGCTTGCTCTTGAAATGAGGGTCAAGTCATGCTGATCCCGGCATGTCTCACCCTGCGGGACCTGGGCTCTTGGTTACCAGATATTTGTTTACGGGCTCCGAGAAGCTGCAGGGAGCTCTCTACTCATACTGGGAGAAGCAGGTCACAGGGAACATGTTTCGAACCCGGAAACATCTGGCAAGAGCATTTTAAGCGACAGGTTGGGTCGCGACTGATGGGGCCCCATCATTATGTAGCTCCTTAAGAATCGGGGGGTATCCGGAATCTAGACAAATCAACCAACCTCTTGCTCAGCAACTCACTTCTTTCTGGGGTGGTTGAGTGCCGAGAGAGAAAAAAAGTAGCCCTAAAACGGTCCCTTCAGGTCTATGTTTTAGCTGTTGCTTGTCCTTTCAGGGTGCTATCCTGCTCAGGCGCGTGTCCAATCACCGGGACGGCGCGTGAAGAGCGATTGTCCTTGGTTTTCCTCAATGCAAAGGGGTGGTTTCCGCAATGGCTTTCCTCCACAAGAGGTGTTTGTCCCTTTTGGACCTTGGTTTCCCTATTTCCCAAAAGGGGTGGTTTCTTCCAAAGTTGTCCGGCGCCTTGAAAAACGTCGCCGGAGTGCCGTGCAGAAAGTGCTGGAAGCTCAAGGACCCCAGAAAGATGGGGCCGGTGCCAGAGATCCTATTTGGGCCGGCGCAAAGGGCTTTGATCTAATAGCAATGCTTCCGCCACGCGGGAAAGTTGATGCATGAGAATAGCAAAGACGGTATAGCAAGGGTTGGCACGTGATAGCAAAAAAGATAAGGACCCAGGTGACAACCTGATCCGGAAAAAGCACATGGGCGTTGATCAAAAGCTCCATCATACATGGGATGACCATTGGTTGGAGAACCACTAAACTGATATGTCCAGGGGAAAAGCTATCCATGGTCAAAATGCCGATCGGACTATGGGTGTGCCGGTGTGGCTCAGAATAGGGTTACGCTATGTTAAAAAGTCTCTAGTTGCGCTTAAGGCGCCCATTCTGGTTCTCAAGTTTCTCTAGTTCCACTTCCAGACTCTCAGTTCTCCCGTTCCACTTCCCGCGGGTTTTAGTCGCCGCCGCCCGCTCCGCAGCGGCCGCTGAGTGAACCCGGGAGCCCGAGGCCACCGCCATGCGGATGCCGAAGTTTGACGAGGCCGGCCTCAAGAAGTCCCTCAGCAAGGCGCTCCAGGCCGCCGGGGCGATCTGAATGGGTGGCTCGGCGCGGCCTTGGTACCCGGTTTTCGGTTCCGGTTTTCGGTTTTTGGTGGGGCTCAGACACTGAGAAGAGCAAACAAGTCCCTTTTTGTTGGGTTCAGATACAAGAGGCAGCCAAACAACAGCTCAAAACAGAGCAAAACCAGGGCCGACCGAGCGTCCCACTCGTTTTTTGGCTGGTGTTAAAAGGGAGAGAAGCGGCCGCTCATTGTTCACGGGCCCGACGGGCCTGACGGGCCTGACCCGCGGGCCCGACCCGACGAGTTCAACCCGCTGACAGGTTGAGGGGGCGGACGGACAGGCGAACGGATTGACGGGTTGACAGAGGACTGGGGCTCCGAGTCTGTTTTCTGCGAGCCCAAGCGTAAACAACCCCCTCAAGCAAACCAACAAATGAGGCAAACAAACCAAGTCAGCAGCCGCAATCCCCTCAAGGCTCCCAAAATGAGGCCAAGCGAAAATCCATTTCGCGCAAGTGAGCACAATCCCTCAAGCCTCCCAGCAAGTGCGCACATCCCCTCAAGCCTCCCAAAATGAGGCCAAGTCAAAATCCATCTCGCGCAAGTCAGAACATTTTTTGGTCATATGGCGCAGCCGCGCCAGCAGTTCGTGAAGCCGAGCGACTGGCCACCTGTTAGCCGCGGATTCTTGGCAGCAGCACCTGCGCTTGGCTCCTCAAAATGCGGCGGCTTCTGGGCGTCAGCAGCCTCAGGCGTGCCTCTCGTTAGACTTTTTGCATCAGGCGCTCGTAGGGAATGGAGCATAGCTTCATCGGGTAGTTGTGGAACTCCACAACTGCAGCGGGGTCCTCGCTGGAAAGAAGGCTCAAGAACGTCAGACTGGCCCTTCTTTTCAGCATCGTCATTGCCACTGGCAAATGTACCGACGCGGTATTGCTCGAGGCCATGCTGCATGACAGCAGCCCAGTGTGGCAAACGCAAGCTGGTGCGAGTATACTTCGTAGCGCCCTCCTTTTTGACCTTGACCGACAAGCTGTTCACCACGCGGTGTCCATAGATCGTTGTCTCGCCACGCAGCAGTGTTTTCTGCATAACGACCTTGTCTCGGGCGCCGCGCATTCAAGTAACCAAACAATAGCCGAGAAACCACAAATCAAGACACGCAAGCTCTCGCATCAAATCGTTATGGCAAGTGACCCTGTCTGGGTACAAGATTGCGCCCAGAGACTGGTCTTGTACAGTGTGGGCGCTAGGCGGGTCTCAAGCCTATACGTGATTTGCTTCCGAACACAGTTCCCATCGATCAGACCCCTAGCGTGACGTTTGTATGGCCCATGAAGAACGAGAACTTCCCGAAACAGTAAAATGGAGAGGCTTTGTTAGGACAAAGGGGAGCGGGGGAAGGGCGATTGCTTCGGTGCGTCAAGGAAGTGGTAAATGATCATGGCGCAAAAACCACGCACTCCAAAAGTTTGTGCCGCTTGACCTGTGACACAAACATGAGTACCAAGCACTTCGCATGGGCAGATACGTCAGGTATCCGACTGGAATCTCTTAGTTTTGTTTTTGAATATGTTGAGGTGGTTCACTACATAGTACCACCAAAGAGTCAAAATTGTCTTCAACGACCCGGTGCCAGAATCAAGCATATCATTTTGGTTGAGGGCAAAGCCTGAGGTAAGGTGTAAGGTCATGCTTCATGTTTTGTTTTGACCCATACCCACATCACATGATCCACTTGATTCAAAGCATCCCTTGTGAATTGCGAATCACGGTGTCGTTGCATGGGATGATTGTGGGCATTTGAGCCACAATCAAAACTCGGGTAGATGAAGGTCAGTAAGGGGTACTCCCAACCTCAAGCGGGTGCAGCCGCCTTCTTAAATTACTTACATAGTTCTGGGCAGACGATTTGAGTACCAGGTATTCAACATGACTCATTTATGCCCGCAGGTGATTTGCATCGGGTCTCTGGGGACTGACGAAATGTGTGTGTGTGTGTGAGAGTTTTGCAGGGTGCCCTTTTCAAGTTCGCTTAAAGGGGAACCCATGGGATTCGTTTACCTGTACAGCAGATAGCCAAGGGCTGGCCACCCTTCAAATGTTAAAAGCCAAAAGGGAAATTATACTGCTTTCCTTCTCTAGGGGTAACTGGGATCCTCTCAGGAAACCAACAAGGAAAAACAAAAACATGATACACACCCAAGTTTGAGCCACACGGATGGCTAGGAAGTGCCTGTCGCTGCCGGCCGTTTTTGCCCCTTGGCTGATGAGGCCGTTTGCTCTTTGGGTCTGTAACTGTTTGGTGTGCCAGAGCACACAAGTGGTGGTGCGA
Source organism: Effrenium voratum (assembly GCA_963377175.1). Lineage (NCBI taxonomy): Eukaryota > Dinophyceae > Suessiales > Symbiodiniaceae > Effrenium > Effrenium voratum. Next base: position 20,829 of record CAUJNA010000961.1, read on the forward strand.
GATAGCAAGCCTGCACCGAAAGCCATCACCACTTTCGGAACTCTAGCTCGAAGCTGCTCCAACAGGGCAAAGACCCTAAAGGTTCAACTCTTGCTGGAAAGCTGAAACGATGCATATGTTTTACAGTTCTCCAGATCCTTCATTTCACGTCAATTGAAAACCCGCTGGTGGGTGGTCGAATCCCAGAAAGATGTTTATCGCCGCTGTTGAACATGCTCAAACAAGGGGTTGACCCTGCTGCAACCTTTGACGTGGCTTCCATCCATTCAGCCAGCGATCAGCTTTCGGTCCATGTCGGATGTGGTTCCAAGCTAAACAAACCCAGTGGTTCCAAGTTATCAAGTTATCACAATAGTAGGTCACCAGCCATGTTGCTTGTGGTTTTAAGCGGGTGTCTCCCATGGATATACTCAGAATTGCCATCACTGGGAAAAGTTCAGACTTCAAAACCAATTCAGGAAGCGAGTCATAGGCACGACCTGGGTGAAGCTCCTTTGGCCCATAGAAGCCCCACGTTTGGTGTCGCTTGAAAAGTGCGCTGTCGCGTTGATGTTTATATATGAGCGACTAACTTTATTTGCCTTAATGGAAACATGCAAGGGGCTGGAACCATTTTTTGGAAATGTGCATATTTAGCCGCAGAACGAGTTGGGGAACACCCCGAAAACGAGATAGGGCAAAAAAGCATGATAACATGAATTAGGATGACATTTTGGCAAGTGCAGCCTGGCAGAGCGTCTTGGGTTCAAGGTTGTTAGATGTAGTGTAGAGTAGACGACCTACGTCGCATGGTCCGTGGCAACTTACCACAGACTTTCCGGGGCAAGTACTGGCCAACCCTACGATGCCTAACTGCAAAAGGGTGTGAAGCAAACTTGCGAAGAAGCAGCGTAGCTGGTTTGTTCAAGATTTGCCCCTGGGCAATTTCCAGCCGTCCAAAAGCGGGCCATGTTAAAACGAGTTCCAAAACGAGTTCAAAACGAGTTCAGAACGAGTCCCCTACAACGTCCAAGTGAGTATTGGCCCAGTTCCTCCTCTCAAGTATTACTTTTCAACAAATTGTGTAGCAGCATTTTGCTTAGTGAAAGGTTGCGCGGCAACAACGAAGGAGACAAAGGAGGCGGCAAGCTAACCAAAGCTCGTTTACTTCTTTAAGCTCCTCTTCTTCAAGCTCTACAGAAAGTTGAGCCAGATAAAACGAGCGCGGTGTTGGAAAACGAGATAGGGGGCTGCGACCGAGCGCGGGGTTGGAAAACGAGTCAGGAACACCCGTCCATTATGCCATGTAACAAATAAAATCCGTTGCTCATATATATATATATATATATGTTTTCTTCTTCTTCTTCTTCGTCTTCTTCTTCTTCTTCTTCTTCTTCTTCTTCTTCTTCTTCTTCTTCTTCTTCTTCTTCTTTTTGGTGGGGGGGGGGGGGGCCCACACAAGCTCACTATGATGCAGATCTCTCATGTCCTTTTGGAATTATTGTAGAATGTGCAGATGATTGATAAGAGAGATGGGCCAAGTTTGCTGGATTGAGGGCTGGCAAACAAAAATGATTTCTATATGCCTCACTTGACACCCAACTTGGAGTTGGTAGGGATCCTCATGGACCCCTGAACAGTGAATTCATGAACAGTGAATTCAACCATGTGAAAAGGCAATTCGCTTTTCCCAAGAGACACGTTGACCACATGGCAACCATGGGTGTTTCTCAAACTGGGAGGAACCCCCCAAATGGGCAGAGTCAGCCTTTTGATGTTCCTTTGACCGCCCCAAGAAATGGCACCAACTCAAAAAATGGAACCCTAAGCCGTTGGTTCAAGCCGATAAGCGTTGCCCCCCTTCCACTTGCTTCGGTCCCTGCTAGCCACAGCAAATTCAAGGCCTGTTGGAACGGAGGTCCACATCGAAGGCCCAGTAGAAAAGCAAGAAGAACCATTCTCGTGAGAGATGTCTCCTTTCCTACTCCGAGGTTGAAGGTTTGTAGAACAGAATCATGCATGCACACAACATTGCTAGATGTAGGCTTGCATTGTGAATCGAACTCTGTTGCCTTTTTGGTTTGCCTTCACACTTTCAACAAGCAACATGTCAACTTTTGGGAGGGGGAGTAAGTCTGGTCAACATCAGCCTGGGCAGTCTTCTCAAAGCATACCCACCGACCTTCCGGCGCCCTGAGGCGGCGACGGCCGGAATCTCAGAAAACATGTTGTGTGGAGATGGTTCTCGATGTTGTACTGTACTGTAACCCTTTGTTGATTGAGTTTTGATTTGTCTTCAGGGCATGTTCAGGGTTCTCAATTTGTTGTTTTGGGTTCCTTTAGGATTAAGTTGTTGATGTTTTTTGTTGGTACTGTACTGTAACCCTTTTGGATTCGTCTTCAGGGCATTTTGGGGGGCGCACCATTTCGGAAGAAACCCGCATGGGGTTTGGCCTACGTGTGAGCAGCCAGCTCATGCGGTGCTTTTCCTTTGCACCTTGATGTCAAAACGGCTTCACATGCCTAGCAATCTTCTCTGTATCAAAAGGAGCACGTCGGATTTGTGCGTGTCATCCTTGCAAAAGGGCCATGACTAGGGTCCCCTCTCGTGAAAAGTTCCCATCATGCACTCCTCCCTTTTGGTAGGGGAGTGCCTGCCAAAAGCGCAGTCTTTGACCGCTTCGGGTTCCCCCCGTGCACTCACATCCTCCGAAGCCACCGAGGACATGATCAGCTCAAGCCGTCACCTCATCCCGCGTGGCCATCTTCCGTTGGCCATAGCCTCCACATGGTTCTCCTGCGTGATTTCATTCTCACAGAAACGGCACGGTTGGTAAATGCGAGCTTCCCCCTGAATGCCGGGGCAAGTGGGAGTAGCATGAAGACGCCCATCTGCACCGCACCACGTTCTCGCTCCCCTCCTCCGTTGCATTTCACCAGTCCAGCAGCGACTGCAGGGAGTAGCCGCTCTCATTCCACGGACCGTCGCATTCCTCAGGCCAAAGCAGTTCCTCCTCCAATGCAACTTGTCCCCGAGCTGCGTGAGATGGTACACCTCCGTCGCCTCCGGTTCCGTCGCCGGGATTGCCTGCAGCACCTGCTCCCGGATCTGCATGACCTGTCTCCACCGCTGGTTGAGGATCTCATCCTCCGCATCATCCACTCTCTCAAAAGGGGGGGGCACGTCCACATAGGAACCCCCACCACCATGCCTGCGCCTCGCCGAGCTGAATCTTGGCGGGGTCTCACTCATACTCGAAGACGTCATTCTCGATGACTCGTCCTCCTGCTCATCCGTCTGAGTAGCCCGTTCGTCGTGCTTCACCACGAGCCTCCTCACCTTGGAACAAGGGCCCCTCAGCCACTCTTGCAGGCCATCTCCCACTCGACCTCCAATCTCGGTCACCAGCCGGTACAGCACCACCGACACCACGGCAATGATACACACCAGGACAGTCATATCCATGGACCCCTCCACTGGCGTAGATTCATCTTCCGCCCGGCATGCCAAAATCTGCATCAAGGCCACCAGCAACTTGACTGCCTTCTCCTTGTCCCCGGTGAGCTGAATGGCCGCCACCTTCACAACTTTCTCCTCCTTTTCCGGCTCGAGGTTCCACAGTTGGCACAGCTCCTTCACCCGAGACGGACCCAGAGGCTTGGTGCCAAGATCCGCCAGCATCTGCTGTCCAGGGCAATGTCTCATCAGCCATTCCCCTTCTCGCACTCGCCACCTCAAGTGAAATGCTCGGAGCCTTAGATGCCGGGTTCGCCATGCACCTCCCGTGTCCGTAGCGATAGACACCGCTGCCGCGTTGTCCGACAGTAGCATCTTCTGGAAGTCATCAATCCCAAGAGCATTTGCCACCAGCGCCTCCACCGAGTCCCCCAAAACGATGCCATCGATCGCCTCAATGAGTTCGCACTCCGCCGTGGAAAGCGCCGGGAAAGCCTGCTTGCCTGCCTTCCATGCCACCACCGTTCCGTTCCAACACACCACCGAGCATCCCTGACTCCTTGCTCCCGATGGCGCAAAGGACGCGTCAGAGAAAGCCTGCAGCCCCGCCGGTCCATGTCCCGACCAGTGTTGTCCGGCATCCTTGGATATCCGGATGCCCCAGCCCTTCGTTTCCCGCAGATAACCGAGCAAGTAGCCAGACGCACGCACCACCCACTTGGGGTTCTTTGCTGCGAAGCTACATAGTCGGCTCATGCTGAAGAGCAGGTCCGGCCGTGTCCTCGTCATCAACCAAAGCAGCTCCCCAGCTATCCGCTGGGCCCGGGTCACATCTGACTGGTCGTAGTCTCCTGGCGGTAGCTCCGCCTCGTCTGACATCTCTTTGGTCATTGGCGACTTCGCCTTGACGACCTCTTCCTGATGTCTCTCCAACACCTCCTCGACATAGTCCTTCTGGTGAATGAAGACATCCGTGCCCTCCTTCTTGATGTTCATCCCCAAGAACCGCACCTCGTTCTCCTCAGTGAGCTCGTCCGGAACGTTCGTCTCCCATTTCTGAGCAATCACCTTCTCGAACGCCTTCCTGACCTTCGTCTCTGCCGTCGTCAAGACGTCATCCACATAGATCGAGACCAAACCCATCAGTCTCTCTCCCTCTTGCGTGATCTGGATCATCCGCCAAAGGTTCGGCTCCGCCACGCATTGCTCCAGGTGACATTTCCTCCCCTCCGTCTCCCAGACCAGCGTTTGTAGTTCCCGATCTCGATGGTCCGACCACCTCCTCGGGCTTTGCCGCAATCCATACATCGCCTTGTCGATCAACCACAATTCTCCCGGCTGAGCCCAGCCCATCTTTATCATCACCGCCGGCGGCCTCATCGCAACCAGCTGCTCCGGCTCCTCCTCCGTGTGGAGATCCGCGTTCAAGAACGCTGCCTTGATGTCTAAGGCTGATGTAGTCCACAAGCGTTCCGCTCCAACTTTGAGCTGCAACCGAATGGCAGTGGTATCCGTTCCACCAGCGTAGGTGTCCCCCTCGATGGTCGCATCGGCCTGACATGATTGCCGCACACCACCAGTCTCGTCTTCTTCCTCGCCGATCCAGCCTTGACACTGAAGATCGCCTTGCCGGGGACGACGGTCACCTTGCTCCCCTTGCTCTCCAGAAGCTTCTGAGCCTCCTTCGGGGAAAGCCTTCTCAAAGCCTTCTTCTCCACCATCAACGCATCGATTTCCGCCTTGATGGAGTACCCCCATTTCTCCTTGTCTCTGATGACCTCAGTCGGCGAGATCATCTTGGTGTGCAACACCTTCTCCGTGTCCTCATTCTCCGGGACCTGGTGCTTCAGCGCCTCCTCTTCTTGACGTAGCTTCCGCACCCTCTTCATAGACTCCTGACATGCTTGCTCCTCTTCCTCCAGCAACGTCTCCTCTTCATCCATGATGACCTGCCGGAGGTACTTCAACTTCAACGCAACCCGGTCTCCTCCGCCATCATCAACCATCCGCGGGTCGCTTGTCTTGACCCTGATCCTTCGCCTCACCCGAAGGTCTTCCTCCTCCAGTCCTCCAGATCCTTTCGGTTTCTCCTCCCCTTCTTCGTCACGAAGCTCTCTACCCCCATCTCCTGGTATCCCACTGACCACCTTGGAGACGCAAATCACCTTGCCCCCCTCAATGACCTGGACGGCATGCCCATTGGACACGTCATACATGGGCGTGAGGTAGATCGCCTTCTGATGCGTTCCCTCAAAGGCTCGTTGTTTCCAAGCCCTCTTCGGAACCAGCACCTCCTGGCCGATTGTGAACTTCGGCCTCTCCGCGTGCAGGTCGTAGGCCAGTCGTGCTTCCGAAGCGAACCTTGCCACGCACGGCCACCACGATGTAGACCATCCCGTCATGAGGAAGATCCTCCTCATGACCGACTTGAGCACTCCCACCGCTGCTTCAGCTCTCCCGTTTTCCGGCTTCTGGTCCGGGGACCGAAGCGTCTTCTTGATGTCCCTCACCCTGCACCACGCGGCCAGCTCTCGAGACATAAATTCGCCCCCTTGGTCCGAATGGAGCCGGTTCACCAGCATGCCCTCTCTCCGGAGCCTGATGTAGATCTCCTGGATCCCATCCAGGACCTCCTTCTTCTCCTTCGACCGGAGAGGGACCGTGAAGTAGAGCGTCTTCAGCGGGCCAGGCTCCTCCCTTTCCGGGATGATCGGCTCTTCCGCCTCAGGGCTCGCTCCTTCTTCCACCTCCAGCGACTCCTCGGCCTCTTCCTCCTCCGGAATTTCCTCCACCGGTTCAGGAAGATGTCCCGAATCGTCTTCTTCTCGATGTCCCTCTGGTAGCGCCTCCGCTTCCTCCACATTCACCTGGGGCCATGTGTACGTTGCTACCAGCAAGTAGCGCTTGTCCTCCACATCGTCCGTGTCCCTGCCATAGCGGAACGGCCCCGTCAAATCCACCGAGAGCACATTCCCTTCCGGATGCCTGAGACGCCTGTGGGGTCGGTCCCTTGCTGACGCCTCCTGACAAACCCGGCAGTCCCGCCGATAGGGCAAATGTCCCAGCTTGATGTGCAGCTCCCACGAGAGCTTCTTCATCTTCGGCAGCTCTCTCGTCATTTCCCATTTCAGGCATCGAGATATTTCTCTCATCATCCCCGGCGCCCACCTCGAGAGCTCCTTGGACGTCCTGAGCTTCTCCTCGTCACCGCGGTTTCCCGCCGCCAACTCCCCGAGCTTCTCCTCCGGGACGTTCCTGAGGTAGTCGTAGGGCCATTGTAGTCCCCACCGTCGTAGGCTTCGATGCCCTTCCACCCCAGTCTCCCTGTTTGAAGGTCACCTCGCGTGAGTCTGTTTCAGCCGTTGCCATTCCTCCGTTCTCCAGAATGACGGGCACCTTGGCTCATTCTTGGGCTCAGCCGGTTGCTCGATCAGGAACCCGACTCTCCCCTTTTCCTCCTTGTCCTCCGACTTGGACTTCAGGTCTGCCAGCACGTAGAGCAGGATGAACCGAAAGAGCAGCACGTCGTCCTCAAAGACAATTCTCTCCTCCTCCTTCTCCAGGTTCTTCATGCCCCACCGCTCCTCCACTGTCCTTACCGGTCTCGGCTTCTCCTTGTGCTCCAGCGGGTAAAACCTCAGCACCGACCTCGTCCGGCAGTTCGGGCCACCGAGCAGCGCCTTGATCTTTCCATCCATCGCCAACCGCATGAGTCCGCCCATCAGCTCGCCCGACAGGAGGTCGTAATTCTCGCTTCGGACAATGTCATACTCGAGGATGTCCCTGGGGTCTCCTCCGAGTTCCCGATATGCCCGCGAAAGATCATGCCCATCACGCGGTCCCACAAATAGATGGATCGCCGCCCCACCGTTCCTCTCCAGCCTCCTTCTCCGAGACCGATTCAGCCCCAAGGCTTTCCAGTTCTCCGCCGGTTGCACCAGCAGCTCCTTTTTCACATGCCATGGAACATCCCGAAACACCGGATGCTCGTCTACCACCTTTTTCACATACTCCAGCTCTTCATTGACACTGAGCCTTCTGAGCTTGGCCATCTGCTTCTCCTCGAGCTCCTTGATGAGCTCCAACGCCGTGTTCATCGGCAACTCCGGGCACCCCTGGTTCATCGCCACGGGTAGATCCCCTCGACATGGATGACGAATCTTGCAATGTCCGCCCGTCCAACTCAGCCTGCATCCCAAGCTCTGCACCAAGGCTCCCATCGGCACAATTGGCTGCTTGCCCGAAGCCGCGACCAACGTTCCTCCAGGTGTGACCCGCAAAGTGTAGGACTCACCGGCTGCCAGTTCCACCACCCGGTCTTCGTAGGCCGTCACGTCCTCGCCATCCTGCATTGGCCTCAAAGGATTCGTAGCCCCTGAGTCCACCAGGCCCCTCGTGCTGCTGAGCTCGACCTTGGACAGCTTGAGGGTGATTTGCCTAATCCTTATTTTTTTGTCGCATGCTGTCCAGCTGCCGCTGCAAGCTTCTCAACGTCTGTTCACTCTCCATCTTGTGGCTTTCCGCCGGCGCCTGCACATTCAGGCTCTTGATCATCTTCGTGGCCTCCAACAGGGCCTCCTTCATCACATTCCCATCTCCCTCCGGGGTGACGCTCGCCGCATCTGGCGACCCTGCACCCACCGAGGACGATGAAGTTCCTGTCCTGGGGGTAGCTTCTAGGCTGCCCTGCTCGGCGTTCTCCGTCTTGATTCCCTCCGCGTTGGTCTTCGCCAGTTTGGGCTTCTCGGCCACCTTGCTGGCTATGGGGCAATCCTTTCGAAGGTGCTCTGATGCTCCACAAGACCAGCATCTCATCCGTTGATCCTTCTGATCATGGCTCCACTTGCAAGCCCGGCCCCTTCTGCAGCCCTTCTCCGTGAGGAAAAACCGACATGGTCGAGGTTCATCCGTTTTGTTCTTGGACTCCCCCGCCTCCTGGGTTTCCACCTTCTTCGCCTTAACCTCACTCGGCCACGTCTGCTTCACCGTCGCAGAGGTCTTCTTCTCCAAATGTGCCACCGCTTCCACCTCCGACAGCAGATGTTCCGCATACCGCAACACCGCCTCCTGGGATGGAACCGTATCCAACTGCAGCGTGTTCCGAGCCAACGCCATCTTGAACGTCAACTCTGGGTTCTTCTCCACCACACGGCTCACCATCTTGTGCAGCGCCCGAGCCATCACCGAAGCATCGGGTATGGTCACTCCGAGCTCGACCGCTCGAAGCCTCCACCTCATCCACCGCCTCAAGTAGATCACCGCCATGGCCAGATTGGTCGCCTCCTGCGGGCTTTCCAGGCTCTGGAGAATGACGCTCTTCTCCACCAACCCACCCGGCTGATAGGTCGCCATGAGCTTGCACACAATGGCGTAGCACGTCATGCTCTTCGTGGCCACGATCTCCTCCTTCGCCCCCTCCGGTAGTGCCGTGAGCAAAAGGCCAACCGCCCTCCGCTCTAGACGACGCCATCGAGGTTCGCGAAGCTCCTCAGGATCTCTCAGGAGCATCTTCAGCCGCTCCAAAGGCGCGGTGTTCTGGTACTTCAGGTACCAGCCCTTCGCCGATTCCATGACCTTCCCCCACCACGTCTGGGACGAGTCACTCAGGTCCGCCATGATGGGCTCCAGAAGGCACAGCCAATCGCCCAGATCAATCGGGGCACTCTCCGGTTTGTACTCCGGCAACTTCGGCAATTCCACATTTCCGGCTTTGACCACTTCGCTGGTGTCCTCGGCCGGATTCTTCTGCTGCTTCATCAGCTGCTGCTGCATTTCCTGCATGTTCTGGACGATCTTCAACATCACGCCCAACGGCTGGTTCTGCGCCATTGCGTCCTCCTGATCCGCCACAAGCTCCTGCGAGGGCTCTCCATCCAAGACCGCGTTCTGCAATCGAAGCTGATCACCTCCTCCGACTGGCGTGCCTTTCTCCTCCGGGGTTGCGAACTTGTCGCTCTGGTCAGCTGACGTTCTTCCCGCAGCCGGTGCTTCTCGTTGGATCTCATCCACCCTTCTCACACACCGCTGCATCTCCTTGCGAAGGGACTGATTGTCCGCCATCAGCTGCATCATGAAGTACTTGATGTCCTTCAAGGGATCAGGCCATTGGGCTTGTCCCGCACCTCCATGATGTCCATCAGGCCGACCGTTCCCTTGATCAACTCCCGCACCTCCTTGGTGATCTCCAGGCCTCCGTAGCTCGTGTCGTTGATCGCCTTGCGCTCCTTCACGTGCCACGATCATGCCCTCGTTGGCCCTCTCGAGGTAGTTCTCGAACCCTCGCTGATTCCCACCTCCTGGCCCCTGGCTGATCAGCGGTGCCTCCTCTGTCCATTCGTCGAGCCGCTTCATCTGCTCCGGCGTGAACAGCGCACCTCGCGAGGGCACCAAAGCCGATGGCTCCCCCTCAGGCCCTCCAGGCCACCCCATCTGGCCTGACAACCATGGTGGGCTCTGGCTCCACCACCTCAACGATCAACGGCCCCGATCTGCTGCTGCTCGATCCCTTGCCGTTGCCCTCGCCCATCTCCTCCAATGATCTGGCCCTTCTGGTTCTCCCGGGGCCAGAGCCATCAGACATTGCGGCGCTGTCGCAGCCACCTAATGTGGCGTTGGGCTCATAACCTACGTGTGAGCAGCCAGCTCATGCGGTGCTTTTCCTTTGCACCTTGATGTCAAAACGGCTTCACATGCCTAGCAATCTTCTCTGTATCAAAAGGAGCACGTCGGATTTGTGCGTGTCATCCTTGCAAAGGGGCCATGACTAGGGTCCCCTCTCGTGAAAAGTTCCCATCATGCATGGCCAACTCAAAGTGATGAGGGATAATTACTTTCACCGGTGTCTCTCAGTTTGCTTGAACTATTCATGGTTGTTGTTGCTTATTGTGGTTTATTGGTTGAAATTCCCACTTAACTGCTAGAATTTGAGTTGTTGCTCCCTTTCCAACGTCAACCAAGTATTGTGACTCACCCTTCGCGAACTGACCTTTTTTTGCGTGTCACAGGTTCCGTAAGACGAGCTTCTCCCAACGACCCGCCAAAATCTGGCGGGGTACGACAGCAAGGGCACCACTCTGGGACCTTAGCTGTGTTTGGCCCAGAGGGCTTCCATTTGGTTAAGAATATGTTTTTACTTTCCCCTGTTGGTTTTAAACGGAATCTATCACTGCTGGAAATGTTTTCATTTTTTCCCAGGGGACTTAAGAAAATGGAGGGTGGCTGTGAACTTTACTAGGGAACCGTCTCAAAAGTGGTTGATGGACATGAATCCCCACCGAAGATTGATGTCAAGCAAAGGGTCCCTAATTGTTGTGTTTTCCTATGAGTGTATTTTTTCTTGAGGTTGCCACTTTCAGCTGGGCTTAAACACAAGCCACTGCAGCGTTTGCTTGCGGTCAGGCAAGTGGCATCTTCTTGGTTCTTGAAGCTTTTGTGCGGAGTTCCTTTGCGAACGGTTTGGATGCGTGTTTTGCGGGTTCCTTTTTGTGGATGCCATTCACATGCCCTGATGCTTAGTAAAAACAGGAAAGCGGTGAGAAGGAGAGAGCCAGAAGTCCCTGTGCTCTTTTGGTCTTTGCTTTTCAGTGGTTTGAGGCCCAGCGGTGGTCCAAACGATTGCATCCAATGGATTGAGTCACAATCTGGCTTTGGACCGTAGTGACAAGCACAACCCAGACCCGCAGTGGGTTGCAAGTGCCTTTGTTCAACTCTTTTTTCAACCACCGAAAAAATGGACGGTTTGTCTCCCCATAGCCACTGGGGGTTTGGGACAACTTCTGGTAGCTGCTTCTGACCAATCCACCTCGTGAGTTGAAGGATCTATGGACTGAGGCACCATGATCCTGAACGGTGCGGGTGTGCCATTTACAGCGCGGAGACTCAGAGCGCAGCTGACAATCTGATTGGTGCTGTGGTTGACTTCCATGGTAAGTGGGTTATAACAATGATGGTGCTTGAAAGGGCAAGGTACTTGGTAATTATGTCAGTAGCAACGATGTTTGACAGCCATGGTAAGCGGGCTACAACAATGCTTACTCACCACGTTTACCGCTTTCCACCTTGCCTCTTTAAATGGTCTACAGTTGGCTTGGGCGAAACCAGGAAAAAACGTCATGTAGATCCCAAATGAACAAATGGCTACTTACTATAGAGGTAACTAAAACACTGAGTTAGACTAGATGAACCAATCGGCGAGTGGAAAACTCATGTTGGACTCGAGGAAACCACTTGAACCTGACGGTTGCTCCTTTCGGCCGTTTTGGCTGCCCTTGCCATGGTTAGTGGAGGTCTGGGTAGCTAGCCACACGGTATGACCTAGAGGTAAACATGCCGAGGGTAGTGGCGAAACGCCTAGAAGGACTGGGGTGGTTTTGCTTTCTCTATCAATCTTTCACCCTTCCTATTGTCCGGAAGTGCCTAGTGCCCGTTTTTCTGCCCAGTGCCCATCGTTTCGGAATGGAAAAGCAGCCCTACAGGCATATTACCTGGGATCCACTGGGGTCAACCAGATTTTGGTAGGGATTTATTGGTGTTTTCCACTTGAAAAAGATAGGGGTCCACTTTTACAAGTGGTATAAAACTGTTGTCTTTTTGATAGGGATCCACTGGGGTCAACCACTTGTGTGGGTCCGGCATCGTGACTGTGATCATATCCCTCGCTAAGAGCAGCACACGGCGAAGCAGCAACATGCATGCGGTAGGGGGAACTCTTGGGGCGATAGGTTCAGTACAGGCGGGATTCGGTACGTCACATGGGGACTTACCATCTCTTTGCTGGAATTTGCAGGGAGGGGAATGACTGGGAGCTAGCGGGAACGTTTCTGAATGGCCAAAACCCACCCGAGCCATGGTTGCAAGTGCTCTTAGGCCAGTGACAGTGTTGCAATCTCAACATTCAAACTTCCCGATCGCCGGAGAAGTCTGGAGAGCAGACAGAATTCATATTGTGCAAGATTTGATGTCCACAGAGTCCCCTTAATATTCACATGTTGTGAGCAGTCTTCTTTGTGGAGCCCTTGATAAAGAAGAGGTGTCCTCTTCAACTGGAGATCCTGTACCTTTTGCTGTGGCATGCGGTTGGTGTGGGGTCGCGATAGTTCCCTCTTCGGTGGTTTAAACATCACCTGTTAGGCTCATTAAGGTGTTGGTCTCACTCTGGCAGGTACAAAAGGACATCACCCTTCACGGATCCATGTTTCTGGAAAAGTTAAATGACGTGAGTTTTAGCCGGAGCTTCATGTCTTGCCAAAACTGTTGATTCCGCCAAAGAGTTGCCCATCCCCGCAAAGAAGAGCATGCGCAGCCTCTTGTCACCTCAAACAAACCGCCTGCTTTAGGGACCCTACACGTCCCCACCAGGGCATGGGTAATTCTCATGAATGGACAGAATACGTTGCCCTAACCAGGCCTCCCATGCCTATTGCTTGGAGCACCAGCCCGGCTAAAGTTTGTTGGGTTGTGGGCGGGGGGGAATCCTAGAGGACTTAACTTTTTAGGGTCAATCAGCACATCAAGTTGAATTTCAAGTTAAATAGGATTCCAACTTATTGCAGTGAGAACTTGTCAGCCCAAGAGCCCAATTGGGGGCATCTTCAAGTGGCTTCTTTTTGGGGTTGCTCCCTGACTTGCGTGGGGCTCCGAGAGGACGCTAAGCACGGCAGGTGGTTGCAGCTGCTGAGAAGAGCGCGCCGACTCGATTGGAGGACAGGCCCGCTCCTTTTCAAGCATGTGCTTGAGTCGAGCATTTCCAGACGCGGTGTATTTGCACGTGCTTGAACCCCCCAACATCAACCCCGGATGGCAGTGTGACAGAGGTATCTCTTGCCAGTTCTGATGCTTGTCATTCAGTTGCAATCACAATAAAGGCAACTGTAAGTCTTTGGGCATACACTGCGGAGTGCACCTGAACGCAGCACTGGAGAACACACCATTTGACGGGCCCTTCTGGACCTCAGTTGCCCAAAGCCAGCCTTTTGACCTTTTTGGTGTCCCCATTTTGGTCCATAAAGGTGTCAAACGGTGCTCGCCTTGTGTTTTTGGGTGCAAACTGGGCAACTGAGGGAAAGACTGCCGAGAACTCGCCGGAACCGCTCCTTCCCATGCCCTGGCTCAGCGCATGCCGACCAGTCGGAGTGCTGGCCGGCCAGCGGCACTCAGCGTTTGTGGCGCGCAGGTCCGCGGACTCGTTGCAGCGCGGATTCCAGCGGCTGCGAGCATTGCAAGGTAGCTCGGATGAGCGGAGGTGAGCAATTGGCGATTCAACAGTGTGCGAATATATTAGTTTGTTTCAGGAGGACAAGAAGAGAGCAATTCCAAACTTCCACAATGTTTGCCATTTAGGCAAATATGGTGATTGCCCAAAATGACCATGGTTCAGGTAGCATGCTGTTCGATTTGGGCAAGATGTTCGGTTTTGAAATCAAACAAGCCTTGGTAATGTGACTGGCTGTCATCGTGTTTGGCCGGGTTGAGAAGGGGTCACATTGTGTTGCAGTTGGAATATCTCTGGGTTGTCATATTCAGCGCGAAGCGAGGCAAGTTGGAATGGCCGCGGTTGACGCACTTTTCAGCCTTTGGTCAGCAGTACGAGCTGCCCTTGTCAAAAGAGGAGACAAGATTGAGCGCCACCGTGTCAGAAGCGACCCTTCAGTATTTGAGCGGCTTTTTTGATGGTGACGGTTGTGTCAGCCTTCCGAGGAGCAGCAGAACTTGCTCGCTGATTGTTGGGCAGGTGGCATCAAATGCAGAGGTGCTGATGCGTTTCAGAGACGTTTTTGGAGGAGCCATTTATCGTGCAAGCAACGGACAAGGCTTGCGCAGGCCGACAATTCAATGGACAATATCTGGCCCGGAAGGGCAGAAGGCTGCAGCAGCTTTGGCACGAGCATCGATTGTGAAGTCCGAGCAGTTGCTTATCGCTCTCAAGTGGCCGTCCTCTTACGAGTCTCGGATTTCCGCGTGCCAGGAGCTTAAGAGGCTAAAGATGAGCAGACTTGGTCCTCGCGATGTCCATTGTACTTGGGCGTATGTTGCAGGTTTCTTCGACGCAGAAGGCTGTATTCGACTCCGGGCGAGTGGTGCACATACTCTGGAAATGGGGCAGAGACATGATGACGTGTTGCCTAAAATACGGCGCTTATTGCAGGAGGTTTGCAGTTCAGAGCTTGTTGTCAGGAGGACTTCCACGGGATTCAACCTACTTTCAGTTAACGCACGGGATGATGTGATTGTCGTGCTGAGGCGGTTGTTGTCTTCCGGCCTTCTGCAAAAGAAAGACCAAGCAGACGCGGTCCTCACGCTTCAGCACACCTCTCACAGGCATGTCCGCGACTCATTGGCAGCCGTCAAGGGGAACCAGATGCGGTATGCGCGCCTGGATTTCGAAGGCTGTGAGCGAGCGCGAGCCATTACCGCTGTGCGCAAACGCTTGTGGTGGTTGCAGTCGCAGGGAAAAGTGGATAAAGCTTTGGAAGAGCAACTTGACAAACTGCGGCAAGAGCATGGCATTCTGAATCTGAGGAGGGCATACTGCCTGCTGCGGGCAGATATTCGCATGGGTTTAGCAACAGGAGCGCTGATAACTTCTCACACATGATGCCGATTGGACTCGAAGAAGTCTGCAAACCTGCATCTTGAGCGGTTTTCGCTTTCCCCGGCTTACATTAAAAGCAACGTCGGAATGCAGGATCCAAGGGATTCTGCGCGTGGCCCGAGGTAGTTTGACAGACCAAGCTAGACTCCCAGGAAGCTCCCTCCAACACTTCTAGCTTATGGGTTGAAAATGTTCCAGTGGAGCCTCACAAAGCCTGAGCTGACATCAACCCTTGAACATGGGGTTACGTGCTGCAATTTGGCATCAACTGATGTCCCATGCCACTGGTCGTTTTTCGACCATCGAATGTTTATCTCCCTGTTGGCAAGGAGTGAGCCAATCAAACAATAGCGGGCTACACCGGCACATCGGTTCGGAGGGCTCAAAATGAGTTACTTGTGTCTCGTCTGTCTCAAAGTGACCCAGGTTCCTGGCCCCAGCACTTTACCCTCAAAGTCACAGCCCCGTTCAGTGGTAGGGTGATAAAAAGGAAGACAGCCCCAGCTACTGACTTTGATAACCCAGACACCTTCTGACCTTTTGGTTATAACCTGTTTTGGCCGAATATGTTTTTTTGGCCAAGAGGCCCAAAGTGATATCGCCGTTTATTTCAGGGTTCAAAGTGGGCAACTGAGATGCCCCATATCCGAGCGCGGGGCCCAGCGACGGAAAGCTGCGCAGGAGGAGATGTTTCTGAAGTTCACGGACTGGCCAAGACCAGGCGGGGAAAAAGGGGGTCAGGAGGGAGCTTCCTCCAGGCTCCAGCCCAGAATGTTAACCCCAGATCTTTGTGACTCCCAGCCATCCGGTTCCTTAACTTTTTAGATCCTTTTAGCGTTCAGTGGTAGTTAAACTTTTAGCGGGGATCTGAGGGCAGCCCAGAGGTAAATCGACCTCAGTTTATTTATTAATTAATCAGGGGGTGTCCGTGTGGGGAATCAGACAATTTTGCAGGCGCCCCCCACCCGCGTAGTATCCACTTTAGCAGGAAAACTCAGGGAATATTGCCTGCAGGCCCAGGAAAATAGCGCGCCAGACTGGTTTCCAGTGAGATTCTGCGATGAGTCGTTTGATTCAAATGGGGTTCACACAAGACCCGACAAGTTCGCAAGGGTGGGGAGGTAGTCCTAACCCAAGCCGAACATCCCTTGTCTCTTTTGGGTGTCTTCCCGGAAAGGCGGTTGAATGAGTCTCAAATGGGTTGGTCTTTGAGATACGAAGCCTTCAAGTTCAAATTGGTGTGCCCTTTTTGATGGTACCCTTTTTGGAGTGGTTTCAACGGGAACCCAAAAGGACACACCCAAATTGGTGTCATTCCCATTGAATTCTATTTGGACCGCCCTAAGAGGAGCGTCAGAGTGCGAAACTGTGAAAACTCTCACAGCTCAAAAAATTTGGGGAGCTGTTGGAACATGGAATCCAGTTTTACTTCTTGAGGTTTTCATGAAGGAACCTGGATATAGAATGGGGTATGATGTAGAGTGTTTTTACCCCCAAAGTTCCGATACACCGGTTGGTGTTTGGCTGCTTGCTTTTGAGTTGAAAGGGAAACTCCCCCAAGAAGCAGAAGCAGTTGTCCAAGCATAGATCCCAAATGGGGCAAGATGTTCTTAAACAACCCCTCAAAAGGCCTGAATCAAAGACGGTGAAACAAGGGGTTGTCCCATCTTGCAACACGTCATCCTTTGAGCGAACTTTTAAGGCCCTTCCATGCAAGCGCGAGACGCGGTACCTGATTTGTCCCGAACTGATGTCGGGGCCAAAAACCCTGCCTTCTTTGGTGTGCCGCTCAAAAAGTCGGGACTCCAAGCGAAGTTTTGAGTTGCACGCACGCGCTTCACTCTGGACTTTCATCCCCAGGTCGCGAAACCCAATTTGACGGCGGAGCTCAAAGCTTTTTGGGATGGGCGAGAGCACAATGAGCCGCTCCCAGTTATTGCCTTTGCTTCTCAAGAAGGGTTTTGCATGCACAGATCAAGTCTGCTGACCTGCCAGCCGTGGAGGGTCATTTGGAGCAGCCCTGATGTTGACATGGAAACCAGAAAGCTAAACCGCGGCCAACGCCCCAGGCTGCCTAAAGATTTAGAGGAACCCTCGGCTGTGGTTTGTTTCCCGCAATCCAGACAATTCCCAACCTTTTTCCTTTTTTGGGGAATGTTTGAACCCAGTCCGCCAATGGTGCCCCGCGTTTTCCACTTTTGTTGCACCCTTTATAGTACCAAACAAAAAAGACTTTGGCGTGCCCCATTTCAAGGTATGGACATTTCTTGAATTGTTTGAACTCCACCGCGGAGAATAATAAAACAACAACCACGAAAAAAAGAAAAAGAAAAAAGGATGCCCCTGCTTTCCCCCAGGGAAATCCACGCGAAAATTTCGGTCGCGTGCCGCCCAGCCGCCTGCCCGCTCAGCCGCCGTCTTCAAGGGCCAAGCGCCTGCGTGGGGCAGCTCAGGCTCGTTCTGGCAGGTGGCTCGATTTCCCCCGGGACATTGGTGTTGTTTGAAGGGAAGCCAAAAGGAAAGCCACCCTTTTTTTTGTTTGGGGGGGTCCCCGCAAACACACACGGAAATTCAAGGGAGCCGGCCGAATTTTCAGACATGCCGGAATGTGGATCTTGGAGGGTACCCGTTTGTCCTCGGCTGAAATGGAATCCAAAATGACAACCGCGTTTCATGGGTCTTACGTGGTTGCGCTTAAATGATAGTAGCAAAAGATGTCAACCCGAGGGTTAAAATGTTCATTGACCAAGTCAAAGTAGGCGTTCCAAGTTCATGGACTTTATGCCTGGGTTTGGACCAGTTGAGTTGTAAACAAAAGTTTGTTTGCTTTGCTTGGCTAATTCACTCGATCGGAAGTGAGAGAACTCCTGGAATCCTTTCTTCCACACCCCGGCCACGGCGCTCGCGGTGTTTAAGAGACGAGGGCATTTGCCGGAACGAGCGATATTGAGGAGATCGGCTCTGCTTTTGTCATATGGGTGCCAAGGCTTCCCCGCTTGCAGTCTGTGAATATATATATATATATATACACATGCACGTGTATGCACATGTATGCACATGTTTTTTATGCAAACGTCTCAAAATGTGTGCATGCTTGTTTATATATATATATACACATCTAGGTCCCCCAGTAGTGCCCTTTTACCCTTTTTGGGGGAGGGTTCCCCTACTAAAATAGACTACAGAAAAAAGTTGGTACCCTTATTCCAACCTCTCTACTGGAGGACCTAGATACACAGTCGGTGCGACGCATGTTAGGTAAAAGAGGTTGCCGCCGTCTCGCCGCCTTGAGGATGACGGTGAAGCTGACGACCTTCCAAGATGGCAGTGCAGTGCTCTGCGTGCGCGGGCCCCGATCAATGGGGAGGGGTTGTCCCTTGGCCTGCCCCATAGGTGAGCCAACTGGACTCAGCTACGCCGCAAAGCAAGGTTCAGGAGACATGAAGCAACCGAGGTCACTTTGGGTTTCCACCTTCAAACTGGGTTAGCACGAACCACTTCACAGACCTGAGTTTAGAATGGGCATCAAGAAGGGAGCCCCCCCGGACCGGATTTCGCAAGAACATGCAAAAGCAAAAGCCGCTCGATTTCGGGGCCGGGGGCGAACAATAAGGCCGCGCGGTGTCAGCCTCCCCAAAACTTCACCACTTTCAACATCACCTCGTTCAACTGTCACCTTTTGGGGGGATGTGCAGTGTTGACCCCATATTAGTCAACCCCAGTTTATTAATAGAGGGGTGTCCGTTGGTGTAGTGGGAATCAGACCACTTTTGGAGGGGCCAAAAACCACCACCCCGAGTTGAAACACCTGATCGGTCGATGAATATGAGTTCAACATTAAGCCAGCCAGGTATGTTTCTTAAACATGCAGTGGGACCCTTTGGGCTGTGTCTTTTTGGGAAGTCCTTTGGGCACCCGGCGCCCTTTTCTCTCAGGGGGGTTTGGGGGGGCTGCCGTTTCTCAGGTGCCGGTCCCACATGATGTTCGACGGCGGCAGCTCCTGGGCCTTCCTGAACTACTGGTCGGGGGGCCCGGCCCAGTCGCGTCACTCGTTGCGGCTCGTTGCGGCTCGTTGCGGCTCGTTGCATCCCGGTCCCACGTGGTGCGCAGGTTTAAGAAAAATTCCTGGCGGACCGAAGGTTAACCCCATGTATATATATATATATATACATATGTGTATATATATATATATATATGTATACATATATATATATATATATATATACACATACAAAACTTGATGGTGCGATAGGCAGGGAATGAGAAACGGAATGAGCCCGAGAAAAGCCATCCCATATGGTTTCCTTTGAGAGAATCTAGATTAATTCCCTCATTTCCTACTGAGCACCAGTAAGAAACGGTCGGAAGGGGAAGATGAGGTGCACGGGGTTGTTCCAAAAAATGGGAGGGAGGGGGGGAAGCCTCCAAATTGGCCCTGGAAGAACTGGGGGAGTTTTGTTGGTTTTCGACACTGTTGGTGTCCGAAATGTTTGGGGAGCCTCTATAAGAAGGCATTTGGGCTTCCTTTTAATTACTAAGTGTCCCCCAATAAAAATCACTGAATTTGGCTTTGCAGTACCCCACATCCCCATTCTAATCATTTAGGCCCCTATAGAGCTTTCACATTCAACCCCTCATGGGGCCTTCGAGGGACAATGGAGCACGCTGAGAACCCGAGCGCCATCCCGTGAGTTACTTTTCTTGTTTCCTCATTTGGCCAAAGCGAATCGACCTCTTTCGCCTAATGATTTCCCCCAGCGGATCCCTATAATATATTAACCAGCCGTTGTCCTTTTGGCTTTTAACGGGTGACCTACTGAATCACTGGGTTAGTCATGGACCCGAAAGCTCAGTCAGGTTTTTTTGGGCCCAAACTGGGCAGCTGAGCTTCAGATTTCGCAGCTGTAGCTTGGGGAAGGCGTCAGCTGAGCATTTTTTATGCGAAGGAAGTGCGGGCTTGGATGGGTGTTTTCGATTTGGATTGGAACCGGTTCCTGACTCTTGTGGATGGAAAACCATCCCGTTTCATCTCCAAACCACCAAGTAGAGGGAAGCTAATGGTAGTTGTTCCCTTGATCTTCCTTCACAAAATCCTTTCAGCCAGTAGGTTGACTTGTAGGGTATCCAAGTCAGACCCACGGTAGCAATTATCCGGATGGTTGGAAGTCACAATCGGCGTTTGCTGAAAGGGCGGGCACAGCGATCGCATCCATAGCCCAGCAGAGATCTGCGAAACAAATCCACCGATGATGGGTTGTGGGTTGGCCCAGACACCTAGTGGGTTACGAGCCATTTATCAGCTTTGTTTTGGAGGGCTGGGCCTTTTAGAATCAACCACCAAAGCAAGGAGTGCCATATTTTCCTGGTCTGGAAAGTTGCGGGTTGCCCTGAAGGCCAAGCCACCCAAAAAAGGACCCAACAAAAAGGACACGCCCTATCCTTGGGAAAACCTTTGCATGAGAGACCTGTGTGGGGTTGTTTTTTGACGGTAACCCTTTTTGGTTGGTTTTAAAAGGGAGTCAAAAAGCAGCCAATCATTTTGGGGGGGGGTCCGATTCCTAAAAAGCCCGCCACGCCCATTTGATGCATTTGTGGGCAGCCTTCTCCGAGAAGCCATGAGATTTGGAGACTGTTCCTGGCTTAGATGTGCAAACCGTGGTTGAAACTTACAGTCGGCCAAGTTAGTAAGTTCTCTCGTTCAGTGGGGTTGACAACTTGTTGTTAGGGTTATACCCCACGTGGCCAACAACCAGCGAACTTGGTCGAACATCCAAGTAGATTGCCCCCTCCCCTTTGTCTCACTTTCTTGTTTTTGCACAAAACGCCGTGGAATCTTGGAATCCAAGTTGGTTTCCGCCCAACTCCCCACCATGTTTTGGTGTACAACGTAGTATGAGGACATGAGGGCATACCCCATTTTTGAGTAGCTTCAGCTTGCGGATAAGCACGGATTAACCCATTGTTTAACCCATCTTTGCTTGAAAAACGGGGACAAGATAAGATGTGGTAGCAAGGGTTCCATGACCCAGCAGGTTTAAGAACAATACTTGGCTTACTAAATGTTGACCCAAATATTCCCTGGATTATTAAACCGGGGGTGGATGCCCCTAAAAAAGTGATGATTCGCTAAACCCAGGGGTCCCCCTATTAATAAACGGGTTGAGTAATCCGGGCATCCTTCATTGACTTGATTGATTGATTGATTGATTGATTGATTGACTGATTGATTGCCCCAACCAAAGGTGGAAAATCCCTCCTTTACCTGCGGTTGCTGGTGGGGGTTGTCCCAATCGGTTTGGGGGGGCAACGGCTCTCTGAATCCAGGGCTGCGCTGGCCAGAGGAGAGGCGGTCTTCGAATCGGACTTCGAATCGGACTGGGATCGGAGGGAGCCCCAACATATTCCTTCTCAAGGACATGTATTCGGGAGGAGTCGGGCGAAAACCCCCTGTAAAGCGACACAAAACAAACTCCAGAGATACTCCGACTTTGCACCTTTTAATTCCGGAGATGGCTCATCTCGTTTAATATCTTCTCAGGTACCCTCCCACCAATTGACACGGCCGGATCAGATCCGGCCTTCGGGGAACCGGTCCTGGATGGCCGAAAGGCACCCGTGAGGTTCCGTGTTGATCGGTATCAGGTAGCCTTTGGATTAGTGGTTGGATTGGTGGCACTGGGGATTTGAACCCCGGCCAAATCCTTTAAGCTTGGATGTTCGTTCGGCCAGTTTGCAAGTAGCCAGCTGTGGTGAACCCCCCCCTCAATATCATGCAAGGTTAACCCCACTTGGGAGACTTGTACGCGGGTCAAAACCGATCGGTGGGAACTGGGGAGTTGAACCCGTTCCCATTCCCGTTCTCGTTGTCTCATTCCCCTTCCCATTCCCCATCCCGTTCCTGGTGCTTGGATGTTCGTTGCTAACTTAGTGTCTGTGGTGATCGCCACTTGGGGTTTGTCACCCCCTAGTAACAAGTTGTTAGCCCATTCGGGACTGATACGTGGATTATAACAGAGCGGCTACCAACTTACTCACTTGGCGAATCGAACACCCAAGTATCTTTGTCCAACTTGCCCAAAGCGAATCGGCCGAACCTGACCTGTTGATTTTCCCATGTTGGGGCATTCTTCGTTTAGGTCCCAAAAGGCTAACCGTTTATGGCTTCCAGGCCCTTTGGGTAAGCGAGTATGGTTTTTGTGAAGCTTACTGCATGGGCAGCTCGTCTCTTTTAGGAATCGGACCACAAAATGGTGAGTGTCCTTTTGGTTTCACTTTAAAACCACAAAAAGACGAGCCCTCCGCATGGTTGTGAGATATTTAGCCTTGACTATCTGCCATGGTCCACTCAAAAATGGGGACTCCCCCCATTGTTTTAGGTTTAGCTTGCCGCCGCTCATGAATGTCAACGCAATTCCTTTGATGCGAGCCCAAACGTCCGAGATTGAAGCTTTACATGGGGCACTTGCAGACGGTCTTCGTGGACGAGTTCCGAGATTGTGACAAGGTCTGCCTCGCGCGTCTGATAGCAGAAGCTGCTTCTTGGCACTGCGAAAACTCGCTGGCACCCCGTTTCAGCAAGGATGAAGATGGGGGCTAAACCTGATCAAGCGGGCACACGTCCGTTTGTCTTGAGCCTGGAGATTCATTCTCCATAAATTTCCTAGTAGTTCTCGTCTTTAACTTGCTTTTCCTGAATATCGAGGCTTTTTTTCGTGAAGTCGCCTACCTAAAACTATATATGTACGTGAGATCTCAGAATTGGTCCCTTTTAACGATCCCCCCCCCCCCTCCCGCCGCCGAAATTACCCGCAAACCGCAAAAGCCTGCGAAACCCCGCAAACTCCCGCAAAGTAGAAAGAGACGTTTTTTGGGTTCGGGGGTCGCCCAAAACTCGTAGAAACCATTTAGAACGCCCAACACGCCCAAAACTACCAGGAAACCAAAACGGCTGGGAAAAGGCCGGAGAATGAATCTTCAGGAAGTGTCCTGCTCTTTTGCAGCTCCGCAACGGAGTCGTTGCGCCTTCCTGACAAACCGTGCACCGGTCTCTTCCAGTTGCTTAGGTGTTTTTTTTGCTGTGCCTTGTTGCTTTTGTGGAATCGATGACTGTACGTTTAGTGTTTCCAGGGGACTCCAGCATTTAGAGAACAGTGTTTTAATGGGAAGCCAAAGGCCACGCGCTCCCATGCGTTTTGCGCTTCGCGAGAGGCGCCGAAAGCCCCCAAGTGGCGCAAGGATGAGGCGATCGGCCATCGGCCCGTCGGATTTTTCCCCGTGGATGGCATTCGCGGTGCATACGTATCCTGGTGCCAAGTTGCCACATGGATGCGTCTTTTCTTGGGGAAATCAAAAGGACAGCTTCCCTAATTTTGAGAGAAACCCCCCACTCTGGCGTGATTTGTTTCACATTGATGTATGCGTGCATGTGTTGATTGGTTTCGGGTTGAAGTATTGCTTTGTGGATATGCATGAGTCCAACGAAGAGGGTCCTTGGTGTTCAAGGGAAGTTAACTGGAGACCAGGTTTACATGGTGGATATGCCAATACTCATACTAATGCAAATATACCAGTCCATGTGCCGGCTCGTGGTACACGCTTGTCTCGCCGGTGGTACTTGCTTGACTCTCTGGCAAGTCATACGATCTCTAGTCCACTGACGCAAAGCAACAGGTCTCCGTATCTTGTCAAATCAGAAAGGGTTCACCGACTGGCGCCCAAACAATTGCCGCTCTCCCATCACTGTTTTCTGTCAGCGGGAAACGCACTTCGTAAGCCCCACCTGTGCAGAAAAAACAACGACACTCACGCACGCAGAAAGGTGTAGCTGCTTGCTTCTTTCCCACGGTGGCAGAAATCAGGGAGAAAGTGCCCTTTTCGAACCCGGAAGGCCCCCCCGACACCTTTTGGTCCTTTTTTGGGGGGTTGCCCGGAATTTCAACAGGTGGTTTGGATGGGTTTCGATTTTGATTTGAAGGTTGGGTACATGGGAAGCCTCCCATCCTGAATTCTGTGTGCATTGAAGCATATTTAAACTCTACTGAAATGTTGTTTTTCCTTATTTGGAAAGGTATTCCTATTCGAATTCTGATTAAACATAGAAGTTACGGTGAGTTCTGGTTTAGAAGACCCCAAAGGTTTCGGGCCCCCAGCTCAGCACTCCCCATGTCTTGTAGGAAAACTGATTCGGGCGTTCTGTTTTGGACAAGTCACCCGAAATGTCCCCAGTTCGGGAACTTTTTTGGCTTGGCGGGAACCACTCGATCTAAAGTGGCGGCTGGGTGATTCCTAGAGGAACAGGGAAAAGCCGTTTTTTGGCCCAGCGGGCTTGTGATCGCCCAACCGGGAGACTGTTCGACGCCCGTGAAATGGGAAAGCCTGAGTTCCGCAAAATGGTGGGGAACCACCCGGACGATGGGCGTGACGAGCAAAAATTAAGAGGCAGAAAAACCGCTGGTGGTCCGATTTCGGGAAATCCGATTCCTATGTTTGAGCCACCCGGTGCCGTTCGGTGCGGCGGCAACCTCTGGCTGGAATTGAATTGACCAATTTTGCTGCTGGGCCAGGTCTTTCCCCTGATCCCCTCCGAAGACGCGACCAAGGAGATGTTGACCAAGTTCTTGGGGAGGCGATCGGTCGCCCGTTGCCAAATCCTTCCTGGCTAAGCCATTTGGTATGTTTTAGGGTAGGCTCAAAATGGGTCTGGCCTGTCTGTTCAGCGCACCCCTTTGGTGCTCTTCAAGGCACCGAAGCCTGTTATAAAAAGGTCCACCCAATGAAGCAGATTCCGACTACGCACCCCAGGGCCAAAAACAAAATCCGGCCGCGGAGCCGTTTTCGAGTCGGCCGTGTGAAAGTTCCGAAGAGGAAGCCGAGGAAGCCCAGGTCTTGCGGCTGAACACAGCGACCGACGTTTAGCGACCCACGTTTTTGCAAGAACTCCCTGAGCGTCGCGAAAGGACGGAGTGCCACTGTAGGGGTTTGGGCCATTTTCGCGCTAGGCAGAAACTTGGGTACTTGTTTTTGGCCCATCGAGTTGGTGTATTCGGATCTTCCAGCCGAAGAATGTGTTGTTCTGAGGGCCCTTTCTGGCCATACTCTGTCAGGGAACGGTTGGTTCTATCCGAATGTGTTGTTCAATCCGAACAGATCGTCTTCAATGTTCTGCTTAAATCAATTGAGCATGTACTAACAATACACACTGTCACACCATGATCACGTCTTTGTGCCTGTCATTTTATATTACTTCATGTCCTGTTGGGAGCTGTTTGAAGTTGGTTAGTTCTGTTACACACCTCAGCACTAAAACTAGCTCAAAAATACATCAGCCTGGGTGGACTTTATGTGTGGCGATCCTCGCCCGTCGTTTTGCGATAGTTTGGAGTTGGTTTGCTAGGCGCCGGCCGTTCCAGGCTGGTCTTGTCTTGAGCTGTTCTTTTTTGAGATCTGGTTTTCAGCGGCGCATGCCTCTTCATCGATCCCGGACTGATTTCCTAGATGGGTGTGTCTTTCTTAAGGGTACCCTTCTTGTTGGTGTTAAAGGGAAGCCAGAAGGAATGCACATGTGTTGCCTGTATTTATTTGGGGGGGGAGTTCCGATTCCAAAAAATGACATGCCCATGTGATGTTTATTTTGAGTGCAACGTTTCATGGCACCTGCCCAAGCTTCTGAATGAGAGGCTCCTTTGTCACTACTCCGGATGCTGCGGGCCTTGTTGTTTGCACCCCAAGAAGGGATGGATGTTTTTTGTGCAGCCGATTCGGGAAACCGAGCCGTTCTCAATGTCTTTTGCTTTTGGGACTCTGGGCTCGCCTACATAGATCTCACTTCCCGAGCGCCTGGACTTTATGCTTGTTGTGGAGATCGGTTTCGCGGCAAACAAACAGCTTGGACTTTTTCGGCCAATCCACTCAGGGAGTGCATGGTTGTTGTTGGGAAGCATTTTGCTTATTTTTGCTTATTGTGGTTTAGTCGTTGAAATCCTCACTTAACTCCTAAAACTTGATTTTTTGCTCCCCTTCCAACGTCGCATTATTTTTCAGAGGTTTCTCCCGCGCAGGCCGCCGACACTGGGCGTGCTGGGCGATTACGCGCCTTGGACTTCAAGGTCCCAACAGCCCCCCCCCCCCCCCATTGCAGCAAGTGTTCATGGCCAAGTTAAGTGATCGCCACTCGGGTTTGCTATGTGTCCTGGCAACCAAAACCTTCAGGGTTTTGAGCGCGAGGGCGATTTGGGTTCATACCCTTAGATATTTAGACTTGGTCACAGCAAGCAAGGGTTTGTTGTTTCGGCGCTCTCTTGGTTGAAAGGAAAGCCAATGTGAAAACACACACACACACACACCCACGCACGCACGCGCGCGCGCGCCCCGCAAATCAGGTCCCCCATGGAGGATGTAGCTTGGCGCTAGGTGTAGCTCACTTTGCCCTTTTGCTCCTTGAGTTGCCCTCATACCCCTGTCCCCCTTCCTGATTAACCCGGAAACAGCTTTGGGGGGAGAAAGGTCTGGCCTGCTTTTCGTTCAGGCTTGTCTTCTTTGAGGGCACCCTTTTTGGCATGGCTTCTTTCAGAGCCAACCGGACTCACTAGGCATTTTGGGCGGTGCTCCTGTGCCAACATTGTTTCAAGCCACCGCCCATGCGCGCTCCGAGGCAATCAAGAGCATCTTCGCGGTGGTCGCGCCCATCTACGACCTTTGCACCTTGACCTTGGGCACCGGCCTGCACCGCGACCGCCTCTTCTTCTCGGACCAAGAGGCGCGCGCATGCCGGGAAAAACGAGTGAGACACTCGAGCTGCAGCCAAAACGCGCGCGGGGAAAAACAGAGAGAAAAAAAGGAGAAAAAAAAACACGAGTTGTTGTTGTTTTTTTCCTTTTGCGGACTCTTGATGCTTGGGAAGGATCGTTGGAGGTTTGGTTTGGTCCATCTGAGGAATCAACACAGACCCCAGATAGCAAGAAGTCCATTGTATCACAAAAACGCTCCCAACGAACGTTGCTCCGCGCCTGGCAAGAAAAAGCTGTGGCTTGCGCTCCTGGTGACGCGGACATGTGCGCGCGAACGTGTCGCTGTGCGCACGTCGCACACTGCCGAAGCATGGAAACAGATGTCTGTTCACAAAAACACTTGCACACTCAAAACAGACATGCGTGCACACACGGCAAGCAGACTCAGCGTGAATAACATGTGCTTACGCTTGGTACGGACATGCTTGTTTGTTTGTGTACACTCGGATCACACAACTGCACACGCGCGGACCGCACTTGACACGAGTATACACTGACACACACACACACACACACACACACGCACGCACGCACGCACGCACGCACGCACGCACGCACGCACGCATGCACGCCCGTGCGCGGTGTGCTCGCGCCCACATGCGCACACGCGCACGCACGCACGCACGCACGCAGACCCTGAGGTCCTCTGACTCTAACATTTTGACCCGCATGTTTTTGATGAAAGGAGCAATCCATGTCATTTTCAAGATTCGAATGCAAGATGTTTTTTTTGTTCTTGGAGGACATTCAACCTGCGCGCATCAAGCACACACACACACACACCAAGCCATGGGCAACCTGGCCCGCCGCTCAGATGGCTGCCATCAAAGCCGCGGCCACGCCTACCCAAGTGGCGCCGGGGCAGGACAACTGGGCGCCCTGCCTGAATTCAAACGACCAGGGGCAGCGGACTCTCCAAAAGTGGCAGTTTCAAGAAAAACCACTAAAAACAGTGCTTGAAAGTGAGGTTCGCTTGAAAGTCAACCGCCGAACAAGTGGTTTTGAACGGGGGGTTCCCTTTCAAGTCAATCATTAAAAATATGTTTGAAAGGGTGGTCCCTTTAAGTCAACCACCCAAAAAGATGGTTTTGAGAGGCGGGGCTTCGTTTAAAGTCAAGCACAAGACACCTCAAGTTGGGTGTTTCTTGGATTAGGAATCGGACCCCTGCTTGGATGGTTTGAAACAGAAACCCTGGAGGGGTCGCCAATTTTGAGCAACTCTCAACTGTGTCCACCACACCTCATCCCCCTCCCAAAAAGAAGCACCTCCCTCAACAAAACACACATGTATCCCGAAAATCTTGTAAGCTCTTGCAAGTCTCCCGTGCATGTGGGGTTCACCTTATTAGGGGGTGAAACAAATAGCAAGCGGCGATCACAGACACGAACTTGGCGGACATCCAAGAAGGGTTTCTGGAGCCGCAGGGACCCCCTCCCAACCCCCCAATTCGCGCTTGCCAGGGGGTGAAAAACCCCAAGCGCTCGGCACTGACACCAACTTGGCAAAGCACATCCAAGTACCCTCAAACAAACACAAACCCAGTGCTTCCATCCGGTTCGGCGCTGTAACCAGACTACGTCCCCCAGTAGTGCCCTTTACCCTTTTTTGGGGGACGGTTCCACTACTAAAATAGACTACAGAAAAAAGCAACGGTACCCTTATTCTAGCCTCTCTACTGGAGGACCTAGCAGACAAATCCATCCATGGTAAAACCTAGAGGACACGGCCACCCTAAGCCGAAAATCCATGCCACCCGGGCTAAGGTCACCACCCAGGAAGCCTTCACCGCCTACCTGCTCTACACCTTGGGCCATGAGCTCCTGTCCGGGATCTCAGCCGTTCGCTCGGGGACCGTTCGCTCGGGCCCCAGAAAAGGCGGTCAAAGGAGAAAACCCCAACTGGCCCACCACAGAAAAAAGAAAACGCAACCATCGCCCCTCTTGGGGCTTGAAGTGACTTTGTTGTTTTGTGGTGTTCTTTGTTTAAAAAAACAAGAAGACATTTGCAGCGGGTTGCTTCCGGTGTTGGGGGGGGAGGTCTTTTGCAATGTGGCGGAACTAGAACCCCGTTTTGCCCATGGGCACTGCGAGTTTGGGCTTAAGATTCGAGTGGCTGAGCTTTTAACTTTTTGTGGCCGGACCTTTCTTCAAGCGGTTACCTTTGACTTCAACCGCTTGGTTGAAGCTACTTGGTGGTTCCCAGCCATACGGTCCCTTAGCTTTTTGGAGCCTTTTAGTGTTTAGTGGTTGGATTTCCCTTTAACCCACGAAAAGTGAAACTTTGAGCGGGGGATCTGAGGACAGCCCAGTTAATATTTGACCGTTTGGTTTGGGCAAACACCCTAATGCCCGAAATCGTCCTTTGCACGCCCGATTCGGGGGGAAAGCTCACCCGAATTTGCTCCGACGAAAATCGCCTTCAACCTTTCATACTCAACTCGTTGGTTGCTTTTTACCTGTCTGGTTGAAGCATTCATCTTGAACCTGGTTGAATTTGTAATTGTTGGGATTTGGGCAAAGAGGAGTCTCGTCAAGGATGAGGTGCCCCGGTTCAGGTTGTGGGTAGCCTGAGCTTGGCTTATTGGGAAACACCCCAGCTGTTTATTTTCGGATTACGCCCGAGGTAGACTTGAACCAGAGGTAGTTGCAATTCCCAAGAACGGAGAACCCCCCCCCCCGGCGTTTGAGTTTTGCTTGGGGCAATTAAAAGATGGAACCCCGGACCCAAGGGAAGGTTCCCCTTTGGCAGAGATCCGGATCACAATTGGGCTAACACCCTATTTATCCATCAAACACAAACATCGGAGGCGTTGCAAGCCCGAAATCCTCCTTTGCACGCCCAATCGCTGACGAACATCGCCTTTGCTTTCCAGAGGGTGCTGTACAACCCGCAGGCCTTCAGTTCTTGCCCTTCGAGCTTCTTGTTTGGGTGGATTTCTAGTGAAGTCAACCAGGGTTCCCACTGTTCGCCCTTTTTTGGGGGAACCCTCCGGATTTCCGGAGGGAGCAATTTCTCGTAAACATCAACCAACCCAACAAACTCATGTGTTTGTTCGCGTGAAATTTACTTGAGGGCTACAGAGGATGCGTGACAGCCGGTTTTAGCCGTAGAGCTTCCGGCCTTTTGGCCGCCATCCCTGGAAGCAAGGAAGCACCGCGCACGGGACCCTTGATGAATAACGGGGTTCAAGGATCAGGGGTCGACATTCGGCCCTGATGAATCCTTAGCTTCGTTTGCTTTGGGCGGGGTTGATGGAAGAAGAGGAAGGTATGCTTGTTTGGTTGGGAACCCCGACAGCAATGGGCGATGGCCCACTTTTGTTCCCAAAGTTCCACCAAAATTCGACATGTTCCACCGTCCCACTTTATCTTCCTTGGTTCGGCGACCAAAAGAAGCACGAAATGCGACTTCAGTTGTACACGGCAAACGGGGACGGGAAACTGTCCACCACCAAACCGCACACCCAAACCTCCAATGGAACACTAACACTGGTGTTGTCTTCTATTTCGCGAGCTGCTGCCCGACCCGTCGGGAGTCAGGGCCCGTTGACTCCCCCAAAGTCGTCACGCCATGCGATGCTCTCGAGTGGTTTTGCTCCGTTGCTCGAGGCCAGCTGAGTCCTCTGGCGACGGCAAGGTGGTCTTCTTCCTGGACCGAAGTTGAAAAGTTGGACTTCGTTGAATTGCTTCCATTTGGTTAAGAATATTTGTTATTTTCCCCTGTTGGTTTCAAAGGGAATCTATCACTACTGTTTTTTGTTTAAATTACTTTTCCCCGGGGACTTACGCAAATGGAGGAGTGGGGTCGCTACTGTGAATCATGTGTTTCCTCACTCAAAAACGCGAAGCAACCGGTTCTTGAGTCGGCTTGGCTGAAGCAATGGCCCGTCCGAAAACGGAGATCCGTGTCGCCGGGCCCGATAGGCAGATTGGCAGCTGAAGCTGTTTGCTGAGTTTCCTTTTTTTTGGTTGGAAGGGGTGTGATCACCCCTTGTGGATTTGAACCGGTCACTGGGTTGAGGCTTTGTTTGGGGTTTACCACAAGCTCCTCCACTCCAAACCACACGGCTCGGCTCATGGCCAATTGGGAAGCTGAGTAAAGCCGCAGTCTCAACAGGGCTCCTTAAAAGATACATGTTGCCCATTTGAAGCATGGCTTTTCCCACCAAAACAATGGGAAACCACCATTTAAGAGTTGCAATGTTCAGGTGTATTTCATGCATCCGGATCCCTGCTCAACTCCGAAAGTGATTGAGAGCCTCGCAAGAGCTGCTCGATCTCAGCCCAAAGCCAAGCGCTTTGGTCGACAGGTGTCCACAAGGTCTGTGCTTAGAATAGAGTTGGCCAAAGCGCCGGTTAAGCGAAGCAAAGCAAAGACCAGAACAGGGACCTCGGATCCTCATCCGTTCGGACCGCTGCAAAAGAACGCATGTGTCTTGCTAGTTGGGAGAGAGATTTGACGAAGGACCAAAAAAATTGGTAAGCCGAGTCTGGCGCTGGGAAGATGCCCTCCCACCCATCAGCATGGAACCGTTGGCGGTCCGTGAAGCCAAGCTCCCGGCCCAGCGGAAGGCACCTCCCTTGGCCCAAAAAGGCGAATGTCCGGGCGGCGGTGCAGCCGGGACTCTCAGGACGCATCTCGGAGATCGACCAAAAGGATGGCCCTGGAAGGGTGCAGTCTAGAAAGATGGGAAAGCTGTACCCACTTGACAGGACCCACGCTGCTCATGTTTGCGAGGCTCTCTTCCCCGGCGTTTGTGGAGGGATGGGCTCCATACCACAGCTGGGCCCAGTGCGAGAATTGTGGACTCATGCTGGGAAATCTTTGACCCGCGACCAGAAGACGGCAGCGCCAGCCTAATGCCCTGCTGCCGCGGCGCCCGGAAGACCCGGAGTTCCGAGGAGCCGCTGGGCTTGAGCGAGGAGGCGGCCAGGGCGCTGAGTCCTTTAGAGGTTGACGCAGGCTTTGAGCAGCGCGCAAAGCACGGCACAGGCTACCGCGCGCACGCGGCCATGATGAGGTTCGATTGTTACAGGTCGGCCATTCTCAACCGCTTCGACATCTGGGAATCCATGGCCGGGCCCTCACAGTTCGCTTTGTGATCGGGCACCAAAAATGCAAAAGAGCAGCAAAGCACCTGTGTTTCCAAGTTGCCTTTCCGGGGCCTTTGGAGTCACACCAAAGAAACCATGGTTGAAACCACAACGTTTCTGGCATTTACCAGCAAAATCGCCATTCCCTTGGGTTTTTGTTGGGTGGTGCGAAATGATTTTCGCGGTATGTTCGAGGGTACAGGTACCTACTTGTTTTCTAAAGCTGGAAAGAGAAACTGTCCAAAAGGGGATACCATCCGCGGTCCCCAAGCGAGCGCTCGAGCTGGGGGCTGGCCAGGACGCTCGGAAGAGCGCGGGGCTTCCTGCAGACCAGTGGGAAGCTCAGAGAGCTCACCCCTCACCGTTTTTGGAGGCTTCCAGCCATGCCCGACTGAGTTTAGAGCCCCATGTCACACACCTACAAAAGGACGCCCAAGAGGCTAAGCAGGGTCTTCCCCCAACAAGCCAGGCATCCCCGGTTCGGAAGTTGTGCGGGGACTTGAGTCACTTTTTGTGAAGACGAATTTAGCGGCAACCCTTTTTTTGGCCAATCCACTCGGAAAGTGAGATCCGCTTAGACTTGAGCTTAGAGTCTAATGTTGACCCCAGATTAACAAACGCCGGCTAATTAACAGGGTGTTCCCCTGCAATAGTGATGAATCCCCACTGAACCACTAGTAATTCAGTGGAGTTTATCAATCCGCGGTTCTCATAGATGTGTAGGGGATCAGCGAACAAGTCGGATTACTCTAATCGGCCCAGATTCTGGAGGTTCCCAAAAGGAGATGCCTGGCGTGTAATCGAGGACCGTGCAAGAGGGGTTCTTTCAGGGAGAACTGAATCAGTATGGTCCGGATGAATTTCCGAAGTTCCCGTATGGAAGCCTGGATTCGTAGACGATTGGTGTCCCATCTTAGAGCAGAGTACTCGAGCAGGTAGCGCATCAGAGCGGTGGTTTGCTGTGGATTTTCGCCTTATCTTGGACTATCATCATTTGATGAATGGGAAAAGGCATAGACAATCGTAGCCAGATCCATTTGCTGACGTGCCTTCACAAGGCCCTGGGGTGAAACCCCGGCTAAAAGAATGGTTGACCCAGTTTCGATGATGACAATCCTTGCGAACCCTATTGTTTCAATGCTGGTTTCCCCTGGGGACTGATGGAAAAGCACTCTAAGAGTATCCAGGTTTAAAAGGTCGGGGTCAAAATTCTAGCAGTTGACTTGGTACGGAAAATTCCCCATTGGTTTCAAGCCGGGCACGGATGGATTGGAGGGCCTGTTCAACAGGGGGATATTTGTTCAAATCCGTCAAAACTACACTGGTTCTTTTGTTGGTGAGGTTTTCGAGCCTTCTGATTTTTGAGAACTCACGGGTGCGCCTTTTTTTTTTGAGAAAATCCCCCTAAAATGGTTGCTTTTAAAATAAGAATATGCTTGTTCGTGGCACCGGAATACAGACCAGTTGGTTTGCAAGAACTCGGAGATCCTGCTGAAATCCTACCAGCCCCGGACAAAACTTGATAGAAAATAGCTGGAGCCTCAAAGTAGCCTTTAGCATGGGCTATTGCCCCAGAAGTTGGGGGGTAGCAGTTTGAGCGTTCAGGTCTCCACCTAACGCTGAGTCCTTCATTTTGGGGAGGACATCACCAGCCCGCGCCATTCTGCCCCGAGCGGTTCTCAAGTGTACCGATTCGCTGAAGGGCTTTCCCCATGCGAGGAGCTCTCCCCCGGGAGTTCTTCCATTCGCTTAGGAGTAGTTTTTGTTAGTTTCCCCTTTTGGTCATAAAAGGGACTCGATTTCACTGGACATATTTTCTCATTTCCAGGGCAAATGGAGGAGTTGGTTCCATCGAAGAGCGAGGCTCATGGGCAATGGCCTGGTGGTGATGGTGACCAAGGCCTCAAGTCGGCCGGAGCCAACCTTTTGGCTTTCCCGTTCTGATCCGGGCGTATGTACAAAGCAGACCCTGAGTTGGTCCTCTCAAAATACGTTGCGGCGTGGCTTGTTTTTTTGGGATATCCCCTCTTTGTTGTGGCTTTTAACGGGACAGCAGCAAGGAAACCCACATTTTTTAGAGTCCCCTAAGAAAAGACACCCCCATTTCTTCTTTTGCAACTAATTAGCTTAAATCGCGAAATAAGTGTGTTAGCAAGAGATGCCGACCGCAAAAAGGATTTGGTCCGGTTTCGCAGAGATTTCATGTAGCCACCCCCCTACAAGAAAGTGGCCATTTCTATTTTGGTCCTTAGAGTGTGGTTCCCTTGGTTATCTAGTCTTCAAGTACATGCAATCAGGATTAAACAACACCCCCCTACAAGAAGCTTACTGCTGCTGGTTCAATTAATGGGATAATAACGGGTGCTAGCACCTTCCAATGGCTACCAAATGGTACCGAAAGTGCTCTTACATTATATATTATACACAGATTTGGGTGGGAGCCAAACTCAAGACCGCCCTTGGAAGGTAAGCTTTTTGTCAATGCCAAACCTCTAAGCTCACGTGTCCTCACTAGATAGCCCTGGTACATGGAAAAAACACCCATCTGAACCAGTGCCATTTGTTTCTAAGCCAACTCACCTGAAAAGGACACCTGTGCAGGGCAAAACCTTTGGAACCTTGACAGGAGTGACGCAGAGACTGGCAGCCAGGTTTGTGACCATTCTAGGGGTTGATTCCCCATTCTTTTCAGCCATCGTTCTTCTCAAAAACCAGCTGGTTTCCCCAGGGTGTCGGGTGGTTTTGTAGAAAGAAAGATCTCTGGAAAGAATGGTTGGAAGGTACCCCTAGAATCTCGGCTTTTCCCTGAAGCCACTTGGCTGTGGTTGTGAAAACCAATGGGATCCCATTTTGGTTGGTAGGTGAAAATTCACCACCCAAACTTTTAGGTTACCTATTTTAGTGGTTGGATTGGGATCACTGGGGGCTAACCGATTTGGATGTTGACCATTCGCAAGAGACACAATTTTGCGCAGGTGCCAAAGTTCATGAGCCTCTCCTTGCCGGCGCCTCAAAGTTGCCTTCAGTCCGCTCAGGTGAGTTCCGTTTCCGCGTTGTGGGAAGGCCATGTTTCTGGTTCGCCATACGGTTCCTTAGCTTTTTAGATCCTTTTAGTGGTTAGTATCTCCATTGAACCCACTACAAGTTAAACTTGTAGCGGGGATCTGAGGACAGCCCAGGTTTGAAGGACCGACTTTGGGTTACTAGGAATGGTCATGAAGAAGCACGAAATGGATTTTGAAGTGAACCATGACCATGGCACACGTGTTGATGGCGGCACCAAAACATGTACGGAGCTAGTGGCTCCTTTTGGGGAGAGGGGAAAAGCCGGTGGCTAAAGGCGAAAATGTAACCAACCTGTGACATCGGCACTTCCTTGTTTTAGACGGCATGCCGCATATCTTGAGCTGCAGGGAAACCCAAGAACCGACCGGGCCCATTTCGCTTGGTACCCAACAGCCAGTGGATATAGACACTCTTCACCATTTGGCCATGGGTCAAAACCCCGTACCCCCAGTCAACATCCCAATCCCGGTGGTGCACCTGCCCCAAAATGGTACCATTAGTGTTGACCCACGGCCATTTGGGTGTCTCGCAAGGCAGCGGCAGTACGCTGCTTCTTTGGTACCCTTGCAACTTCTTCTCGGATGAGCGGGCAATTTGGAATGATCTTCGCAGAGATCTTATGCCTGTGCCCTTGGCGGTACACAAGAACTTCCATTTGCTTAGGCATATACATATATATATATATATATGCGTACTATGTATATGTTTTATTTATTTCCCCTGTTGGTTTTAAAGGGAATCGCTTTCACTACTGGCAATATATATATATATATACATTTGTTTATATTTTTTCCAGGGAGCTTAAGCAAATGGAAGATAGTGTTAGAGGAAGGCGGAAAGCAACGGAAAGCGACAGGAAATTGTTTCTTGGGTTTCATATGGTTTAGACAACCAGCAGGAGATGAATTCGCAGGTAGAAACCAGGGAGGCACATGAGATGTCTGGCATAGACAACAACCACACCCTCCTGAATCTAATGCAAACCCAGGATTAAAAAAGACAGCGCTTGGTTGATGAATATAGGTTACCCCATGAAAGTTTTGAGAGCCCAATGCCCGAAAACCCGATGACCAGAGAGCCCAAGGTGTTTATAAGCCTTCAGGCCAACCTTACGACCAAACTTGACTTTGGTGCATTTTAGTAGAATGTTAAGACTGTAACTGTTTGCCAAATAATGGGTTTTTCATCAAGCCACTAAAAGTTAAACTTTCAGCAGGGGAGCAGAAAGCAACCGAGCTGAGCCACGTGCTTCAAACCGATTCGGGTGAAGGTTAGAGATCCCCTTGCCGTAAATGGGCGCGGGCGCCGGCGGACGATCCTTCCGATCGGTGCTGACTCGGTGGGTCTCTGGTCCTGAGGGGCAGAGGGTACGCGCGCCGATCGCGTCTCAAGATCCGATCCATGGAAGTCCCAAAATGAGAATGCCCAAGAGAAAGCTTCCAGAGGAAATCCTGAGGCCATAGAATGGATGCCTCTACCTGTGTAGGAAGCCAACCTCCTTTGAGGTACGAAGCTTGGAATACCCCCCCCCCACCCTACCTCCAACCCCGCAATTCCACCAAAACCCAAGTCCACTCCCTCCCACCCCGTAGCTTGAGATGCCCGTTCGGCTTCTGTCGCAAACTTCAAAAAAAACATCGCCAGCCTTCAGCCTTCAGCCTTCAGCCACCTGGGGGTTCCACATTCCTTCATATCACCCCCATCCCTCCCGTGCCGACGGCCATCGCTTCATGGCGCCGCAGCTGCCGGCGGCGGCAGTTGGCACAGGCGACGGTTCGAAGGACAAGAAGCTGCGGTTCGAGGCGGCGTCCGCGGCGCGACAGCATCCCTATAAGGACTGGGTGATCGATCGACCACTGGGATAGAGAGCCGGGAGGGGGAGCCCTTGGGTCAGAATGTGTTTGGCGGTTTCTGGTTTGTTGTTTTGTCTTCCTGATGTGTTTCTTGTTTTTTGTTGGTTGTTTTGTTGTTCTTGTTGGTTGGGGGAGATCAAAGTCGGAAACTGTGCTCTAGTGTGTCCCTGTTAACTTAAGCGTCGAATCATGGGACGACATTTCGGTTGAGCACCATTGGCATGTGCTTCGAGCGCTCTTAGTGTTGGTTCTGTTCACTTTTAGCGAGCTTCGAAAGGCATAGCTGCTTGCTCACATGCCAAGTGGCTTAAGCATGGGTGGTTTGAAGTTGGTACCCCCCGCCTTTTGTTGTTTTAAAGGAGAACCAAAAGAACACCCACCGTGTTGGGCGGGTCTAACCTACAAACAAGACGAGCCTCCCACATGTTTAAACCTCGGGGTGGCATAAAATGAGATCCTTGGCTAGTTGGGTTGCCTGTGTTGGGTTAGAAAAAGGTGGCGTTGCGGCCAAACAATAAATCCTCACCTAAATGAAGTTTACCGCTTAGATTTTATCATGTGTATATCTTATGGCTACTTGGTTGGATCTTTGGACTTTAACTTTGGGAAACAGTGGCAGCAACCAAGTATGTAGATATGTGTATTTATATATATATATATATATACATAATATGTTTACTCGTTTGTGCCACATGCTCCGTTTTGGCGCCAGCAAGTTAAAGAGGCATGGCCCTTGGTGGTCAGCAACCATGAAGAAAAGTCACTGACCGGGGACGTTTTTTCGAGCAGGACCTCAGTTTCGGGGTGTTCAAGGGCACCAATGGATCCATGTGGATGGTGGCGAGCCTTAGCCAAGCCACCTGCCAGCTGATCCTTTGGACCGTCCCTTTTGGTCCACGTGCCCGAGTTGCTGGACCCTCAACTTGTTTGTTTCTTCTTTTATTTTTTTTTTCGGAGGTGGGGCCCTGCCAAAATCCTGGTTGTCCTTTTGCTGTCCCTGAAAAAAACGCCACCGAAGAAAGGGGTACAACTTAGGTTTGGACCTTGTGGGTGGTAAACAAAGCTTCGACGCGGAAGCAGTTTCCCAAACGGACTGAGTGGGCCGCAATAGTCGCTAGGCTGCATGGCCTCCCTGCCTTTAGGGCCTAGTGAGCTTTCTTGCATGCCCGCTTTTAGCAAAGGCCCCAAACGCCGCGAAGTTTCTATTTCCGGGGGGACCAAAAGGTTGACATATTTCCGGGGCCCCGAAGGGCAAGTGAGCGGGAAGCAGAGGAGCAGCAGAAGTACATCTACGCCGATGCGGTCTGCTGCGCCCGTACCTGGCTCGGGGTCTGCGACGGCGTGTCCGGGGTGTGCCTCGGCGTCCGATCCGAGTGAGTCCGAAGCGCGAGTCCGTCGTGTCGTGTCTTTTTTAGGGGACCCCTTAAGAATTGGTGTTTTGGGTAACCCCCCAAAAAAATCGGTGAACCCCACCCCCCCAACAGGATTTTGTCGTTTGTTTGGGGAAAGCTTTAAAATTCATGTCGGTTTTCCTGTTGGACTACCCCAAAAAAATGGCATGTTCCAATGTGTCAAAATGGACCCCTTGAATAAAATAATTTGTGGCTCCCTTTAGATTCCCTGTTCAGCCATCCCAAGAAGGGTACCCTAAAACAAAACACCCACCCACCCGTGCTCACCCAAAAGGCATATTAGCCATGTTCCGGTCCCGTTCCAAAGCAAGACTTGGCGTTCAAAGGCAATCCCGTATCCTTGCCTTGCGTTGCGCAAAAAGTCCACGCTGCAATGGTTTTCCACTAGGGATTCTGGAAAAAACGGATTGGCCACTGCCTTTGGCCAAGGTGAGTAGCCATATTCTTGGAAGGGGATGCGCAGGTTTGAGTTTTCTGACGAATCCCTTGGCATCCGGGCGATTTGGGTGTGTGTGTGTGTGTGTGTGTGTGTGTGTGTGTGTGTGTGTGTGTGTGTGTGTGTGTGTGTGTGTGTGTGTGTGTGTGTGTGTGTGTGTGTGTGTGTGTGTGTGTGTGTGTGTGTGTGTGTGTGTGTGTGTGTGTGTGTGTGTGTGTGTGTGTGTGTGTGTGTGTGTGTGTGTGTGTGTGTGTGTGTGTGTGTGTGTGTGTGTGTGTGTGTGTGTGTGTGTGTGTGTGTGTGTGTGTGTGTGTGTGTGTGTGTGGTGTGTGTGTGTGTGTGTGTGTGTGTGTGTGTGTGTGTGTGTGTGTGTGTGTGTGTGTGTGTGTGTGTGTGTGTGGTGTGTGGTGTGTGTGTTGTGCGCCGTGTGTGGTGTGTTGTGTGTGTTTGGTGTGTTGTGTGTGTGGTGTGTGGTGTGTGGTGTGTGGGGTGTGTGTGTGTGGGGGTGTGTGTGTGGGGGTGTGTGTGTGGGGGTGTGTGTGTGGGGGTGTGTGTGTGGGGGTGTGTGTGTGGGGGTGTGTGTGTGGGGGTGTGTGTGTGGGGGTGTGTGTGTGGGGGTGTGTGTGTGGGGGTGTGTGTGTGGAGGTGTGTGTGTGGGGGTGTGTGTGTGGGGGTGTGTGTGTGGGGGTGTGTGTGTGGGGGTGTGTGTGTGGGGGTGTGTGTGTGGG
>CAUJNA010000961.1:62829-85329 GCA_963377175.1 Effrenium voratum
TTTTTGGTCATCGTCAAGTCCGATTTCCGGGAAACATGAAGTGCAGCAACATCGGCCTTCAACTGGTTGTAAACAGGTTCCATTACTTCCTGAGTGGATCGGCAATGATCGGCAACAGAAAAGTCTAAGCTGCTTGTTTGTCACTGCATGGTCTTACCACTACCTCTCATCCCCATCTGTCAGACGGTTTCTTTAGTGACCTTCTTTGAACGATGTTGGGGCGAACATTTGACGTTCACATGTTTCTGTAGGAAACGAATTTGGGTAGGTGTCAAAATAGGCCATCCCCTAAAATGCAGTTTGCCTTTTTTGTTTCCCTTTACAACAACACCTAAAAAGGGGTACCCTGGAAAGAAACGCAAACCCGTTTGAAGGCCATTTATGCGAGATGTCATAGGTTCCCTTTGTATCGCAAAAAGTTTGGGCCTCATGCGGCAGGTCCCAGTTCTCCAGGAGATGTCTTGGATTTTCAAACTCCCCGATCCGGGACTTGCGTGGGGATCTTTTTTTGGTCAGAATTCGGAGTCGACCGAACACTTGCCGAAGTCCTTGTTGATTTAACCATACGGAATCGATGGATGTCCGTTTCCTTCGTGACGGGCCGGGGGCGAAGCCGTGCGTCGCAGGGCGCAACTACGGTGCTCCTCGCGTGTTTGGACGAGTCCCAGCGAGTGGCGCTCATTACTTTAGGCCGAATGCTGGCAGTTTTGGCTCGGTGGGGGAAGGTCCCTTTGGTTATGGAACCCGGTGGATCCTAGTCACCACTCCAACTTCCATTTCCTCAAAGAATATGTTTGATTTTTCCTTGTTGGTTTTCTACAAAATATACGTATCACTATTGGAAATATGTGTTTTGTTCCAGCCTGCGCATTGTGTTGATGTTTGTATCGGGTGGCAAGCCCTTGCTTGCCTACTATAGATGTAAACGCAATCACTGAGGAAGGAACCCTTGTTAGTGGCTGGGCTGGGGCACTTTGAACTCGAGATTTTTGGCTTGCAGGAACGCCCCCTTGGCTCGGATAGGCGACTCAGGTGATTTCTTCTGGAGTGATTGGATTGGTGGCGCCTTTTCCGGTTCAATCTGGAGGACTGGAGATCCAAGGTTGAGAGGTGATGTAGTCGGCGTGCCGTGGGCGTTCGGCGAATTTCCTTGAAGCGAGGGAGTTGAGCTAGGTGTAAACCACATACCCTCCCACCACATGGAACGTTTGGGGGGTCCTGGAAGACCATGTTCCTCGAAGCAACAGAGTGATTTTTGGCGTGCGTCGTATATCCATCTTAGAACTGGAACCATCCAACCTCATTGCGACCATGGGCAAACGATGGATATTTGCTGGTATTTTCTCTGGAGGTATAGAAGGCTATATACTTCACATAATGGACCATCCAAGCAAGTTGCTTCCCTTATCATAGGCGCCACCTAACCTTTGTAGGGTGTGTTCTCTGGGATATTGCAAGTAAAACAAAAACATGCCCAGAAGCATGTGAACGGTATATCATCTCATTCCCGGCAATATGTGAGGAAACAGAAGGACCTTGTTCCTGGCAATACTGTGAAAAATCGAGCAGCTAAGCCCGCAGCAGAAAGTGGGCTATCCGTTTGGGGAACATCCAACACCCCCAAACCGAAGGGCCCAAGGTTCCGGCCGAACCTTGGGGGCTGAGGGTCCTTCGTTTTAAGTGAGAATGAATGTCCCCCCACGGGCGGTGTTTTTTTGTTTTTTTGAGTGGGTACCCCGGTTTGGTTCCAAAGGGAAGCCAAAAGGAAACCCATTCCTTGTGGTTTGCTTAGATCTCCTGGTTCATTCCTTTTCATTTGCTTCAAAATATTGTGACCTACCTCAAGATCCAGAGGTTCAAATCCAAATCCAAATCCAAAGCACCAATTTCGGAGATGTCCAACAGGATCCAGTTGTTGAAATGAAGATTGTTTCCACCCTCTTGGGTTTCAAAGGAATCTATCACTGGACATGGTTGTCTCATGGTTCCCAGATCACATACACGGCGATTCTCGCGTCCTCGCGTCTGAGGCGACTGCGCGCTGCTGGTGCTGCGGCCCAGCAACGGGGACGACCTGCGCTGCACCTTCCGATCCCAAAGGGCGCGGAGACCTAGCGGACTTGGAGCGACCAAGGCACAGGGTTGGCCTTTTCCGACCTCTCACCCAACTTTTTGGGTCGGGAGGAAACCCCCCGTGCCTGAAATAGACTACGGGAAAAAGTGGGCAGGATTCTAACCTCTCTGCTGGAGGACCTAGCTTAAGAATGGAAAAAAAGAAAGCCGGAGGGTTGCGCCACCAGAGATGTTTTCAGGTTGGAACATGTGTTTTCAAGACCAGTGTATGACCCCTATGTTGACCCCGGAGTAATAAACCCGTCCTGGTCTGAAATCCGAAAGGGGACACGCCGCGATCAAAATCAAGCAGGGCTTATTCATCCGAGTTAACATTTTCAGGCCCGTTGGATCCATTTACCTGTATGGCAAGGAAACCAAGGGAAACACCCTTCAAAAACCAAAAGGAAAATGACCCTTCAACCTTTTGGTGTTCCAATTTGTGGGGTTCGCATTTGTAGTGGCCCTAAAAGGTAATCACATTTTATCCCACCTGAACCAAAAGCCAGACCATGGTGGAATCGCTCGTGAGAAACAGCCACACACACCAGACCGATGAACTGACAAACGCAGTCGGCGAGATGGGGTTTGACACATCCGACCTGGCGGAATCGTTCAGAGGGAAACGACGGAAGCCAAAACTCTTTCGATCGAGTGGGGCCAAAACCTCACTGCTCTTGGATCACGTGTTGTGGTGGTGTTTAGGCTGCAAAAACCAAGTTGTTTGTACCATGAGTATGCTGCTTACGACTAGACTATGACCCTTTGGTCACTTTGACTCGGGGAGTGGGGAAAATGCCTAGGGAACGGTTTTGCGCCGCTTAGAGACACCAAAAAAACCTTCCAAACTCCAAAGAGGTTGCAAAACATACGCCCAAATGTATAAAGCGGGCGTGTGGGTTGTCCGGACCTTTTGGTGGGATGGTCTTTCTTTCAGGGAACCCAAGGCAAAAGCGAAATCCATTCGCAGCTTCCCCCCATTTTGCCCCCCTAGACCCTTAAGTCGTGTCCAATCCCAAGAACCTGAAGCCCCAAGCATCCACTCTCCCAGTTACCCCCTATAGTGCGTACTCGGTCATTTTCCTGCGAAAAAAAAAAATGGTGGTGCCTTTGGCGAACTGCTATACAGGCAAATGAGTATCCACTGGGCCTGATAATGTTCACCCGGATGAATAAACCCCTGGTTGATTTTGATCGCGGGGTGTCCCCTTTCACGCCCCCACCATGCTATTACTAGGACGGGTTTATGAATCCGGGCTCAACGTGGTGGTTATACAGTGGTTGTGCTACCCATGGGGATATCTGTGGGTGTGTAACCCTGCCCCTTTTCGAAGAAGCGAAGCAGCGCTGGGGGTCAACGACTTTTTTCGATTCCAGATGGTTGGTTCAGCCTCGCGAGAGGGGAGGGTGTTGCGACCCATTTGGGTCTTTTTTGGGTCGGGGGTTGAGGTGATGATGGGTCAGAATTGACCCACCACAACGCCCGCCGCAGGCTTCAGTGCTTGTTTCCATTGGGCAAGCCATTTTTGGGGTTGCCATATTCTTGACAACACCCAGGTGATGATGGGTGAGAAGACCCCGGCGCAAGTGCTGCGGCTGCCTCACCAAATCACTGGGGAGCAGAAGGAGCTGATGGAGGATTGCCGTCTCGACACCGTGAACGTCAGGCGCGATACGACGCAGCGCGTTCCCCCTTTCTCCCCGGTAAAAACTGAGCTCACTATGTGGGTGGCTACGTCTTTTTTCGAGAGAGCCCTTTTTTGGGGTGTTTTACTAAACCAAGAGGGAAAAAACCACCTCTTCTTTGCCTTTTGTTCGAGGGGGGGGGGATCCCTTCAAACAAGACACGCCATGTGGGTGCTTGGCTTGGTTTCCAACTCTGATTTTAGGTGTTTGGAAGGACTCAAATGGGACTCCCTATAGAGACATATGTATATATATATATGTGTATATATATATATATATACCACCCCAAGGGAAACTCAGCTGAAACTGGTCAAGCAAATGATGTTGTGCATCGGGCTCAAAAGGGGCAACATAGGGGCCAGTAGTTTGGTGGCGCAACTTTTGAGCCATTCCCTTCACCCATGCCTTTCACAGGCTCTCTTAGACAGCTGCCAGTTACAAAACCCAGACACCAGCTCACTTGCAGGGCTGTCTTGAGTCAGGCGGTTTGGACGTATCTTTGCAGAACCCAGTCGGATCACTCCAATTCCACGCAGAACCATGAGAAGCTGATCATGGCTGTGAGAGGGGCCCCGGTATGAGGCTTCCACCTTGTGACAAAGCATGTTACCTTCTTCTTCTTCTTCTTCTTCTT
This sequence comes from Effrenium voratum, assembly GCA_963377175.1. Taxonomy (NCBI): domain Eukaryota; class Dinophyceae; order Suessiales; family Symbiodiniaceae; genus Effrenium; species Effrenium voratum. The sequence goes on from CAUJNA010000961.1 coordinate 67,262, forward strand.
CTTCTTCTTCTTCTTCTTCTTCTTCTTCTTCTTCTTCTTCTTCTTCTTCTTCTTCTTCTTATTCTGGGGCTTTTGGGTTGTGCCGTGCCTCTTACACCTCGCTAAGGCGGATTCGCTCCTGGATGGCCTCAATCGAAAACCCAAAGGAGCAATCCCCTTGCCCGAAATGGGTGCTGGTGAGTTCCGCCTTTTCAACTGGTTCGGGGTAGACCAATTTCAAGGTCAGGGTTTGATTATGGCTCTGGGCCACATGAATTCCCTGTCCACTGGGTACAAATGTCAGGTGGTTTCGCCTGGTAAAAGACAACCTCAAAACACATGGGGTACCCAAAAAGGGGAGACAAAAAAGGGGCAAAAAAAAAGGCTGCCTAAAATTCGGGGTACCAAACAAGGGGTACCACAAAACGGGTAACAAAAACAAGGTACTAGTTAAAGGTTCAACTCTCATTTGGATCTCCGATCCATGTCATCCATGGCATCCATGTCCTGAGGCACGGGGACTTGTTGGTCCTGGGCTCGGATGGGCTCTTCGACAACCTCTCGGATGAGGCCATCACGGACATCCTGCAGAAGCTGGGTTGGACATTGACCAAGTGGGGTCTGAACTGTTCACTTTTCGACTCAACATGGGTGGTCGCACCAACCTTTTTTTTTGAGGCCTTGTTTTGGTCAGCTTCTGGGGTTCATTGTGCCTTCTAAAGGGGTGCCTTTTTGGCTTCGTTGAAACTGGCTTAGGCGACAGTTCCTTTGGCTGACTTTAGGGGTATCTATGTTTGGTTGAAAAAGTTGACCCGTTGGACATTAGAGTTCGGCGGGTCCCGATTGTCCACCACCCAACCACTAGTCGAAGGGGGGTGGGGTTCCAAGTCCAAATTCCATGGCCGAATGGGTTTGCCTGAAAACAGGCGAATCCCCAAATGTGTGGTGGTCCTTTGGGTTTCCCTTCATAGCCAAGGTGAAAAGGATACCCACCAAGAAGAGGAGCCAATATGAAGCGAAATCTGAAGAGGCGAATCGTCTTTTTTGTGCCCAGGAGTTGGGCCATGCGGGCGAAGGAAACTGGCATGCACCCCACCAGGTATCCTGAAAAGGATGTCCAGAGAGCCAGCCTGAACTGTTCAGGGTTCCAGTCTCGTTTGATTTCCCCAAAATGTGTTCGTTCCCTTTGGAGTGCTTTTGTTTTCCCACCGCGGAAAAAGCATCAAACTGGGTCTATTTTTAAATTGTGGTTTTCCCTTGCATTTCCCCTACATGTAAGTTTACCTGGTTGGTAATGACAAAAATCAAATTCATTCACCCATCACCCATCACGATTACTCATCCTAGTCTTTTCCCGACCCCGACATGTCCAGACAAAATTAGCACCAAAGTCGGCGGCGAGTTGATCTTCCATGTGCGATTGTGTTGTTTGAGACTGGGTTGCTTTTTCGGTTGCCTTTGAAACCGGAATCCCATTTTGGCGGGGTCCGACTCCTGTTTTGCTGAAATGCACGCAATATAAGATGACTGGCCAAGCAAGCTAGATGGCAACCATGAAATTGGGAGATGTGGGTTGGTTTCTTTCATTTTGAACAGGGTTGCCAACCAGTTCGCCTCCATGAAATGGGTGTTCTGGTTTGGACCACGTTCCAGAGATGAGCCGAAGCTTGGGCTTTCAAGCTTCTCTCCTTGGCAGCGGAGTCTTTTTTGGGACTACCTTGGACACAATGGCCCACAGAGTGGCGGTGTTCCTTTTACCAGTACCACGCAAAAGGGGTGGGGACCCTCAAATAAGCTCAGGCGATATCCCCAACAGCACGCAATACTCTCTTTAGTGCTCGCACCACCCCGCAACCCTCGCAGAACCTCGTGGAACTCTGGTGGGCCCTGGTGGAACTGTCGTGGAACCTTACCTCAAAGCCGCCCCGAACCACCCCGGAGCCTATCTGGGCTGAGACCCCAAAGCTTTCAGCTGTTGGGGAAAAAAGACGGGTCTAAGTACCCCAGGTTGATTTTGATCTTTGCAATCCGGATCAGTTTTGGAGGGCCCGACCCATCCTTTTAAGAGGACGGGTTCTACTTCGATTCGGGGACATCATGTACCTAAAGATGTAGGTTTCCTCAAGGGCCAACCTAGTCCAGATGTGAAAAGGACCCTGGCTTGAACACAGAAGCCCGCGAAAAGCCCCCAGATTGCTTCCTGAGGCTTGGGTAGACTGGTAATTGTTCTAGCGCTGGAACCGGCAGTTCGTGGTTTCTCGGGTGTTTGTTGTTCGTGGGTGTGGATCCTCCGGTGTTTTTGGGTGTACGGCCCTGTGCCGAGGAAGCACTGCACCCAGGGGGACCTGGAAGAGTCCCCCAAGCACCGGAACCGACCCCTGGCGCCTTGGCAAGCGACGTCTTCGGGGAGCGACCTATGGGGCGTCCCAACAGCCCTGAGGTGCTATGTTGGTGCTTAAAGGGATACTTCGTGGTTAGCAACCTTCGCAGTGGGTCGGAGTCACCTATGGAGTAGGTAACCAGCCTCCTTTTGGTGTTCAAGGGCTGGTTCCCTTGGCTGCCTAGCAAACCCGGGAAATGGAATCACTGGGCTGGTCTCAAGTCCCTCTTCAGGGTACCATGGCTTACTAAGTGGTACCGGATATTTACCCACCCGCAAGTCGAAGTGGTTTTTACCCCCGCCAAGAACACCCTCTCAAGAACACCCACTCAGCGCTGCACACACGCATGCCATATGGTAAGAACACCCGCTGAATTGCACCCGCTCGTCACTGCACACACGCATGCCAAATGGTAAGAACACCCGCTGAAGTGCACCCGCTTTGCGCTGCACACACGCATGCCAAATGGGAACAACACCCGCTGAAGTGCACCCGCTTTGCGCTGCACACATGCATGCCAAATAGTAAGAACACCCGCTGAGGTGCATCCGCTCAGCACTGCACACACGCATGCCATATGGTAAGAACACCCGCTGAAGTGCACCCGCTCAGCGCTGCACGCAGGCATGCCGAATAGTAAGAACACCCGCTGAAGTGCACCCGCTTTGCGCTGCACACACGCATGCCAAATGGTAAGAACACCCGGTGCACCCTCTCAAGCGAAACAAGCGGCGGATTTCAAGTTCCACTGAAATAGGACATGTCTCCAGCCGGTGCGCCGGCTTTTGGCAGCCCACGTCTCCCTGCCATGTGTCCTGACTAGAACAAAAAATGCGCGGCTTTACTCTGAAATGAGTTAGTTACCGGGATGTTCAAAGACCCACAAAGACGCACGTTGGTCAAACTGCCTGAGAATTCAAGCACAAAAACCGAAGACACACAAAAAACGCGCGGGTGGGTATGTTCCCGGCGCATACTAAGTACCCTTCAAGTCTTGAGGCATCCCAAGGCGGAAGGCTTCAACCTGAGCCTCCAGAACTCACTTCCTGAGATCCGTTTCGGAGCTGGCAAGGAAAAAGCGTTGTTGTTTTGGACTAATGCACTGTTTGCCCATGAATCCCGCCTGGAAAACGTTCTGAGGTCCAACAGCTGCCGGTGTTGTACAAGAGCCTCGGTTCAAAGGGAGTCGCCTTTTCACCTTCTGGTGGTCTCAAGGGAGCAGTTTTGGAGCTGGGGGTATCCAACGTTTGTTTTGCTTTTTTTTTCTGAGGGGGCGGGTCTGGAGCTGCCCGGACGTTCTGTACAGACATGATGGTTTTGGAGTTCCCTGTTGGCAACCACGTTTAGTAAAGGTCTCAAAGATGATCACCTTGTATAGTTTTGGGGTTTTGGGGATCCTCGAAGTGGTTGGCGTTTATTCGGTGTCCATTCCCAATCCATGCTGTGGTTCCCTAATGGGCAACTGAGGACTGGCTTGGGCTAACATGGTCTAAGGGGCAAGTGGGATACCCATTTGGGTGTGGCTCAAAGTTGTTTTTTTTTGGAGTCAAAACTCCTGGTAGCTCCTGGTAGCTCCTGGTAGCTCCTGGACCTTTCCCTCTTTAAAACCAACCTCCCTAACCACCAACTACCACCCCCGTGGTTGCCCCCGAACGGGCAACCAAACTGGGCCGGCTAAACGCGTGCTTTTTGGGAGGCCGTAAAAAAGCTGTATGGCCATTTGGTTGAATCTTTGGACTTTAACTTTTAGGAAACAGTGGATTGTCCATCGGACCCACGAAAAGTTCGTCACCTGAGGGGTCAGCAGCAACCAAGCCTTTTGCTTGGCTTTTGGATGGGAAGCCAAAAGGAAAACGGCCAGTTTAGGGTACCCCAAATTTTGAGACAGGCCCGGAACCTTCCAGAACCCTCAACCCTGCGCATCCCTGAAAGCTGCATCCCTCCCACTGGATTTCTGGGCCTACCCAAATCCACAGCTTCCAGCAGTTGGGATTGAAGAAAAAAAGGCCGCAAGAACCCGAAGAGGGGAGAATTTGCGAGTTCTGGGCACCACATCCATGGGCTTTCTTCCGGCTCGCCCAAAAACCCGGGGACCCCGGAGAAGCGAAAGACCGCCGGTGAGCGAACGGGGGCGAGGAGCCGCGCCCTGCCCTCCCAGAGCCAGCTGCAGCAATCCGCCATCGGCCTTGTGGAGGCCGCCATCCAGCGCCTCGAAAACATTTCGTTTCGGATTCGTCGAGGCGTTTCTCGGCGGAGGTGAGGTTTTTTTCGCGGTTTTTCTCGGGGCGGGGCGGGTGCCGTTTTTGGGTCGGGGAAAGACCCGGAGAAATTGGGGCAGGAAGGTCTCTGGTGTTTGTTTCTTTTGGGGGGTGTTCAAGAACTTAGGGGGTGAGTGTCGGGGGGTTTGGGGCAATCGGGTACGTCTGGTAAGTGGTTAGTAAGCCTAGTTGTAATCCACTTAGACTTATAACCATGGTAAGTTGGTTATGACTATGGATATTACCCACTTACAAAGTACCCGATTGCTTTAGCTCGGATACTTCAATTTGATCTTTGCAGGTGCCACTTTCGGTTGGCAAAGACGGGGCTTCAACATCGCAAAAAAGGCGCGGATTTCACGCGCCTTCCAAGCAGGCGAGGCCGCGAGGGGACTTGGGGCGATTACACCTTTTTTTTTCATGGCTTGGACACTTGCTCTCGGAGCAAGTTACAACTTGGACACTTGTCGCGAGGCCGATCTGGCGCGTTACTACTTCAGTGTCAACCGCTGCCTATGACATTGCCCCCAGTATTGCAGTGTCTCACCCTTTTTTGGGGGAGGGTTCCTCTGCGAAAATAGACTACAGAAAAAGTTGGTCCCCTTATTCTAACCTCTCTACTGGAGGACCTACACAATATCTTGCATGGAGTCGCAGCCAAAAGGATTCATTGACCTGTCGACACGCATGCCCGTAGCCAGTGTCGCGATCGTTTCTGGTGGTTGTCCGAGTCAACTAGGTTGTTCCCCTTTAAGCCACTTAGAGAGGTTGACTTGGGAGTTGGTGTCCTTTTGGTGTTCCCCTTTGAGACAGACCCACGAACGCGTGCCTAAAAGGACATGGGCAAAAGCTTGTTTGGTGTTTGTGGTTGAGATTTATGAATTAGACGTCCCTCCCAACTGAACCATGAACCATATGGGTGTTTTTTGTTGAGGGTACCTTTTTGGGGTTGGTTTTAAAAGGATAGCCAAAAAAAAAACACCATTCTTGGGTTTCCACTAAAAAAGACACACCCATGTCGACTGGACATTTTGACGAGCCGATTGGACTCGTATTGGGGAAGCCTTCGAACGAACCTCTTCGGGGCCCGAGGAATGTGGTCATGGTGGCAGACGGGTCCGTGCCACTGGTGGCGCGAGGCGGAACTCGAAGCTCGAAAGTCGTTGCCGCCAAAGCCGTCGTTGGGGACATCTGAACCTTTTTCTTGAACGTTGCTGGACAACTAGGTCCCCCAGTAGTACACTTTTTGGGGGAGGGGTTCCCTACTTAAAAAATAGACTGCGGAAAAAAGGGTGCCCTTATTCTAAGGATTTGAGGTGTTTAGATTCTTGGTTCTGTGTATTTTTGGTAGGGGGCTGCAAAACAATAAGGTAATTGCTCCCATACCAAGGCGTGTACGCTTTGGATTGGGATTTACCCAACCCAAGCAAAAAACTCATGTTTAGAGAAAACAAATAAGTATCCCCCAAACAAACCCACTGGCGCTTTCAAACACTGACGCAACAGAAGGGTTCCAACTGCGTTTCCAACCAAAACACATCACCAACCTACAAGTACATTGGTGTGTCCTGAAATAGGGAGAACCCAGAACATGGCTTCGGTTTTCCTGTTGGTTCCCTTTAAAACAGGTCCAACAGGGGTGCCGTCAATAAAAGACACCCCGCCATGTCCATTGTTTTCCAACAGTTCCCACAGGTAAAAGTTGGAAAAACTGAGGAGGTCCACTGAATAAGTGCTTTGCTCACACGAGCTCCTTCAACCCCTTCGTTTTGGCTGCCGAAAGAGCCGCAGATCCGAAAAAAGCCAGTTGGATTCGCCATGAAGCTCTGGAGATACTCGGTTTCCCAGGTTTTGCACCCCACAAAAGGATGGGGCAGGCTAGTTATACAGTGTGGTAACTTACAGCCCTGGTTCGAAGTTCCCATTCAGATGGTAGAAAATCATGGCGTCCAATTCCCTCGCGAGGTACCTTGCCCCTTCAAACGTGCTGATCCCAACGACAGCGCCTTGCATCTTAGGGACTTGAGACCGAGCTCTGTTTCTTTGTTTTTGTTGTTGTTGTTTTTTTGTTTGTTTTTGTTGTTTTTTTCCGACTCAATAAGCTACCCTTTAGACACGGTTCAGTTCCGCTTCGCAGGCGGTTGCTTGTGGAAACGCATAGCCAATGGGCCAATGGAGCACGCCCGTGGCTTGAGTGCCATGGGTGGAAATTTTGCGACCCCGTCATCAAGAACACCCGTCAAAGACTCCAAGACCTTGCTAACTTCTCGGCCAAACCTTCAAATTGCTTAAACTTTGCTTTGGGTGTGTCTCAAAATTGGAATGGGACCACCTGTCTGGCATGGTTTGAATAGGAAACCAAAAGGAAACTACCAGGATGACCTGGATGTCCCGGAAACGCCCATGTCTCGTATTTGTGTGGTGCCTGTTTCAAAGCAAAGCATTCCCAACAAACAACGGGATGTGAAGCTGAAGGTTTTGCCCTCAAGCGGGAAGACCCCTCTGAGCCAGGGGCATCTCTAAGGAACTCGTAAGCGGCTCGCGTGTGTCGGTTCGGTTTCGGTGGCCTGTAAGGGGAAGGTTTTTTGGAGGCTACCGTCGGTGGTGGGTTTCAAGGGGAAGCCAAAAGAAGCCCAAGCATTTGTTGGTGCTCCGAGTCCAATTTGGAGACCAGCCCCTTTTCCCTGCCCCGAGGGATTCCATGAGTTGAGAACAAGTTACGTTGCCGGTAAACCAACCTGCCTATCGGGTGTGTGTTTTGGAAGGAGAACCAAAATGGCCACAGGTCCAAATGCCTCAAACAAAAATCAAGCACAAAGAACCCAACCAGTGGCGTCCACGCTTGCTTCTTCTTTTTTTTGGGGGGGAGGGGCGTCCGATGGAAAATCGACCAACAAAGGTGTAATTATTTGCCCCCTCTGTTTGGAGCAGCGGGAAACTAGTCACATCAGCACGCCACGTCACCGAGGACAATCAATTAGCCCCGATGTTTGGAGCCCCTGGTGTTTCTCCTAGTTGGTTGTCTTTCTGCGCACCTTTTTCAGAGGTCAAATTTGGGGGGGGGGGGGGGGGGCGGAGGCGGGTTCGCCACAACTGGGTTCCACGCTGATCTGAAGTGCACTCATTCAGGTGGATCGCCACAAATGAGTGGTGAAACCTTTTGGTTTCCCGTCGCCCTCAATCGCAGGCAACCCGGACGACACCACAGCCATCGTCGCGCTCGTGGTGGAAGAGGGAAAGCTGCCAGACAGCGACTCTGAGGCCACCGAGCCCTATGTCCTTCCCTTCTTCTTCTTTTTGGGGGGGAGATCCCGTAATTAAAGTCAGCGTCCCAGCAAAACGAGTGTCCGGCTTTAAGTCTGGGTTAGCCATATGTCAGCACTAAGTGTTCAAGGGAATTAAAAGACATTTAGTCCAACATGCTATCGTGAATAAGGGGCAATGTAGGTGTGTGTGTGTGTGTGTGTGTGTGTGTGTGTGTGTGTGTGTGTGTGTGTGTGTGTTTTTTATGGAACTCATAGCCATGGTTTAACCTTCTCCGCCAAGGAGCCAGGGAACAAAAGCAAGCACCAACGGCTACGGAGTTTCTACCGCCCGCGCATTTGGGAAGCACGCGAAACATGGGGCATCCATGGAAGGGTTGTTTGCATCCACTGTTGTCAAACCGAAACCCGCTACAAAATGGGTATGTAGGCCTCCAAAAACTTGATGTTGGGATTCAAACTTCCTTTGGGTGGTTGATGTGTTTAGTCTAGAGTTGGCACCCTGCAGATGTCCTTACACCATGAATTATGACTCGGATGCGCGGGGTTCGGGAACTCCTGAAAACTCCAACTGAGCCACAAACCCGGGTAGATGAAGGTTAGTAAGGGACAATCCCAACCATAAATAGCTGCGGCCGCCTTCTTAATTCTTTACATGGTTCTGGGTACACCATTTTAATACCGGGTGTTGATTGTGACTCAACTCCGCTTGAATTATTGGCTTATGTCTTTGCCACTGCCTCTCAGAAAAGACGACAGGGAGGAGGGTTGGTTGCCCTGCTATCGAGAGTAAAAGTTGAACCCTTTCAGTCAGTGCAAGTCTCCCTGAGGGCCCTCAGTCAGCAAACAAACACAGCACGACATCAGAGTGCCACCCAAAAAGTCAACAAACAAAAGAATCAAGCAAGCCACGAGCACATGAAGCAAAATGGCAAACAAACCAAACAGGCGAGCAGCCCAAGCAGCGCAAACAAATGCACAGGCGAAGAAAACAAATTACAAAGGCAGCACCCCCAAAAAGAGAAGCAAAGACACAAACAAACAATCAAACAAACAATCAAACAAACAATCAAACTACTGGTAGCAAGCAAGCAAAAAGCAAGCAAACACATCGACCGGTAAAAGCAAGCCAATCAACAGCTCCATCAAACCCAGCAGGCCAAAGAACCAAGACATAGCAGATCAAAAGGCACGTGAGCCAAGGAAATGAAGAAAGAGTACCAACAAGTAAAAGTACAACAGCAGCCCCAAGAGACAAGTAGAAAACTAATCAAATAGCAAAGCAACTTACCAAAAATTAACCAAAGCAAAGCCAAAAAAGCAGCGCACTCCAAAGGGTACTGCAGAACTACAGCAAGAAGAGCAAAATGAAACACAAATGAAGACCGAAAGACGTTTTTCTTCAAAACACACATGGCCAACAGAGCATGCCAAAGCGCCCCTTGGGCGCCCCTCAAAAAAAATCGGCGACGGAGGCCCCTTGCGTGCTTCAGGTGGAGCTGCACGACGTGTATCCCCACGCGGAGGCCTTGCTGGCCAAGGGGGCCTGCGCAGACCGGGGCGTGTGCTCCGCGGGCTGGTGGGGCCCGGTATGCTGCACCAGCGCACCTCGGACAGTGGCGGGAGTTCCTGATGTGTGCGGTGTTTTTTTTGCCTGGGCCCTGGGATATCTTTGATTCGCCCAGTTACTTGGGGGTCCCCAGCCATACGGTTCCTTAGCTTTTTGGCCTTTTAGTCTTTAGTGGTTCCATTTAACGGAGGATCGGAGGATCTGAGGACAGCCCAGGTTAGTTGCAGTGACGCCACTTGCCCTTTTTTCACCCCCTACAAAGGTTTGTCCCATTGGGGGGGGGACTGTTCGGCCAAGCAAATGGTTAGCCGCTTGGGGTAGATCCTGACAAGGTTCACCTCACAGTCACGATTGGCACTTAGTGGGTTACAACCGAGTTACCAAAACACGGGGGGGTGATCAACATTCCTGGCCAATGAAAATGACTGGTTGCCCTATATAGGGGTAAATGCAGTATTTGGGGTAAATACAAGGGTCTTACCTCTTTTTTGGCCCATCCACTCGGGAAGTAAGCAAAAGACATCCCGTGTAAAGCACATTCTGATCAACCCCATATATTGGTTGTGCTTTGGAGGACCCCCCCTTTTGGAGTGGTTAAGCAACGGGGGCCTATGTAGAGACAAACGAATATGTGCTCCCATGAGTTGGTCTAAATATCATTTGTTGGTTAGTTTGAAATGAGTTTCCTTTTGGTCGGGTAATGGGTTCTTTTTGGTTTCCCATACAATCACCCTAAACAGGTTGCCCTCAAAAGAACATAACTTCACATTGGGGGCAACATGAACGCACACAATTCCATGACTGAAATTGGTTTTGAAGTACCCGAAGACCTCGTTGCAAGCAGTCAGGACCATATAGCACTCTTGTCCGAGTCGATGCCCTTGTACCCTCCCATCAACAAATATGGCTGTGGGTCACAAAATGGGAACCTAAATTGGAACCCTGGCAAATGGAACGCTTCGGACACCGAGCCGGCGGCTGCCGCCCGGACAGTCCAGCACTCTGCTGCCGAATTGCACAGACCCTTCTTCGAGGACTGCTTTTGTCGCGGGAACAGCGTCCACCTGGAGCTCGTTGTGTTTGTAATAGGACGTCGGACACTTTCTTCAAGTTTCGCCCCAGTGTTTCTTCTCTCACGGTTGATTCGGCTTGTCAAAAGCAAGCCGCAATCCTTCTGCGAAAAAACAAGCATGCTTCTGATCCACAGTGATTTCCCAGTTCCTTGTGGGTTCCCAGTTCCTTGTGGGTGTTTCTTTCAATCAACCCAAAATACGCCTGGCCCTTTTTGACGGTACCTTCTTTTTTTTGTAGTGTTCACGGTTTCAAGAGAAACCCAAAAGAAAAACCCACCCGTGTTTGGGGGTGTCCGCTACAAACCGATTCTCATCAAAAGCCAAGCCCGTGACCCGAAACTGGGACCCGACCGCCGCTCACTCTGGGCTCTATGCCGCGAGAAAGGCACTCCTTTCGACGCAGGGCGAATGGGTACCCCTCGCTCGCTTTCTGAGCTACGTTTCGGACTGGGACGTCACTCTTGGGGTTTGTTGGCCAAATGTTAGTGGACACAGTTTGACTTCTTCTGGCCAATCCACTCAGGAAGTGAGACCCGGACCCTCAAACTACCCTTCAAAATGAGAATTCACCAATGTTTTTGGGGGGCAAGACCCAAATTTGTGTGGTCCAGGTACTATACCCACTTTGCTCCGCCCAAGAGTCTAGCCCACTCTCACGAAGGGATGAAACGCAACATCGATCCCATGTGCTTGCAGTCTGAGGCGCACATCGACCGCGATGACAACGAGGAATCAGACCAGTCCGGCAGCGACGCCCAAAGTGATCTCCGACAGCCCACACACTGCACCGTGAGCTGAGAAGTCTTCTCGTGAGGGCCCAGGCATGATGCATTTTGTTGTACCTGCAGGCCTCCTTTTAATCAACCCCAGTCCAAGCGACACCGCCCTGTTGATAAGCTAAGGTTGATTGATATGCGGTCAACATTGCCTGTAGGCCTCATATAGGGATGGTTTTGGGGGTATGTACCCTGTATAGCCCATGTATAACCACTAATTTTGGGGTATGTCCATTTGGGGTATGCAAGTTGGCCCTTGGATGCTTGGATCTCTTGTATTTTAGGCTTGCTATATTTTCGCGGAAGCCCACCATGGGGCCTGGTTTTGAGACAATCCCGCTTTAGCGTACGGTCAGTTGTTGTTGTTGTTGTTGTTGTTGTTTTTTGGTACCGACAACTACAACTGGGATGTTGTTTGAAGTGGTTTTGCATTGTAAGGTTGTGCTGGTTTGGGGGCAAGAGAAGGTCAACGTGAAACCCGGCCAATGCATTTCCAGAGGAGTCTCATTGAGCGGTTCCCTTTGACCATATGCATGAAATCCACACAAGGTTTCTAAACTTGTTGCTTTCGGAAGATGTGTTTCGCGATGAGGCAACTGCTAAGGCTTGTCTTGGGGCCAATCCGTTCAAGAAGTCCTTACTCTGCTGAAGCAAGCCGAGCGAAGGACCCTTTGCGCGTAGAGTCTGCGATGTAGCTGACTGCACTGCCTAGGGGCATGTCGTTGCGTGGAGGCAAATAATGCGTCAATACAGGCCAAAGGTTGTTCCGAAACAAAAACAAAAGGGGACGAATATTTGCTTAACTTTTTCGGACGCCCGGAATACATTTAGTTTGCCATCTGCAAATGTTTAGGCAACCAAACTCTGATGATTACTTGCTCAGAGAGAGTCCAAATTATTATGAGTTTTCCTTTTGGTGAACAAAAGGCAGCAGCAACGCCTCACCTTTTTTGCAATGTGTTTTTTCACGAGCTATTCTTGCGCTCGTTTGTGTATTGTTTGTCAACATGAAAAAATGCATCCACAAGGGGATGTTGTTGTGGTGATGCTCATGATGCTGGCAGATGCTGGCGTGCAATGATGCTGGGACGTTAGCTTGTTTCTAGTGAGCTTGCGCAAACAAAGGCGAAGCATGCTTGAATTTTCCCCTTGTTTCTAACCCCTAGCCTAAAAAGTTCAAGCAACTACCCTCTGGAAAAGAATGGTCAGGTTCCGCCTGTCAAAAAAGGTGGAATCTTCTGGTTCTCGTAGAATCTGTTTCAAGCCATTTAGCTGCAGATCCGTACCGAGCTCGGCTGAAGATCCGAATCCACTTGTTTGGTTCTTCCTGCCGTGGATTCGCAAACAAACATCCTGCAGATCTGCGCATTTTCCCAGGTGTGGGGTGGTGCAGTCCAGCATTTGTCAGCGGCATCCAGACGAAGAATTCATGCACCATGTTTCAGGGTGGAGACAAGTTGCATTTCGGCCACGTTTCTGGGCAGGGAGGTCTCACTAGGGATGCCTCTGGAAAAATCGCAATTGGACTAATTACTGTGGATGGACGAAATCCATTGCGCACCACCGAACTCAGAAACCCAACGCTTTCCACACCAAGAAACGTTATGGTTTCAAGCATTCATGACGTGCGGAGAAACGTCAAGCATCAGTCTGAAACCGCGGTGAACATTGGGCAAACTTGAGCTTTTGTCGACCTCGAAGAAGGCAAAGGCTGCGCATGTTGCAACCCATTTGGAACCCTGAGATCCTTCTTGGGAGTGTGGTATTTTAGGTTGGTGAAGTGGTATTCAGAAAAGACGCTGCTCTTTTTTTTCCTAGGATCTTTGGCTTTCGCCTTAGATGTCCAACTTGGGTGCGCTTTCTGCTACCAATTAATTTGAGTTGAGCTTCGATTTAGCACGGAGATGTTTGCATGAGGACCCTTGTTTCGAGCACGGCATGCCCGCATGCCCGAAGCAATGGGGTCCGTTTGTTGGAATGCCATGGGTTTCAAACCGCAGCAACAGAAATGCTGGCGAGACAGGTAGGGAATAACATTCCGGGTTTTGGTTTTGGGAATGAACCAGAAGGGGATTCCCTTCAAGGAGAGTACAGGAATCGAATGGTTTATATGAATTACTTCTTCATGACTTGCTGAGAACCAGAAAGAACAGAAACATGAGTGTGGCGAGCAATCCAGGCAACCCAATTTGGGCCGAGTCCATTTGTTGCCGGACATAGGATTCCATCACGCATCTGTGGCGCGAAGAGCAACATGTCGGCCGCATCTTTGGCTGGTTGCTTTCGGGACACTTGCGATGGCAGATCTTTACTTGTTCCCACCATGCAGTTGCTTAGCTTTTTAGATCCTTTTAGTGTTTTAGTGGTGGGATTTTCGTATTTAACCCGCTAAAAGCGAAACTTTTAGCGGGGGATCTGAAAACGGACAGCCCGGTTTAAACCAACCCAAAAAAGGGAGCCCCTTTTAACAGACAGACCCAGGTGTCGCAAGTGTGGATAGAGCATCGGTCCCGGGGGGGGGTTGCGCTGAAGCTTTGGTTGCCCAACCGGGTGCGCAAAAGCGGCGGCTGCCGGGGCTGGTGGTCCAGGCTGGAGTTCGGGGATGCAAGGCCCAAAGCCAACTGTTCAGCTTTACAAGAATACAGAACCTGTGCATTTTGCCAAGGGATGTTAGGACTTGAAAACTTTTTGCCAACGAATTGGGGTTTTCCGTGTTAAACCCACTAAAAGTTAGTCACTTTTAGGGGACAGAAAGCGACCAAGAAACTACAGGATGAATGATTGATTCCTGCTGCTTATCGAGAAACTATGAAGTGGCAGTTTCAGTTTGGATGCTTATGATGGTCACCACCCAGAAAATATATATATATATATATAGCAATGTAGACATGTGGTCGTCCCCTCGACCACTAAGAGTCACCCGTTGCTTGGCGACATACTAGACTTTTGTGTGGTCGGAGATGGATTCTGTCAACTGACTTGTCCCAAGCCAAGCTCCAAAGCAGATCTTGTTTTCACCGAACGGTTGGAAGCCCTTCTGCGGTCAACCCGACCTGAAACGATCCGAGGCAAACCCCCTATAGGTAACCCTTCTCCGTTATCAATTTGTGTTTTTTCTTAATCGGGTGGCAAATCCTGGCAAACGGAATCCCTGGGGCCCCAGGTATTTTTACCTCTCGGTTTTACCATGAATAATTCGGTCATAAGAACCCCGGACGAAGAACCTTTGAATACATAGGGGGAGTGCCCCCTTTTCATCCATTTCACGGGGATTCACTTTTTCTGGGCGACGCCCGTGTTGCTCCGGGCGCCTTCCGGATGGGTTTTCCGGTCGGCTTCGAGGTCCGAGATTGCCTGCAGCCTTCACGAGGTCTCGCCGTCGCCCAATCTGTCCATGCCATGGTCATTTTCACCGGTTTCGTTTCTTGATTGACGTTATGGTCATCTACCTGGAAAGGATCCAAATCAACGCGAGAATCGGTTCTTGCCGTGCCTTTTGGCCATGACCATGGCACATATCTGTGGGTCAGGTGAACATTGCCATGGGGAACCTGACTAAGTCCTGGAGGATTGTGTTCCCTTAAACAGCTTCCGGTGGGATTCATCTTGGTGGACAGGGTATTGTATGTTTGCTTGTTCGGTTGTGTGACACGTTTGTTTGCTTGTTTGTTTGTTTGTTTGCTTTGTTTGTTTGCTTGCTTGCTTGCTTGTTTGTTTGGATTTTCGTCGAAAGACACTGAGTTTGGGGGGGGCTACATCAATGACTGGTCCTTGGTGGACCATAGCGATTGTTGAAACGTATAAGTTGTTACGCTTGGTTGCTGTGTTGCTTGTTCTTTTGCGGATGGCCCTAGCCTTTGCGTTCCTGTCTTTGTCTTATTTCATGTTGGGTTCTGCCCGTGCAAAAAAGACATAGTGATTGATCCATATTCCATCCCCGTTTGGGGAAAGTCGAATTCTTGGTGGTTTACCTGATGGTCATCCCGATGCATGACCTTTTTGATCAACCCCCCCACGGTGGTTGTAAGAAAGCCCCAGGTTGTTTGGAGCAGCACGCCAACCCAACAGCTGCGGGTGGCTGGAAAAGCATCCCCCTTGGTGTCCATTTTCTTGGTATTTCTGGGTAGTGGCGTCCATGGTCAACAAACCGAGCGACTGTAGTTTATCCATTTTGGGAAGACTTTTTAGGGGCCCCCATGTTAAAAAGCTGCCATGCTTGGTGTTGCTGCCTTTTGGGGCAGCATCCAGAATCCAAACGGGGGGAAACGTAAGCCGCATGACTTTGGACCCTCAGCCAACTGTCCTCCACTTTTTGACCCCAAGATAGACTTAAACCTAGGTGTTTCCCTTTGGGTATTAAAACACCCCTTTGGGGTAGTCAAAAAGTGGAATCCTGGATGGGTCTGCCTTTTTTTTTGTTGGTACCCTGTTTGCTTGGTTTAGGGGAAGCCAATCGGAAAACCGTTGCGTGCTTCTTGTGGGTCCGATTCTAAAGGGCAGAGCCAATGGAGTCCCACGAGTGGAAGCTTCTTTTAGTGTCCGAATTTGACCCCAAACGGCTGGGAGAAGGACCCGAAGGGTCTCTCAAGTCGAAAAGTTCACAAAGACATCCCTGCCAGCCTCAATGACTCAACCAAGTCGTTTCGTCATTTGAAACCCGAGGCCCTGTGCCGGTCAAACAGCACCCAAAAGGCCCCTACCAGAGGTCGCGGAAGAGCCCTGTGAATTTGGGGCTCCGAAACAGCCCTTCACCGGCTCCAGCTTACTTTACTCTATAGGCACAAGTTTGGGCACGCCGACGTGGCCTTTCGCGTGAGTGCTGGCCCGGTGGTCCTGAACCACTCCGTGGTGGAGTCCGATGGCAGGTTCGTGGCAACAGCGAGTGGTCCTCAGCTATGTCGGGGCGCCATTTGGCTTCCACGTTCCACTTCGCCCACAACAGCACAACAGCGAGCGCATGCCTGAAGCAGGCGCAGGAAACTATGGTGCGCATGGGCCAGCTCACAAGGCAGACCAGGTTAGCGCTCGCCTTGCCCATTGGGATGAATGCCTACATGTGGGCCTCCCGGGACACCGTAGGTCCCCCAGCTAGGTGCCCTTTCGCCCCCCTTTTTTGGTTGGGAGGGTTCCTCTACTAAAATAGACTACAGAAAAAAGTTGGTACCCTTATTCTAGCCTCTCAAATCTGGAGGACCTAGTTACATGAAATGCAGCGGCCCAAGGATTCTGGCTTCGACTGGTCGATTTGTTTGAGCCACTGAAAGAATTTGATCGCCAAAGCGTCCTCAAACCCTGCAGCTCTTGTTCTTTGTCGTCGATTCTGGGGTCTCCAAAACGATCTTCTTTGTTAGGCTACATGGGCTTGATCCTTATTCCCTTCGGCCCAAAAATGACCATGGGTAACTTGTCCCATTTAGTGGTTGAACTATCTTTTGTTGGCAGTTGTCCAACCAATGGACATGTATCACGGATCTCGTGGTCAACCCCCACATGTGAAACCGAGTCAATAAATGGAAACAGGTGCGGGCCAAGGATTTTGAGTCAAAGCTGGCAATGGGGGAGTCTTTCTTGACAGTGCCCTTTCTGGGGGCGAAGCGAAACCAAGCAAACAACCGAAGCCGCTTTGGGGGTCCCTCCCATATTTTGACACCAAATGAAATTTGATGAGGGGCTGGGGATGGTTGACATCCACATTTAGGTGTGTCTTTTTGTTGGGAGTTGGTACCCTTTCTGGAGCGGTGAGGGAAAAGGGAACCATCCAAAAAAAAACAGTGCTTCCAGGAACCTCTAGGTTTTGCATGATTTCCCCTTGTTACCCAGTCTAGTGGCCTGCCTGGACGCACCGGCAAATAAAACACCAATACCCGAAAAGAAGGAGCTGGCAAAAATCGACCGGAGTCTGCGAGCGCCAGACCTTCATCACTGGCGCGACCTCGCCCCAAAAGGTGCCCGGGGCCCTGGGACCGAGCGGCAGAGCTCCGTGTCTCGCACTGAATGCTACTCTGGCTGCCGCCCATGTTCTCGCTGCTCAGTGGGGAATGGGGGAAGGAACCCTGTAAACCATCCAACTGGTGGGTGCGATAGGCAGGGAATGGGGGGGGAAGAAGCCCCTAAAAAAAACACAACATCCAACTGCAGGTTCAAAAGTTCTAGGGGGAGGTTCATTCCCTTATTCCCGGATCACTAGCAAGTTTTAGCGGCAACTGAAGAGAAGCTGATTATTGAAATCGCGACGCGAGCCGCCGACGCCAGTGGACAGTCCCCTATTCATAAACTGGGGCTGATCAATCTGGAGTCAGCACTGGCTCAAGGGACAATTGCCAGACCAGCGCTGCTGCAGGGTACCTCAAGTGGGTCAGGAAATAGACGTCTTTTTGCCTAGGTCACTTGGGTCTCTTAACGTTTAAAAGGAGAACAAGCAACGCCCCTCTGACGTCGGCTGCAAAGTACTTTGAATTTGGGGTACGAAGGAGTCTTAACGCGTGGCAGGAGAACAAACAACGCCCCTCTGAGGTGCCTTGACTTTGGGGTAAGGAAAAAGGCTTTTTTTTGCCTAGGTCACATGTGGCTCCTAACACGTGGAAGGAGAGGGTGCCTGGAATTTGGAACGAGAACACAAACAACGCCGCTCTGACTTCGGCCGCAAGGCTGAACAGATGACAGGAGAAGAACACTACGTAGGGTCTACTCTTTAAACCACCCCCGAAAGGGTATAAAAGCAAGGCCCCTTTTTTTGTAAGTAGAACAAGGCCTTCTTGGCACTTTCCT
>CAUJNA010000961.1:90329-126022 GCA_963377175.1 Effrenium voratum
GTCGCCCCCCGATTTTGTTTTTCTGGGGGCCGTTTCGTGTGGTAACAACCGGGGCCGTTTCGCTGGAACAACGCGCGCGTCCGATCGAATCCGTTGACTCTCAACCCTTTCTGTTGGGGAGGGTTCGCCGTGTCTAAAATAGACGGAAAAAGGGTACCCTTATTGTAACCTCTCTACTGGACAACCTAGCCTTGAACCACCCGATATAGAAACTAGGCCGTCGGCTGTCCAGCCGCCCCCACAAGGGTTGTCCGCTGAAATTCGGTGATTTATGTCCGAACATGCAAAAACCCAGCCATTTTTGCGTTTTCGATATCTAAATCTTTGTTTTCAAGCGAGTGAAAATGATGGCGGCACACATAGAATGTTCTTCCATCGCGGTTTAGCCTCAGCGAAACGCTTGGTTTTCAAGGGTCCAAAGCGACAAGTCCGTTTCAACACCATGAAAGGGCAGCAACAACACAACCCACCAAGAAACCTCAACAAACAAGAAACAACAAAGAACCAACAACAAACAAGAAACAACAAAGAACCAACAACAAACAAGAAACAATAAGAACCAACAACAAGTAAGAAACAACAAACAACAAACAACCAGCGCCATGGCCCACCTTTCAGACCCCTCCTGCATCAAGCCCAAAAGTGGCAGAAGCACTCAACAGCGCAGCAAAAGCACGGGTCATTAATCGATGGATTGTTTGTGACAGGATGTCTCTGGGCACGGTTCATTTGAGCGGGGTGTGCTTACCATGTGCCAGGCATGGGTCAATTTGAGCAACGTCCGCGTGGGTGGGTGTGCTTACCATGTGCCAGGCATGGGTGTATTCGAGCGACGTCACGTGGGCGGGTGTGCTTACCATGCGCCAGGCATGGGTGCATTTGAGCGAAGTCACGTGGGCGGGCAAGTGCCAGGCCGGGTCCATTTGGGCGACGTCACGGGCGGGTGTGCTTACCATGTGCCAGGCATGGGTGCATTTGAGCAACGTGCGCGTGGGCGGGTGTGCTTACCATGTGCCAGGCATGGGTGCATTTGAGCGACGTACGCGTGGGCGGGTGTTCTTACCAAGTGCCAGGCATGGGTGCATTTGAGCGACGTGTGCGTGGGCGGGTGTGCTTACCAAGTGCCAGGCATGGGTGCATTTGAGCGACATGCGCGTGGGCGGATGTGCTTACCAAGTGCCAGGCATGGCTGGATTTGAGCGACGTGCGCGTGGGCGGGTGTGCTTACCATGTGCCAGGCATGGGTGCATTTGAGACGCAGGCATGGGTGTATTTGAGCGCCGTGCGCGTGGGCGGGAGTGCTTACCAAGTGCCAGGCATGGGTGCATCTGAGCGACGTGCGCGTGGGGTGTGCTTACCATGTGCCAGGCGTGTGTGCATTTGAGCGACATGCGCGTAAACGGGTGTGCTTACCATGCACCAGGCATGGGTGCATTTGAGCGACGCGCGGGGTGCTTGCCATGTGCCGCGTTTGAGCGATGTGCGCGCGGGCGGGTGTGCTCACCATGTACCAGGGGTGCAATTGGGTGTGCTACCATGTGCCAGGCCTGGGTCAATTTGAGCGATGTTCGCGTTGGCGGGTGTGCTTACCATGTGCCTGGCATGAGTGCGTATGAGCGACGTGCGCATGGGCGGTGTGCTTACCATGCGCCAGGCGTGGGTGCACTTGAGCGACGCGTGCGTGGGCGGGTGTGCTTACCATGTGCCAGGCATGTGTGCATTTGAGCGACAGGTGTGCTTACCATGCACCAGGCATGGGTGCATTTGAGCGACACGCGCGTGGGCGGGCGTGCTTAACGTGCGCGTGGGCAGGTGTGCTTACCAAGTGCCAGGCATGGGTTCATTTGAGCGACGTGCGCGTTGGCGGGTTTGCTTACCATGTACCAGGGGTGCAATTGGGTGTGCTACCATGTGCCAGGCCTGGGTCAATTTGAGCGATGTTCGCGTTGGCGGGTGTGCTTACCATGTGCCTGGCATGAGTGCGTATGAGCGACGTGCGCATGGGCGCGTGTGCTTACCATGCGCCAGGCGTGGGTGCACTTGAGCGACGCGTGCGTGGGCGGGTGTGCTTACCATGTGCCAGGCATGCGTGCATTTGAGCGACAGGTGTGCTTACCATGCACCAGGCATGGGTGCATTTGAGCGACACGCGCGTGGGCGGGCGTGCTTAACGTGCGCGTGGGCAGGTGTGCTTACCAAGTGCCAGGCATGGGTTCATTTGAGCGACGTGCGCGTTGGCGGGTTTGCTTACCACGTGCCAGGCATGGGTACATTTGAGCGACGCAGGCATGGGTACATTTGAGCGACGTGCGCGTGGGCGGGTGTGCTTACCAAGGGCGAGGCATGGGTGCATTTGAGCGACGTGCCCGTGGGCGGGTGTGCTCACCATGTGCCAGGTATGGGTGCATTTGAGCGACGTGCGCGCGGGCGGGTGTGCTTACCAAGTACGAGGCATGGGTGTATTTGAGCGACGCACGGGGTGCTTTCCATGTGCCAGGCATGCGTGCAATTGAGCGATGTGCGCACGAGCGGGTGTGCTTACCATGTGCCAGGCAGGGGTGCATTTGAGTGACGTGCGCGTGTGCGGGTGTGCTTACCATGTGCCAGGCATGGGTGCATTTGAGACGTGCGCGTGGGCGGGTGTGCTTAGCAAGGACATGCGCGCGGGCAAGTGTGTTTACCATGTGCCTGGCATGGGTGCAGTTGAGCGACGTGCGCGCGGGCGGGTGTGCTTACCATGTGCCAGGCATGGGTGCATTTGAGCGACGTGCGGGGTGCTTACCATATGCCAGGCATGGGTGCGTTTGAGCGACGTGCACGTTGGCGGGTGTGCTTACCAGGTGCCAGGCAGGTGTGCGATTGAGCGACGTGCGCGTGGGCGGGTGTGCTTACCATGTGCCAGGCTGGGTCAATTTGAGCAACGTGCGCGTTGGCGGGTGTGCTTACCATGTGCCAGGCATGGGTGCGTTTGAGCGACGTGCTCGTGGGCGGTGCTTACCATGTGCCCGGCATGGTTGCATTTGAGCGACGTGCGCGTGGGCGGGTGTGCCTACCATCTGCCAGGCATGGGTGCATGTTTGCGACGTGCGCGTGGGTGGGTGTGCTTAGCATGCGCCAGTCATGGGTGCGTTTGAGCGACGTGCGCGTGGGAGGCGTGGCGGATATCTAAGAATGTGACATCAACAGTGACGTGCAACGTGCGAAATTAACACCTTCGTGAACCAAATCCGAAACTGCGATTTGTAGCCCTCGTGCCAGGCGTGGGAGAATGCTAAGGGTGCGACAGCAAAAGTGACGCGCCTGTTGGGGGTGGCTCAACAGCCGAGTGCCAGAAACTACAAGAGATATGACGAAGGGTTACCCACCTTTCAGTGCGAAACGCCTGGGATCCTCGTTTGCAAAAGGCGCGTTACTTGTGGCAGGGTTCAGTGTTGCCATGTTTTGGCAAGCACCAGTAAGCCCAATTGGGTGCCACCATTTTTGGGAAGTCCACGCTCACACGGAAAATGGATGCAAGCTGTCAGGAAGTCTTCCGCAACAAAGGCGCGGACCGGGGACTAGGACTCGCCTGCCATGTGTCGATATCGGTAGCCTTTTTCGGGGCTGGTTTACAGGGAAAGGTGCCCCAAGATGACCATTTTAGTGGCAGTTTACACCAAAAGTCCCAGGCGGCATCAGTACCAGAGACTAACTTGCCCAACACCCTGAAGTTCAATTTGGTTTGAGAGTTGCTGTTGAAGCCCCGGTTACTGAGGCTTCTAACCCAACAATGCTGTAATCATACACACACAATGCCATTTGGCTCAAGAAACTCATGGTTTGTCTCACAATTGTCATTGTGATTCAATGCTATCCAGAAACAAATCGAGCTCGCGGAGGGTTTGCGGCTTCGAGGATATTCGGGGCATTGCAGGTTTTCAACACAACCACTGTTGTCGGGGATACCAAAGAAACCCCTCGGCTTCTCAGGTTATCAGCCGTAGGGTTTGTCCCACGTGCTGTGAGACAAAGATTGATTCGAAGCGGGCGCAGGCGCTTTCTAGCAGGCGTGCTGCTGTTGTCGTTGTCCGTGGCAGCCCGGGAGGCACGGAAGGCTGGCGCCCGTGCGCAGCACTGCGGCGGTCTGTTTACAAAATTCCAAAAAAGTGATGCTACGAGTGTGGCGCCTCCGGCGCGCGAACCTGGCAAGGCGAATCTAAATGTAACATTTGCACTCACATTGACATTGACTCGACCACTAACATTTGAGCCTGGAAAGGGAGAGGCGAGGCAGGGGCATCAGCGGCAAAGCCAAAACTTCGAGAGCATCGAGGCACAGCGGCGCACGCAAGCTCAGCATGCAGGCCCTGCAAGTTCAACGGCGCCCTTTTTTTCAATGTGAGGTGGCGCGATCAGGGATTGCGAGCCTTCATAGAAGCCAGGAAGCTCAGAGTCAAAAAAGGTCACCAGGGAGCACGGAGCATGAGCCAAACCAGGCCCGTGGCCGTTGGCGGCGGCTCTTCGCGTTCGCCTTGGCCTTGGCCTTCGGCTTGGGCTTAGCCTTTCCCGCCGCCTTAGCCTTGCCTGCGGCCTTGGGCTTCGCGCCGCCCTGCTCCTCAACCCCTGGCTTCTTGTCCTTTTCCTCAGCCTTGTCGGCTTTTCCTTCTTTGCGCTCCTTATCCTTCTCTTCCTTCTTTGCCTTCTTCTCCTTCTTGTCAGTCTTGTCTTTTTTCCCTTTTTGTCTTTCTTCTCCTTCTTCTCCTTCTTCTCCTTCTTCTCCTTCTTCTCCCTCTTCTCCTTCTTCTCCTTCTTCTCTTTCTCCCAACTATGGAGAGAAGCAAAAGAAGAAGAAGGGATGGGTTGATGAACTCAACGGGAGAACGGGAAGAAGGAGGCCAATCCCCCGAGGTGCTGAAACCCTCTTCGACGGAAGAAGAAGACGGGCGAACGATCTGGGAATCCCAGGTCCATTTGTCCGGCTGACCAAAATGCTGAGCCCTCTTCCGGATCATCGGGCAAAAGCAACTTGGCAACGGGATACGCAGGATCGCACCGACGTTCGGGACGCGCATTGGTCGGGCTACCACGGTGGATGGGATGAGTACTGGTGAACAGTTTATCAGCCTATTTCCAGATGGTGCGACTGTGCAGGGAAATCGGGATCGTTTATCGGCCTGAGAGGATCAGGGAAATCGAGAGGACCATGACGCACGAAGTCCCTTTGCATATCCTATTCCTTGCCTACATATATTTCAATTTCAAAGCAGATATCGGACAAGCGGCAAAATGGACCTATTCGAGCAAATGCTCTATTTCCACCAGGCATGGGGCAACCCCTGATATGCTCAACTTTCACATAGGGCACGCTCCCCATTCTCCTTGCGAGCCGAAGGTTAATGTGTAAACCGGCCGGGTGAGTGGGCGAAGAGCTGATGCGCCACTCTTTCACACCAACATCCGGGCTAGGCAGTGCCGATGTGTCCGCTCTGGGCCAATGGTATTGTATCATCCCGCGAGGATGATTGCATGGTTACGCCCATTTGTTCGGGCATTCCTAGAATCAATACCGTTGCCGAGTCTTGGGAACATTTGCGGGGAAAACGTTACCGTTCACCGGAACGTTAGTACCCAGTGCACCTTTTCTCAGATGGTCATGTCCAAATTCCGCTAGAATTCGCGCACTTCTATATTGCAGTAATTTCGAGCGTTTCACAACTCGAGAGTTGCAAAACAGGAAATAAATTCAATATAGTGTGTAAATGAGCCGGCATATTGTGTGATTGCATTATAATGGGCCATTTGGCTCCAGAAATACATGGTTTGTCTCACACTTGACATTGTGATTCAATACTATCCAGAAACAAATCGAGCTCGCGGAGGGTTTGCGGCTTCGAGGATATTCGGGGCATTGCAGGTTTTCCGGAGGACACCACAACCACTGTTGTCGGGGGTACCAAACAAACCCCTTGGTTTTTCAATAATCATGGTTACAAAAGCTTACTGAGTACGCCCCTAAGTGGTTGCTTGGGTGTTTGTTGTAACCTAGGTCCTAGGTTGTAACCCTACTTGTAACTCCCTTGTTCACTGGGGTTAAGCTTGCTATTCGGGGGTTTTACCCCAAGTGGCTATCCAGATGCTAACTTGGCCGAATATTCAAGTACTGCGTCTACATCTTCGCAGAGACACAGTTGCTTCCATTTGGCAGTATAATGGGTGTGACTCAAGAAATGGTACACAAGATGCCCTGCCAACTAGGCAAATCCGAAACCTTCCCAAAGGACCCAGGCACGCCCCCGAAAGGTGGGCAACTTGGGTGTCTAAAGGGGCAGGCCTTGGTTACCAAAGCCAGGTAAATGGAAGCCCAGCCCTTGACTTTTGAGCCAAATGGGTCCGTTGCAAGAAGTGTCGGCCTGACGACTTACCTGACGCACAACTCCATCGCCCACAAGGATTCATAGCAAGCTTCACCGAAGCCAGCGGATTTTCTTGAGGTGGTTAGATCCACGTTTCCTGATTTGATTGTCCACTTTGGGACATGGCGTAAAAAAACCAAAACGAGGTCTCAATGCCCCATGTCCTCTGCGGGAAACATATAATTTTGGCCGTGGCTCGACTGAAAAGAGTGCGTCATCGACTCCATTTCCCCATCGGGGTAGTTTGGCGGGGGCATTGAGGGAAAACAACGGGAAGCCAGTGTGGGCTGCCACAAACTGGACGTGGGAGTCCTCAAACTATGCACCCAAACAAAACGGGGTCTTGCGTGCCCCTGTTGTTTGGGGCGCTTTTTGGTGAGTGCTCTCCCTAGCTTCAGCGGACTCGAGTCCCGGGCCGGACCTAGTGGAAGCCGCTGGAGGAAACTCTTTTATGGCTTCCATTTGCTTGAGAATACGTGTTATTGTCCGCTGTTGGTTTTAAAGGGAATCGATTTCACTCCTGGAAATATGCTCGTTTTGGTCCAGTAAACGAAAACGCAAATGGAGGATCGGTCTCTTCATTCGGAAGTGTTTGGAACCAGACCCCCGCAAAGGGATCCTTCCGTTCATTTGCAGACCCCTCTTTGCAGGTGTTTTTCATTTCTTGGCTTATCAGAAAGGCGCTGGGCCGACCAAAGCTGGGGCCTTGGGGCCCGGCCCTGCCTGATCCGGCGAGTTCCAGACGGAGTTCCCCCCCCCCGGCCCGCAAACATCCCCCAACGGTGAGGAGACGCAACACACCTTCTTGGGCCTGAAGATTTCTACTAGGTCCCCCAGTTCTGCTCTTTCACCTTTTTTGGGGCCTATTAAAATAGGCTCCGGAAAAAAAGGGTGCCTTTATTCTAACCTGTCTACTGGAGGACCTAGACTATATACCTAGCAAGCCTGATGTTCGGAGGCATCCTCATCTTAGTGGAACTTCCATCTTGGGGATTCCATACTGTGGGTGGTTGCGAAATCCACTTCGCACCACTTTGAGCCATGGTTGAAACCATGGTTTGTTGGTGAATCATCCGTTTCTTTCAGGGGAATCATCAGAAATCAGGGTTTCCGAACGGTGCGACATGGATTTCGCACCCCGCAGTGTTTTTTTCTTCTTCTTTTCTCAGGTCGCGTCAAAAGGATGGTTGGAGTGCCAGGCTGTGACTTGGAGCTGCAGATTAACAACTCCTCCAAGCGCCAGCTCCCCGATTTCGGCACAGGCGAATCACCGTTCCGACAAGTCGACTGTCCAGTGAGTCGTGATAAAACCCGGCTGCCATTTGCTTAAGAATACTTGTTATGTTTCCTTGTTGGTTTAAAGGACATCTGTCAATACTGGAGAAATGTCCGCTCTTTTTCTCTCGGAACACGTTTTGTTGGCGGGTGTCACACGTTTCCCCTTTTGTGTGCGGTGGGTTGCCCACTAAAACTGGTCCTTCAGAAAGGCAGGTTGGGCTTCCGCGTGGGGGTTCCTATTGCAGCCAGCCAAAGGGTCCCAACAAAACGACGCACGCCCATCAACAAGCAGTGGATGCATTTAGGCCATCACCCGCGCCATCAACAACTTTCAGGGTTTCCCCGCTTCAAATATGACAGGGAGACTCAATCAACTTTTCCCAGGAAGCTGATGTAGGTCCGTTTCTCAAACTTACTTCCTGAGTTCATGAACTTTAAACTTTTTGGGAAGATTGTTTTATTGGTAAATATAGAGTTTGGACTTCTTTTTTTTGCCATCCACTCAGCAAGTGAGCAAATGGGTGTTTCTTTTTCAGGGTTCCTGCTTGGGTGAAAATGGAAAACAAATACAGGGAAAGCCACGTCCCAATCCCTATTTTGAGACGCCCAAACTTCCCATTTGCTTGGCTGTGTCTTTCGGGGTAAATCCACAGAATCTCATACATACATACATGCCTGCCTGCCTGCCTGCCTACCTACGTACCTGCCTACCTCGTACCTGCCTACCTACCTACCTACACAGGCAGGCAGAGGGACAAACAGACTGACAGACAGACATACAGAGGTCCACGAGCAGGGGTGCATTTCCGAAGTTTGCGATTCGAGGGTGGTAAGGTTCCGAATGCGTTACCCGGCGCCCATGCTGGCCCAAATGGTAATACGCACGCTCGCACTCATCCACAACCGCTGCACCTTTGCTACCATGATATACTTTCACGCACACCGACAAGCACTCACTGCACCCATGCTGGCGCAGGTGATGCTAAACACCCTCGCGCGATTCCACACTGCACTCATGCTGGCAGACAAAGAACCACGAGCATCCACAGCCACTCCACCCAGCCTGGCACAATCTGGCACTGGTACTGCCCACCGGCACCAGCCCAGCATGCCATGCATGCAATATATATATATATATATGCTCGCCTTCTGGGGGTGTGGATCATGGGGGGGGTGATATATATATAGCTCGGCCTGATCCACGCCCAGCAGGTCCAACCATCTGCTATGCAGTGCTTGTCCAAGCAGGTCCAACCCTCTGCTATGCAGGGCCAACCTTCTGCTTGTCCAACCATCTGAGATGCAGGGCCAATCTGGCAGGAGCAACTGTCATGCCTTACATGCAGCACATGCACCTGGAAAGCAAAAGCAGCATACTGCAGTTTTTGGCTGGCCTAGCAAATTGTTAGATCATTCGCTTCGGCAGACTCACTTATGTCTGCCACTGCCTTTCATGTGCTTCCCCGCGAAGTTTTGTGGGCCCTCCAGCAATGGAGCCATACCCGTTGCCAAGTGCCCCCTCTGGGCCTGCTTCATGGCCCACGAAGGTCTGTCAACTTCCCAACGGCTCCTTGGCCTGGTGTTCGATGATCTTCTTTAAAGAAGGATCAGCTTCTGGTGTGCAAAATGCTGTAAGGTTTCTATTTTTTGGGCTTCCAAGGCCTCAAAAATAGAGCTTCCCCAGCTCAAAAAATAGAGACCTTACAGCATTTTCTGCTTCTGAGCACCAAAAATGCTGGCCTCAAAAATTCAGACCTTACAGCATTTTTCTGCTCTTGTAAGGCCTCTATTTTTTTTGAGCTTCCAAGGCCTCAAAAATAGAGGCCTCTCAGCACTGGCTGCTCCTGGATGCCCAAGATGCTGTAGGGCCGAAATGTCACAGCTTCTTCATCAGCACTTCAAGCTTGCATCCAGTCTCAAAACTATCTCACTCTGAAGGCCAACATTGGATTCATCCTTCAAATTTAGGAAACCATCTGCTGAACCGACCCATTTCATCTGGAGATGATATCCTTCAAAGGATCTGGTCAGAATCTGATATGCCTTTGTATAACAAAAAACAAGGAAAAACTTGTTTTCCTGCATTTTTTGGTATGTTTTCTAGTTTGCAACATGGGGGTGTGGATCATGGGGGGGGGGGTGACCATATATATATATATATATATATACATACGCACATGCATATATGTGTAGATAGATATACCCGCCATACATTTGCCTGTTTGGCCGCACTTTTCTGCCTTTTGCGCAGAAGAGGAATCAATTGAAGATCTTCAGTTTCCACTTGTAGATATCTTGCACAAAACACAGTAATGCACAGAGTTTTCGTAAGATACATTGTATTGTGTCAGATGTTGTTTGTGTGCTTGGTGCGAAACAGGAATCAAGCCAGCAAAAGACATGACAGGAAAGCGGTTTCAGATGCAGCTTTGTCAGTGTTGGAAAGACTGGTATTCGCAGTGTTGCGTTGTGTTTTTTGATGGTTGAGCTCCAAGAACTGCACGGGCTCAAAAATGCTAAGCCGAGACTTGATTAGTTCAATTTGTTGTTTGAGCTGCGCAGGTTTTAGAGCGTTTGGAAGTTTTGAACCTCAGTTTTTGAGGGGAAGGTACCCCCTAAGCTCCGAACCACACTGCCAATTGCTCACTCTCTGAGTTCCGTTCCGGACTTGATTTGGACATTTTTGAGTGTCAAATACAAAGCAACCGGTGCGTAATGAGATTAGCATTCGGAATATAGCCCAGCCACAGTGGAATACCGACACCATGCGTCAGCCAAGGCCGCTCAGCCTGTGCACGGCCCAGAGAAAGACATTCGCCAGACCCGCTGGCACACATCCCCTCTCAGAAAGCAGCCGATCGGAAGTGATAAATTCGGGCCATAGGTGTCCTTTTTGGTTGTTTTGGTAGAAAAATCGATAGCCCTGGTTTACCTGGTGGTTTAATCATCTACCAGGGCCATCTATTTCCCCTAAACGGAGGGGTTGGATTGAAGGGGAGCTCTTCTCGCTTCGCAGGCTGCGAGAGTGTGATCACCAACGCGGGGCCCACCCTCTTCCTGCCAGCCAAGGGCGGCATGGAGGCTGAAGAGTCGGGTCTCGGAGTCGGGGTGGCTTGCAGCTTGAGGTCCCGGTTGGTGGGTTGGGGTGGGGTGGAGTGGGGTGGGGTGGGGTGGGGTGGAGTGGGGTGGGGTGGGGTTGGAGTGGGTGGGGTGGAGTTGGGTGGAGTGGGGGTGGAGTGTGGAGTGGTTGGCTGGTTGGTGAGTAGGATAGTCATGTGCTCCTAGCCCAAGTCGGGCCCATCAATAGGAAGAGAATTGTTGGGTTGTTCAACCAAGTTTTGCATGGGTTGTTTTTGAGCATGCTTCGGATTCCCATTTCCCATGTTGTTCGGCCCCAATGGTTTGGCCTCTCTCGAGAGCGGCAACGTCTGCTCAATCTCAAGGCAGCGCCCAGTTTTTCGGCCGATCTTATGGCGCGCTCACCTAGCAAAGCTCACCCATAGGTCGTGTACTTGCGGGGTTCCTTGCGTCAGCAATTCTTCTATATCGTGGGCCCTATGACATTTTGATCATGATCTGAGTATTTTACGTGGGTGTTCCTTGTTTCTTGTGTTCCGGAATTATGGTGTGGTTCTACTGCTTGTGTTGATGGAGATTGCAGTAAGGCCTCTATAAACCTCTAGAACCATTTTAGTAATCCCTCACTTGAGCTGCCATCCGCTTGCTGCGCGCAGGTCCTTTTCCATTCCAGCACATTTTCGTCCCTGCCTCAGCTTGGCATGCCTGACTTCAGGTTTGCCGCCTTCCAAAGGCGTGTGGATAAAAAGATAATGCATGGAGCATCTCTGCACAACCCTCTTGTTGCGGATTGCAGCTCTGTGAAGGGAACCGGACTCCTCAACTGTTGGTTGATGAATGAGTAGTGTAGTGTCCAGTTTAGAAGCAATCGGATCACTTGTGGAGCAGGCCTCTATTGATACGCATGATTGGTTCACGTGACGACATGATGAAATCATCAAAAGATCACAGCAGCTTCAGGGGAGACTTAAACTGGACCTACACAGAGTATAGCTTTGTGGAGAAGCCTCTCAAACATAAACTGTCCAAGCGATTCTGCTGGTTTTGGGTTACAACCAAAGGAGGGCAACCCTGTGCCGTACCGTCCCAGCATGTTTGGGGACCCCTGAGGGGTTCACTCGCTCGCTCACTCAGTCAGTCGTTCATTCATTCATTCATTCATTCATTCATTCATTCATTCATTCATTCATTCATTCATTCATTCATTACTTTGCTTCTCTTCGCTTCGCTTCGCTTCACTTCACTTCACTCACTGAATCACTTCCGGACTCACTTATTGACTCCTTGACTCCTGCCTTTAGAAAGTGCTGTTTGAAAAAGCTGAACCTGCCGGTAGCGCTTTGTCATTTACAGTATGGCACGTCCAGAGCCTGCCTACATGGCCCGTTGGATTGTTTGATCGCGCAGGAATTATGCCGCAAACCTTGTGGCCGTTGAGCAAGCATGGACACGTGGGGCTACAGAAACAACAAAACTAGGCTCCTTACTTCGGGATTAGGTGCGTGGTGTTCAGGAAGTTGCCCGGATGAGTTGTTGCCGTGCCCAACATCAAGCATGTTTCTTGTCCGAACATGAAGGCTGCATTCTTAAGGCCAATGCTGAGCCTGTTCTGCCAGGCATCGCTTGCTAATGTATTGCAGCTGACTCTAGACGCGCGCACTGGCTGATTGAACTGCAGGCGCTTTCATGCTGCACTGAGTCACCGCACTGCGCATCAGCACATCGGTTCGCATAAGGTCGCTTTTCAAGCGACCCAATGTGTTGTCCGTATAGAACCTATTTGCGTCCGTGGTAAAGGCGTATTTATGAAGGTGCGCCGGGTTGCACCCAACTCTTGTGAAAGATGCACCTGAACTTGAAAGCGAGCTATCGTCAGTCCCCATGCCCCCGAAGCTCTGCCCGAAGCTGAGCCGAAGCATCCAGAAGCCCAGGCTAGCAGCTTCACACTGTCGGTACAGGCGCGAGTTGCGTTTTTGGAAGACTCAACCGCCTTGTCCGGATTGAAAATGACAGGTCCTGAAGTCCTCTAAGCTAGCGTGCCTTAGTCTTCACGATGCCTTTGTCACGCCCATCCTGTTTCTGGACACTTGCAGGTGACATTCCTAGCATAGAAGTCGCCTTACTGAGCGGGAGATTCAACCAATTCACACCACACGACAATAGAGGCGTGTCTTTAAGGGTACCCCCATGTGTTTGTTTCTGTGTGTGTATTTTAGCAGGGAAACCACAAGGAATACCACAATGTCTGCCCCATGTACCTCTCAGAAGTGTAGTTCCTGGGCCAAGGAGCACAGGTTGCTCCTCTGCTGCCAAGCAGAAGGCAGGCCGCGCCTTTCCAGAGAGTTGCTCGGGTGCTTGGCTTTAGTAGGGAGCCACCCCTAAAAACACGAGCGAGGACGGATTAATAATCCTGCTGATAGGGGTTTTGCGTCACCTACAAAAGTGACCCGGATTCCCAGTAAAGGGGGACGGCAAGGCAAAAAGTCAAACAGGGGTTCGAAGAGCGCTGAGAAGTCTCTCATGTTCCAAGCATGTTGGCAATACAAATTCATGGAAGGCTGGGCTGAAGGCATGCGCGCAGATGTTGCTGCAAATCTCCAGGCTGACGTGCTTTCCGCTACATCCAAGCTTTCGCGGAGAAACATCTGTAAGTTGCTGAGCCTTTTGTCAGTGCTTGTGTGGGTGCTCGAGCATTTACGGGGTCTTTGTTTCTTGTCACCATGGAATGGTGTTGGCCGGTCATTCCGTGTTTGCTCTGCCCAACCCACAAACGAAGCACAGAAAGCCCTGTGTACGACTGAATTTGGCGATGGTAAGTTAGTAAATGGGGCGTCAGCAAGCCAGTTGAAGCTAATCCTAGGCTTTTGGGCAGGTAGTTGAGGTATCCTTGCAAAGCAAAGCCATGCTCGACGCCCAAGCCATCGCTCCCATTGTGCGCAACCAAATGGTGGGTCAACATGTGGTTCCATTTTATATCTTTGCTCTCTACGGGAATGATAAACATTTCAGTCCTAGATTTTAGGGTACCTGAACCTACTCAACTACCTGAACCCCCCCCAATCCCAAGCCACCTATCCTTCATGTTTCCATGCTCATCACCAAGCGGTCGTGCATTTGCATTCAATTTCAGGAGGGTTGTGTTTTTATGCCAGAAATCCCAGGTGTCTCCCTCGTGTCGAGCAAATTCATCTCCTGTCGTGGTCTAAACAGTATGGAACACTGGAATGTCTCCTTTTGCTTACCGTTGAAAGCCAAGGAGAAGGGAGTAGGTGGATGTAGCCTGAAGTCCCAAGAATAGCTGGCTCCGGCTCCAAGTTCGGGCATGCAATCCACCTTGGGTTCCATGTTCATTGGGATGCCCTAATGATTGTAGGGGAACCTACGGGAACTCCAACAGTTATCCCGGCAAGAGACCCCAAACAGTGACGGGCGTAAACAAGCTGACCCGGCGGCCACGGGCTGGAAAGACATGGGCATCCTGCGGGCGCTTGTACACCGACAACGACATGGAGTGGGTGGTTTCCAGCATCTTCATGCGTGAAACACGGAATTGGAAGTTTCCATGCCGCGCAACAAGCCGACTGAGGCACGCGACGCACCCCCAATGGCCCTAGATTTACAAGAGCAAGTCGCCACAAGAAGTCGCAACGCAAGCGCGTGGTTGGGGAATTATTAGCGTCACTCTAAGTTTCTGTACCTATGTTCCGCAGCAAACTCTCTCTCTGTCTCTGTCTCTCTGTCTCTCTGTCTCTCTGTTCCACCCACCAGCACACCGAAGAGCATAACTAATTTTACACACATTTCATTCTGCGCAGTGTTGCCGAAACACACTTCGACATCATACAACATCATGATTTTGCGCGCAATATGCTCCCGGCCACACTCGCGGGCCTCATTTCAGAGAGCCTGCGCAGTCAAAACGCACTTCGACATCATACAACATCACGATTTCGCAGTAAATACCACGCAAAGTGCTCGCAACCAGACTCGCGGGCCTCATCTTGCGCGAGCCTGCGCAATCGAAACGCACTTCGACACCACACAACATCAGGGAATACCACGCAAAATGCTCCCGGACAAACTCGTGAGCCTCATTTTCAGCGAGCCTGCGCAGTCAAAACGCACTTCGACATCATACAACATCACACAACTTTGCGGTAAATACCACGCAAAATGCTCCCGGTCAAACTCGCAGGCCTCATTTTGTGCGAGCCTGCGCAGTCTTTCGAAATCAGACAACATCACGATTTCGCAGTAAATACCACGCAAAGTGCTCGCAACCAGACTCGCGGACCTCATCTTGCGCGAGCCTGCGCAATCGAAACGCACTTCGACACCATACAACAAACATCACGATATCGGGGGGGGAATACCACGCAAAATGCTCCCGGACACACTCGCGAGCCTCACTTTGTGGGAGCCTGTGCTCCCGGACAAACTCGGGGGCCTCATTTTGTGCGAGCCTGCGCAGTCGATCGAAATCAGACAACATCACGATTTCGCAGTAAATACCACGCAAAGTGCTCGCAACCAGACTCGCGGGCCTCATCTTGCGCGAGCCTGCGCAATCGAAACGCACTTCGACACCATACAACAAACATCACGGTATGGGGGGGGAATACCACGCAAAAAGCTCCCGGACACACTCGCGAGCCTCACTTTGTGGGAGCCTGTGCTCCCGGACAAACTCGGGGGCCTCATTTTGTGCGAGCCTGCGCAGTCGTTCGAAATCAGACAACATCACGATTTCGCAGTAAATGCCACGCAAAGTGCTCGCAACCAGACTCGCGGGCCTCATCTTGCGCAAGCCTGCGCAATCGAAACGCACTTCGACACCATACAACAAACATCACGATATCGGGGGGGAATTACCACGCAAAATGCTCCCGGACACACTCGCGAGCCTCACTTTGTGGGAGCCTGTGCTCCCGGACAAACTCGGGGGCCTCATTTTGTGCGAGCCTGCGCAATCGTTCGAAATCAGACAACATCACGATTTCGCAGTAAATACCACGCAAAGTGCTCGCAACCAGACTCGCGGGCCTCATCTTGCGCGAGCCTGCGCAGTCGAAACGCACTTCGACATCATACAACATTACGATTTTGCGGTAAATACTACGCTAATTCCTCGAGGCCAGGGCGGGCACCTTGATCTAGCACTGGGCCTTTACTCTAACCGTAAGAACCCCTCAGTGGACACATTGTTCGGGGAAAAACTACGAAATAAAGCCGGTTGAAGCCATAGGTTTGTTGGTATTTATGTTGGGGACAATTACCCTCCCTCCCACTGAGATGGCACCTGTGGGAGGGTACCTGCAAGATCACGGATCCCTCTTGGTGCCATGGCAACGTGGGAGGAAGGGCAGGTCTGTTGGTTGGCTTGTTTCAGTTGTTCAGTGTCACCCTTTTTCTTTTTCTTGTGGCTGCCCCACTATAAATGGTCTTCCCCAAAACGGGTTCCCTTTTTTCCCAGGGTCACTGACCAACTGAGTTGTCAGTTCAACCAGACGCCAAGTGGTCGCATCACCCGTCCGTGGCGAGCGTTTGTTTCTTCAAGGCCTTGGCGGCGCTGCGGTCCAAGCTTCCAAAGCTGGAAGCTGAGCCCTCGAGCGCGGCCGTGGTTTCTTCCAAGTGGAATCCCGAAGCAGGGGTGGGGTAGTGATAGATTCCATTCCAAACCAACAAAGAACATAACCCCTATTCTGAAGCTGAAGCGGGAACTCAAGCCGCCCTCAAAACATGTGCCGCACGAAGGCGACCCTGTGTCACCAAAGGGATCTCGTGAATCCCCGTCAAAGACCGACCATGAAGGGCACTCACCGTAAACCCAGTCATTAAAAAGAGGCCACATGTGGTGCTTCAAACATATCATTTAATCAAAAGGCTTAGCTCAAAGAGGATCATGCCCGGCTTAATGAAAAGCGCGACACACCATCCTATGGGAATGTGGGAAACAAGCTTGTACATTGAGTACGGCACGTTACGCTTCTGTGTTTAAAGTAACATGTACACGAACTTCGAAGCTCAGAGTTGGCAAGCCAACCATTTTGTTTCTTGCCCCAACAAAGCGTGAAGAACCTCTATTAAAAGGCCAGGTCGCATTCAACACAAACTCAGCCCAGACGAGTGGATGAGAAATCCCACGGCAACAAGTCACCTCTCACCTTACCCTCAGTTGGTGGTTTGGTGGTTTGGTGGTTTGGACCTTAGGGGGCCTTCCCCGCTTGGCCTCAAAAGAACTGAGGTTCCAATCCAAATCTCCAACCCCTAACTTACTTATGCAAATGGAGGGATGTGTTTCAGCAGCCATACCCTGCCCATCTTTCCAGGGAGACCAAGAAAGGATCTTAAAACAATCGCAGGAATTGGACCGAGCCTGTTTCATGTGAATTATCGCCATCGTTTTCCATGCTGCGAGGTCGAACCCCCAAAGAAAATGTTGTTTTCCTTCTGGTCCGAAGTCAAAAGAGCCACGTGTCTGGTCGACTGCTCCGAAGATATGGCGGTTCCTTTCTGGGAACACTCCCCCTCCCCGGATTTGCACGCCAGGGGTAAGTGACACTGGCCTGTGCGGTCGAGTCACAACTCCAGGAGGCGCCTCGTACCTGCATAGGTGGCTTGTTTGACAGATTCAATTTGGGTATGAAGATTTCAATCAGACCACCGTCCATGCTGGGACACAAGGTGAACCAAAAAGACATAGCCAAAGGGCAAACCCGTCCAAGCAGATTTTAAGTTGTCGTTGAGGCGTTTTTTCGATGCTTGTTTGGCTGGAAACAAAGTCAAGGTTCCAACTTTTGAAGGGGGATCAGTTCTCACCCGCAAATTGACCTGAAATGACAACTGCTGGTTTCCCCATGTTGGGGAAACAAGGAGTTTCGACCGCGGCTCAACAGATTGAAATGGGATTCTGGAACTTTAACAGCCAAAGTTGTCATTTCTCCGAAGTTCAAGCAAGGTCACTCACTCCCTTGAACCATTTCAGTACAGGATCGCCTTTTACTTCTGGGTCCAAACTGGGCAAGTGGCCCAGTGAATTTCATGTAGCGAACATGTCCCAGGCTGAAAGCCGCCAAAAATTGGGTCCGAATCCTGTTTCGAGATACAGCCATATCCAGTTCCATTTATGGTTGGTGTTACTGCCATTTGCGCAGAGGAACCTGGCACTGGATTTTGTCACACGCGATAGGTTTCTCACCTTTGGTTTCACCTTTTGTGGCAATGTCAGCTTGGCTTTCGACCTTTCGACCTGTTGGCTGCTTTGGGCGTCCGGATCTTTGGTGTTGGCCCCACTAAGTGGGGGCCAAGAAGGCGTCATGCGAGTGGGAAGAATGGCGAAACAATGGTCGTGTTGTGAACTAAGGGAACCCCCAGAATGGCGGGGCTTCCCAAAACCGCCCAACGAAAGGTGCTAACTCCAAAGGAGCTACACCCACATGTTGTGAAGAGAACCAAGCGGCCTAGGTGGTTTGCGACCAACAACCCGTGAAGCCTCCTTTCGAAAGGGGGGGGGAGGTGCTGCTGTTGCGTTTTGTTGTTTTGTTTTTCTCCGGGACCCTGTGGACATTGGGGGTTTTATGTTGTTCAAAGGTCAAATGGCTGTGGGTCAAAACCAATGGTACCATTTTGGGGTAGGTGCACCACCCATTCTAGAACCTATTTTTGTGGGGATTGGGATCACCGGGGGTACGGGATTTGGGATTTTGACCCATGGCCAAATCCAAGTTGCGACGGGCAGAATCTCCCAGGAAGCCGACGCAGCCTGAGCATTTTGCTGCATGGCGCTTGGTCAGCAGCCGCAACCGGGCTGCGTGGGGTGCACCCGGTGCTTCCGCTTGCAGGTAGCCCTTCGGTATCTTTGCCACTAAGGTTCACCCCATATCAATCAACCCCAGTTTATTGATAGGGCGGGGCCCTCCAACAGTGATTCCCTACTAAACCCAGGATTCCCTACTAAACCCAGGAACACCCCCCTTACTGGGGTTGATTAAGATTTGGTGAAGAGGACCAATCTGCCGGCGCATCGAATCAAGCAGGAATTGCTCCGAAAAGGGCCGTTGATAGAAACCCCGCGCAGAGTGCTGTGTTCCTTCTGTTCCAGGGGGGTTCCCTTTAATTTTACTAAAGCAAGCACAAACGAACTGAGTACATCTTTTACTCGTGGCCCACTGGGAAATGGAAAACATCACACGGAATCGAATCGTTGCCCTTTACATCTCACCACTCCAGAAGTTCATTGTCAATATTGCCTTCCAGAGGAGGAACGTCCTGGATGTTTTGCAGGTAGCCAGACCATCAACCCGACCTTTAGAAAGTACTGTCCGTGAAATATGCAGAGCTTGGTACGGCAAGTTTCGAGCTTCACGGAGCACTCCATCTACTTGGTCCGCCGGTTCCTGCGCAGGGCGCGGATTGAGACATCTCGGACCCTGGGTGCTCTGCATGGGTGTCTCTGTTAAGAATCGGACCCCTCCAAAATAGATTTTGGTTGGCGGATTCTGTTTAGAAACCCAGGAAGGGGTACCGAGCCTCCAAAAAAAGACGCGCCAGTATGACGGCCCGGGACTGAAAGGGTTGTGCGTTTTCGCTTTGCTTTGCTTTGTTTGCCTGAAAGGAAAAAGCCGCGGGGTTCGAGGGGTGGGTTGATACAGGCTTTCGCTCAAAATGTGCCATGGTCACACACCCCGGTTACTTGCGATTACCAGGCATGGGCCTCCCAGCGGTTTTTAGACAGCCATCAGGATTCCCGAAGAGGGTGTTTGTTTCTAGGGTACCCTTTTCACCGTTCATGTTGTCCTCATGGAGTGTCCTCAAAATATTGTGGTTGGTGGCTCAAGCAAAACCAAAGGACACAACCCATCTGTTTAGGGGGACCTATTTGGGTATCTGTCAAATGGGGCGACCCCGAAAATGGATGTGGGTTTCTTCTTTCCCTCAAGAAAAGACCGGGAATCGAATCATCCCTTGCGTTCGTTTGACCCCAGGCCGTCAACCTTGTTGAGCTCATGTGGACTTCTGACATTTTACACAAAAGTGAAGCTTTGGCTTTCAAAGATGTATTTGCAGGCCGTGATAAAAGATATAAATAGCCATGTGTGCATCCTCGTGTGTGTGTGTGTGCTTGTTTGGTTCGTAGTGTTTTGCTTCGTTGTGTTGTGTGTTCTTTGTTTTTTTTATGGTTTGTTTGTTGGTTGTTTTGTTTGTTTGCGTGTTTGTCTGTTTATTTCGTTGCTTCTTTCTTATTTGTTTGTGTCGGGGCGAGTGATTCAATGTGATCCAGTGGTTTCAGGAGCGCGGGCGCAGTCACGGCAAAAGGAATGCCAAAGCGGATTCTCTTGCAGCTCAGTCTGCTCAAAGCGTGCTCATGGTTCTTTGCTTGAAAGCCATGATGTGTGCGTTGTTTTTTTGAGGGTACCATTTGTTCAAGGTTGGCTTAAATGGAAACCACAGAAAACAGCTAATTATTTTTGGGGGTCCCCCGATTTTGACACATACCCGGCATTGCTGCAAAACTGTTTGTTTCTTTTTATCAGTTCGCCAATGACTTTCTGAATTCTGATGTCCGTGTGCACTTACCAGCGCGACGGGTCAAACGAGCTCACCCATCAATGATGAAGGTCCGTTCAAGATTCCTTGATTCGAATTGTTGAAATGTCGATTTTTGTGTAGATGCGAATGATCTTTTCAAAAGCCTGCGAGAAGCCCGACCCTCAGCCCGACGGAACCGCAGCTTGGATCAAAGCCGCTCTCTTTGCATGGCTTTGGGTGCTCTAGTACGTCCATTCCGAATCCAAGGATCCTTTCCTTTCACAACGTTGCGGAATGGAAACCCCTTTGCCGAGGTGCTCTGAGATTTGGTTTTTCCATTGGACCTTCAAAGAGGTACCCATGGAACAGTTTATTTGTTTCTTGAGGCTCGCAGGCATTGACCTCTCGATTCGTGTGCAAGCGTGAGATCTCACCCTGCTTTTGCTCTTGGCCTTTTTCTGCAAGGTAGCTGTTGATTCGCGAACGACTGGGATGTCCTTGACTTGCAGTTTCAGGAATTCTGCAAGTGTCCATGGCGGAGCCTAAAAATTGAAAGCCGGCTTTGTTTCTTTCAAGCCCATTCCGTTTGCTGCAGGGATAGGCAAAACCCCTCCAGCCCCCCAATGGCCCACCCCAGCAGCTCCCCACCTCCGGGGCCCGCGGGGCGCGCGAGCGCATGTCGCTGATGGACAGCTCCGACGCCAGCGCCTGGCAAAAGGCGCTGCAAGGCTACGACGAGGCGCTCCAGGCGGTGGCCAGCAAGAAGCAGGCGCCACATGGCCTGGTTTGGTGGTTGAAAAATAGAAACTGAGTCCTGGTTTACATGGTGGCTAAATCATCTACCAGGGAAACCCATCTATTTCCTGTAAAGGGACAGGCGCGGATGTTGCTCACTTTTGGAGTTCCTGTCTGGAGTTCCCCTGCCTTGGTTTTGGGATGCACCCTTTTAGGCACTCCCTGTTTTTTGAGTTGGACCTTCGCCACTTTGGGTTTGGACCATCTGTCTAGGCGCCATCCAGCGCCCCCACGCCCGATCGATGCGGTTCAGAGCGGTTGGCTATGGAAAATTGGTAGAGGGAATGAAAACGAGGTCCGGGGTTTGGGCTTTGGATGGTTTTGGTAATGAACCGCTTGGAAGGGATTCCGGAAAGGAAGCCAAATTGGGGATGGATGGTTTGTTGGGGTCAGTCCATTCTCATTCCCTACTGCCAGCAAGACCATCATGGAGTGATCACGGAAGTTTGAAGCTTTGTCAAAAGCAGGGGCCTTTCTTGGTATCCCCTGAACAAAAGGCGGCACAAGGCGGCACCAGGTCCTCAGGCGTTCCCAAAAGGAAAGCTTTCAGTCTTCCAAAGCCTCCGACCGTAAGCTTCCATGATAGGGAGGGTAATGAATAAACTCCCTTGTTCTCCCGATCCCTTTTCAGGGATCCTTTCCTGAAACCACCTCGGCTGGGAGATTTCTTAGACCATGGGGCAACCTTCCCCTCTCGGAAGCCAGAAAGAAAAAGATCCTTTCCCTTCGGCCGCCGCGGAGTCTGCCATGGAATGGGCGGGTTGCATCAGTTTGCAGAAAAGTGGGCGAGTTAGATCGTATTCAGTCTACCCTACAAAACCGGCAGAAAAATCCACACGTAAAAGGGCACAGCCGCATGGCCCGTAACCCTTGAGGATTGTCTAAATACTCTCTCTTTCAACAAGCATGGAAGTGGACAGGGGCGTTCCCTGAAAGGAAAGTTGTCCAATACCCTTTTTGTCAGCCTCCAGGATGGTTAAAGGAAGGCTAAACGATGTAACGCGTCCCCTAAAAGATACGTTTGGTCCAATCGAAAAAGTCACGGTTACCAGCATGCAGCAGGTGGCTTTTCGGGTGTATCCTGGAAGTTGCCCCCGCGGCTTGCCCATTAGGGTGCTTTTTTTCCATGGAAGTTGGCGAGTTCACCTGGCAAAACGAGCTCAGCATGAAAAAGGTGCGTTTGCTTTGGAATCCCTTTCAGGTCTTGGGCTGAACATATACAAATGCTTGTCCATGGGATACCCCAATGAGGCACCCATTCTTTGCCGACAAAACCCCGCACAGTTGTTGTACTTGTTTTTTGTCGGTTGTTCCTTGCCTGTTGCTTTTGTTGCCGGTGGCCGGTTGGTTGGTCGGACCGCATCCAAGGCCCGCAGTTTATGTCGGCCAGTGACATTTCGTCCAGGATCCCAGCAAGCTCGTGGCGCTGGACCAGTGGTTTCGCAGTGCGGCGCCGGGGAAGAACAAGGCGCTGGAGGAAAATGGAATGTTATACTTCCATTTGG
Organism: Effrenium voratum; assembly: GCA_963377175.1. NCBI lineage: Eukaryota > Dinophyceae > Suessiales > Symbiodiniaceae > Effrenium > Effrenium voratum. Next base: position 112,906 of record CAUJNA010000961.1, read on the forward strand.
TTAAGAATATGTCTTGTTTTCCCCCTGTTGGTTTTAAAGGGAATCTATCACTACTGGAAATATTGTTTCTTCAAAAACTTAACCAAATAAAGGTATAGGGTAATGCTGTGGATGCTTGAAATCAAAATGCATTTTGCACCACAAATTGAAACCATGGTTGAAGCCATTGTTTGTTGGTATTTAAAGAGGAATCGAATCATTCCAGGAATTCTTAGGCGGGTTCCGCCCACCTACATTCTATTTAATATGCTGGGTAATTGAAACGCTTTCTGGATTCATTGGCAAACATGATTATGAAATATCGGATCTCTTCTATAGCCAGTTTATTGAGTTAGAATTAGCATGAAGAATGATAAAGAGAACGACAATAATAAATGGCATGAGATTCTGGGAGTTAATGATGGATGACATGTCCTTGATCTTACTAATCATTTCTCTATTGTGTAGACTCCTTCACATGATGTGTTCCACCTATATTTTCCAGAATCTCAAGGTAGGTAACTTCTTATAATCTATGCCTCTCACCTCATCCAAATGTCGAGACAAAAGAAAAAGAATAGAACGTGAGTTGTAGTGAGTCAATGATAAAGTCTTATAAAGAAGGCTTAGGAAGAGAAATGCATTGTGGTTTAAGAGTATCTCACGGCTCCCATTCTAAATTTTTAGGATCTCACGTTAGACAGAATATGACGCAGAATCTGCAAATATGGCTTTCGGTGCGCCCAAGATGCCTCTTGCCTTACCGCACTGATTTGCTTCCCTGGTGCTCATACCTTTTCGGGAGCAAGCATTTCAATGTATGGGACGCTTCTCTGGACCGCCCAGCCGTTTCCACCTTCCTCTCGGGGTAAATGCAGGACAGGAATCTGGAGATAAGGCGCCCTACGATGTCTTGCAACGGTCAGGCCAATTGAGGTCGGCTTTTAAGCCGTTTCCTGTCACCTAAGTCCGGGGGGACAATCGGAGACTAAGAATTCCTTCCAAACCTTTCCTGTGATGGTCTCCGCCTAGCTGGCGCGCTTTCTTGCTTCTTAGACAAAAATCACCAAACCAAACCAAACCAACGTTTTCGACGTGCCAGGGAAGGTTTCCCCCTACCTGGTGTGTCTTTTTGGTCTGCTTCTCTGCTCTGCCAAAGAAAAAACCAACGTCTTCGACGCAGGCGTACCTGGTGAAGGTTTTGGAGTGGAAATTGTCTCGTGGCACCTTCCGCCCTGGGCTGCTGCAGAAGGCGCACACGAGTGGCTCGCTCGCTCTACAGCCGAAGCCGAAGGTGAAGCGGGGAGGGGTTCCTCCTACAACTGAGTTGTTGTCACAAAGATGGACCCTTTTGGGACCTGGTGAGGCCTTGTGCCGCCTGTTTTACGGGAGATACCAAACTGGGCCCCTTCTTTTGACCAACCTTCAACTGAAAAAGGGGGTGTCCTTGAGGGATCGCTCCATGTCTTCTTGGACCTTGGAAAAGTGGAGAATGGTTCAATGGACACCAGTCCATTGATCAACTTAAGGGGAAATTCCAGTGACCCCTGATCATTCCCTGAGAATGCGGTGCCCTTTGTCCCATCCTTGGAGTTGACTGGAGGTCGGCAAATCAAGAAAATAGTATGTAAAATTGTCCCGTTGCTTCTCTTTTTAGCAAGCCGCAAAACCGAAAACCAAGCTGTTCTCGGAAAGGGTGTCACAACCTTGCCCAAAGCGAATCGTCGTTTTGACCTTTGGGATTTTCCTTTCCCTGTTCGGTATGGCCGAAACGCCCATCCAATGCCTGTGGTTCCCCGACCGTGAAACGAAAGGCGCAGCTCAACAGCGAGGAGGAGGTCAAGACAAGCTTCCAGCACTTCGGCAATTCCCTGGGAGGTCGTCTGTGTGTTGGACGCCCACCTAAGGACCCCGAGCGGCGACCGTCCTTAGAAAGTTGCAACGTGTGATTTCCATGTTAGGAGCTAGCAGTTGGGATCATTTGACTGCGGTATCGTTGACGCGTGAAAGCTCGGTTGACACATACACATGTGTATATATATATATATATATACATGTGTGTTACTGCCAAGAGAACCTTTGACGCGCTTCGTCTTGTTTCAAAGATCACGCGCCTGCAGATGGCATGTCACCAAGTGCCTTCTTGCGAGCGTAACAAGCCCTGGCGGAGTCGCGGAGTTCAGGAAAGGCATTTGGGTTGGTCTCAAGGAGGAACCCACCCAGTTTGGTTGTTTTCTTGTTTGGTCTCCCAAAGAAGCAACCGGAGGCTTCCGCCAAAACGATGAGCCACCCAACGGGGCGAAACAATTCTGCGCACATGGTTCACCTGAAAAAAACGTCTCTCGTTCACTTTGTTGTGGCGTCTCACTCCTTGAGTTTCTGGACTTTGTACCTTTGGGGAAGACTTATTTTCGTGGCAAAAACAAAAGTATGGATTTTCTTTGGGCAATCTACTCAGGCAGTGTGCTTTGGCGGGTGGGTTCAAGCCGCAGCTCTTTTTATGAATTGGGTAGGTTGGCCGGTGTCTAATCATCTACATGCGCAGGCAGGAACGTTGGCTGCTAGGAGTTGTTGTTGCGAGATATATTAACCAGGCTCCCGCCTGCTGCCGCCGACCCTCGGCGCATTAAGGGAAAAGTCACAAGGACCGGTCCTGAAACACGTCCGCAAACCCAGGGACCACTTATAAGATTTTCTACGACCACAAACAAGGATTAACGGAAAAGTCAGAAATATGGCAGCTAGTCCGTTAATTGCCGCTTGGGCCGGCTTGCGCCCAAGTCACTTCGAGTTGGCCCGGGAGCAGTCGCCTGTCCCGGGTCGCCCTGAAACTGGCCCTCCCGAAACTGCCCCGGCGACAGTGGCCCTAGCGGCCCTGGACCGGTCGCCGGCAGGGACCGGGACTTGGGACCCTGTCCAGGCTGGGTCTGAGTCTGGCACGGTTTGACTCGACGTATTGGCCTTGCTTGCAGATTAGATCCAGGGATCCTCTACTACCACAAGGATTAGCGGAAAAGTCAGACAGACGGCAGCTCGTCCGTCAATGACCGCACGGGCCGGCTTGCGCCCAAGTCACGTTGAGCTGGTCCTAGAAACAAGGCCATCGGTGCCCCTCAACCGGTCGCAGGGAGGGACTGGGACTTGGGACCCTGTCCGGTCCAGTCCGGAAACAGCGACACTGAAGGAAACAGGTATCTGGAGCTGTTTGCGGTGGCATTGGGTTCTGTAGTGGTTTGAAGTGGGATCCAATACCAGCGGTCACACCAGGACTCGATCCTGGGACCGGCTTGGACCAGTCCTGAAAGTGGCAGGACCGGTCCTGGGACCAGTCCCAGGACGGGTTTTGGCTGGTCCCACCCCCCAAGGACATCATTGATTCCAATCACTTCCAGTTGCATCCCACGCCGGTCCCCTCTGCAGGAGGCTGGGACGGGAGGCAGAGGTCGGCGGAATTTTGCGTCTGAAGCACCACGAAAGTGACCGCATTCCCGGCCAGCGTTGCTCAGTGCCAAACTGCCTGCCGCAAGATCTGGGCACTGTTGCTCCGATCTTTCAAAGTTGCATGCCCTTAGACTTCATTTGAAGCAAGAGCAGGAATTTGAACAAAGGAGAGCTTTGAGTTGAGAGTCCGTTTTCAGAGCTTTCTGAGCATCTATCAACTAGGCATCTGAGAACCAGTTGCAGAATATGTCTCAGAGCGGGCGTTTGGCGTCTGGCCAAGGATAGCCCATAAGCTGCTGAAGGAGGAGAGTCCAGAGCAAGGCGTCAAAGCTGTTAAGGCAGGCAAGAAAGACGTCATTGGACATACTGTGGGTGGGCGAAATCCATTTCGCACCGCGAAATGAAACCATGGGGTTTTCCCCGTGTTTGCTTGGTATTTTCAGGGGAATCGAATCAGAAGCCTAGGTGGTGCAGGATTTCGTCCACCTGTTGTTTGCAGTTGCGTCCTGGTTGTTCAATTTGGAGCCACACAGTTGGTAGGTGGTTTATCCAGGGTTTCATTTTTCCCCAGTGGTGCAGCATTGCAGAGGAATCGGACCCCCAAAATGGTGGTTTTCCTTAACAACAAGAAGAGGTACTCGCCACAGAAGACAGGCCATATGAGTTTAATTGAAAATATCGGAACCCGACCCATGGGTAGTTTCTTTTTGGCGTCCCTTTAAAAAGGAACCCCCATACGTTTGTTGAGCCGCCAGCGAACGCTGGCAAAGGCGCCCTGTGGATTGCAGCCGGGTTCGGATTCTGATGGATGCCAAAATCAAAATGAAAGATCACTGCCAAGGGGACACTCCATGTTGAACTTGGTGGCTGCCAACCACCCCCTTAGCTTTTTAGCTGTTTAGTGGAAAGTGGGAATTTCCATGTAATCCACTGAAAGTTAAACCTTTAGCGGGGGATCTGAGGACAGCCCAGTTAAATGATAAATTCAACAGGGGGTTAAGATGAATATCAACGTGTACCCACTACTGACACCAACTGCATGACCTTCGAGTTCTCGATTGTTCGGGACGTCTCAGCGGTTTCTCAAAAGGAATGGGTGAAAAGAATGGTAGGGGCCTCAACGGAGTTCCCAGGTGTGTCACGTCTGAAAAAAAAAGATAATTCGCGGTTCTACTGGACCCAAACTGCCATTTGCTTAAGAACATGTTTATATTTTACCTGGTTGGTTCGCAAGGGAATCTATCACTGGCTGGACATATGTCCTCATTTGTCCCCCAGTGGTGCCCTTTCTCACCACCCCTTTTTTTGTGTTGGGAGGCTTCCCCTGCTAAAATAGACTACAGACAAAATAGGGTACTCTTATTCTACCCTCTCTACTGGACCTAGCCTCATTTTTCCAGGGCAAGAAACCGCCAATGGAAGCAAAGGAAAGCCCATCTGCTGCGTCCCAGCGGAGGCTATGACGGCCCTGCAGGGCGTCGGCCCAGTCACGGGCTCTGCGTTGCTGTGCAAGCACTTCCCGAGCCAGGTGGCGTACATGAGCGACGAGGCGAGCTGCCGATCGGAAACGTGTCCCAAACCGCGTAAGATCTCATGGGTTTTTGTTTAAGGGGTGCCCTGCTTGGAAGTAAGCCCATGGCCTGTTTGTTGTTGTTGTTTTTTTTTGATATATATATATATATATATGGGGTTGTTTGGGTTTTTTTTTCTGATGGGTTTGTTTCTTGGGCGCCCTGCTTGGAAGAGACCCTCCTTTTGTGGAAAGCGAAAAAAGCACAACACATCACCCAGCCTGTTTCGGTGGGCTCCCCCATTCTGATGGCAACACTTGGCCGAGTTTCCAATTGAAAGGGGCCGCCCTGCCAAGGAATTTGGCCTCTGAGAGAAAAATGGCCGCCCTGCAAGGAATCCGGCCTCGAGGGAAAGAGAAGGATCCCGGAAGTATTTTTCCGCATTCCCGAAAGTAAGACCAAAAAGCAGATTGTTCCATCCATCACCCGAAATTCAAGCGGTGCTTGTGGGTCGGTCAAAACGACTTCAAAGAGCCAGTTGCTAGGGATCCTTTTAAAGTGAATCGGAACGAGGATGCTTGAGCAGCACTTCTGGTGGGCACCCCCAATGCACTCTCACTAACACGGCCAAGCGAGAACGCTTCACCGAGACCTCAGAAGCCTCAACCTGATTCCTTTGGTTTAGAATGTAGAACCCCATTGAATGAGGGCAGGCCATAGGCCACAGTAGACCATTTCAGGGTCCTGACTTCTGTTTAGACTACCACTCGAAAAATGAGCAGTTACCCGCTCTCCCACCAACACGGCACTTGGCAGGGGATCCTTTCAAGAGGAAACTGGTCTTCCAGATGCCATCCCGCACGTGCCATGTTAGTGGGAGGAAGGGTAAGCTCCCAAAATGTTTGAAGGTCCGAGCTTCTCGGCAGAGATCAGATTGTCGCCCTGTCGCCACACGCTAAGTCGAGCGCTCGGCCAGGCGGTGCTGGGCTCCGGGCTCTGTAGCAAGGCCTCCGACATCAAGTGAGCCATCCGCCGAGATCTGACCTTTTGGGGGCCCATCCATATGGATGTGTTTTTTTGGAGACCCCAGTTTCCTGCTGGTCTCCTTCAAACCAAAAGAGGGTTCCCTGAAAATTTCGACGGACCCAATGTGTGAAGGTTACTGAGACGGAGCTGTATTTTTTCCTTGAGCCTGAGATTGCTCGAGGGCCTTGCTTTGACATGTTCTTTTTTGGGGGGGGGAGAGTTGACTGGGCATGGGCGCTTGCCTTCACAGCAAGATGTGCAATTGGGTGTGCCTTTTGTTGAGCCCTTTGTCTTCTTCTGGTGGTTTCAATGGAAAACCAGCAGGAAAGCCAAATCCGTGTTTGGGGGCACCAGCTTCTTTTTGAGACACACCCACTCCGCACGTTTCTACGTTTTTTGGGTTTTTGTGGCTCATGCCGGCTTGACGTGACTCAAGGCTGGACCGCAGAGGACTCGCACGGGTTCCAAATATGTAGGTCCCCTTTGTTGGATGGCAGAAAAACCAAAGCGTCTGATTGGGGGTTGCACCAAAAGGAAACCGTTGCCTCATGTTAGGTTCCGGACTGATTCTACAATTCCATTCCAAAGTTTCCCAAGGCTCTAAAACCAGGGGAGTCCGATAAAGAGTTTGGTGTCTTCTACAAAGGGCCTTTTTTTGGTGTTGGTTGTAAGTGGACCACTTCGGGAGAAAAAGTCGACTGGAGGTATGACATGAAGACCTACGCGCGCTTCAACCAACTCGTAGGGGCTCCGAGCATCCATCAGCTTTCGGCACATCGATCCATTTCGGTTTGATACATTTGCCAAGTTCCTAAGTTGGTTATGTAAAATCTACCGCGTATGTTCGGGCTATTAGGGCCCGCTACCAGAATTGTTGTTTGGAACCCTTCCACGAAGATATTAAGAACTCTTCTTGGGGGGAGGGCCTTAAGTTGTCCCCTTCGTTTCGTTCTTCCGACCCAAATTTCCCAGGTCCTTTGGGAAAACGAACAATTATACGTCCGAACAGCATCGACGCAGGGTGAGTGTTTACCGATTTGTTTGGTGGGGAGCGCTTCCTTTCAACTCATCTACCAATAGAAGGGATATGGTAATGTGTTAGTTTCATGGTGGATTTTGGTGGAAACCCTTGTTGCCCTTGAATCTCAGCTACTTCCCTTCAGTTGATTGTTTTTTCCCCAAAAGGGGAAGGTTCCTTGCATGCGACAGAACCAATACGGTTGGCTCCCATGTCAATCGGATTCAGGCATCACTGAAGGGGAGTTTCCTGGGGTGTTTAAAGGGAACCTGTTTGGTGGCGCGTCGCTTGTTTGGAGGGTAGCCTTCGTATTTTGGCTTTAAAGGGAAGCCAAACGGCAAGCCGGTTGCGCCATTTGGGGGGGTCCGATTCCTGAGAACGACGAGCCATTCATATAGAGAGCACTGTTTAAAAGAAATAGATTTCGTGATGGACGTCGCAGGCCTTGGAAAACAAATCGGAAACGAGATGTTTCAAACCTCAACAAACCATCGACCTCGTTCGGCAAAAGAACCGGAACCAAAGCGGAGGCGCAACGCGGAGCGGCGCGCGTGCTATTGTTTCTTCGTTTTCTTTAGATCCAGCCTCAGGTTTGAAGGGAAACCGAAAGGAAACCAAAGTCCCGTTTGGGTCCGAATCCCAATTTTGAAACCCCATTTCTTTCACTTGCAAATTCTTGCGAAACAATGGACAGGCCTTGCAAAATGAGGGCACCTTGTTGTTGAGGATACCCTGTCTTCCACCGGAAACAAAAAGAACATTACAGTTTCTGGAGCTCCCCCATTTTGAGACAAGCCCCAAATCAAAGCTCATAGGGGAATTCAAGCCGCACAATCAATGAGCCGGAATTCAAGAACTGTTTCGCTTTGTGCTGTGGATTTTGGCCAGAGTCTTGCTACCAGATGTTAGTGATATCTCTGAGTGGTAAAAAATTTGAGCAATTCTGTCTATTTGGGGATTTCCTTTTTCCTTCTGGTATGTTGCTGGTGTCCTTCTGGTGGGTCTCGAGGACACTGGGGTGCTTTGGGAACCGAAAGCGAAGAAGCCATGCCTTCCAGACAAGGGGACGTCACAGCAATCCACGGGCAACTCGAACCGCTCATGGGTGATCATCCCGACGAAAAAGCAGCCTCCCACAGAGCTCGTTGCCACAGAAGCCTCTGTGGTGCAAAGGGGAACAAGAGAAACCTCCATCTTGTCTAGAAAATCCCCGAGTAGTATCGAGATGTATATATATATATATATACAATGTTGACCCCGGATTAATAAACCCCTGTTTATTAATATGGGGTGTCCCCGGTGTTAGTGGTTTATTAATCCGGGGTCAACATTATGCTTCTTGGAGAACGGCCCCAAAGGATCGGCGCATTTCTGAGGTCCAGGCCAAGGCCAAGGACCTGGGCTGGAGCGGCGAGGACGTCGCTTGCGCGCTTTGGGCCCATCGACTGCGAAGCTCGAGTCCAAGTCTCAAGGCGGGTCTCAACTCTACGACCATGTCTTCACTGTTGGCAAGATGTGTTGTTCTTTTTTTAGTTTCTTTAGTTTCTTGCTTCTCATGTTTTACTGGGGTGTTTGGTTTGTTTTGGAACCGTTTTGGTTCTGTTCATTCACTGTTCTGGCGAGTTGTGTTTTGTTTTTATGGTTCTGTTCATTTTTACTGGGGGTGCTCCATTTGGGGGGTTGGTCAAAATGTCCGCCATGAACATGGGATGACCCTTGGTTGAAAAATAGCTAAACATTGTTGATATTTCAACCACACAACGGGAACAGTTACCCATGGTCATTTGGGGGCCGAAGGGAATATGGATCAACCCCGCTTGCTTAAGAATTCTCGACTACCATGTAAGATTCCTCCATGAAAGGGTCAATGCCAAGGAGACATCCCATGTTTCAAGGATCATTTCATAAGGGGTTCATTTCAAAATCAACATCCCACTACTCGCATTAGCCGTGTGAACTGTTTTTTCGAGAAGTCTCGACTTTCCCCGGAAGTCTCATCCATTTCTCATATGGGTGAAAAGAATGGTAGGGGCCTCAACGGAGTTCCTAGGTGTGTCACGTTTGGACAAAGGTGGCTGTCGGTTTTACAGAACACAAACTTCCAGCTGCTAAAGAGTTTGTTGTGTTCCCCTTGTTGTTTCAAAAGTGAATCCATCGCTGGACATGTTAGGGCAAAAAGGCAAAGGCAAGCCTTTGATGTTCCTTGCCGGCCAAGTCTCCTTGCGGTTCCCAGCGAATCGTCCGGTTCCTTAGGTGTTGTGAGGTGGTTAGTTGGTTTTGTGGTTGGGTTCCCATTTGACGGACTAAAAGTTACACTAGAAGCGGGGGATCTGAGCACAGCCCAGGTTAGTAAGTAGTGATCGCCACTTGGGAGTTTTTCACCGCCTAACAAGGTCAACCTTACATTCACGGGGGACTTGCAATTGGGTCATAACTTATAACCCAGTTTACCATTGCAACTAACTTGGCCAAACACCCGAGCAAAACCCCTCGAAAGAGCAATTTTAGCAGGTGGTTCTACAGAGTTACAGATAGGCCTGAAGCTGTAGAACCAACAATCGAAGTTGTCCTTTTGGTTTCCCAACAAACAGCATCGTAAAACAGGCACCCTCAAAAAGTCACATACCCTTTGCCATGGTTGAGTTTCAGGCCATCAACGTCAGGGGAGCCAACCATGGTCGACATCAGATGTGGCTGTGTTTTGGTTTAAAGGGAAGCTGCACGGGGAAACCCCTGTTTGTGTGGGGTTCCCTGTTTTGACACGTACCCAAGTCAGCTTGCTTGGAATAGCATGTTTCGAGTTGATGTCTGCTCCTGGGACAAGTTCTTTCCTGGTGTTTGGTTGGTTTTGTTTGGTTAACTTTGGCTGGCGTTTGAAGAAAGCCAGCACGTATTCCATTTGCCTATTTTATAGCGAGCTCACCTGGGGGTACAACAAGCTCACCATGCTAAAGGTCCTTTCCTTCAAGATCCTGAATTTCAGTTTTTGGAATGCTAGTAAAATTTGCAGATTCCATTTGTTTTAAGGCCAGGTTGGCCGCTGTAGTCGCAGCGCTTTAGTTCTGTATGTCACAGGCACCAAGCCTTGATTGGTGAATGCTCTTTCAGATGTCCACGTTACAAGGACTCCGGAAATAACGGGCTTAGCGCCAATTTTGCCACAAGCTGAAAATGCGTGCACGCGCACATCGGAGCTGCACCTGACCCAAGTGAGGCGCAGAGATACCTTGGGTCCCCCAAGTGCCCTTTCTCACCCCTTTTTTTGGGGAGGGTTCCCCTAAAATTGACAGGAAAATGAAACGGTACCTTGCGCATGTCCAGAGGATGTGGCTCCGCGGATCAACAGAGACCCAAACCGAGTTGTGTTTGATATTCTTGGGATTGGCCAAAGGGCTTGGAACAAAACAACATAGGTTTTCCTGTTGGGTTTCCCAGTTGCGCGGGACAAAACCAGGTACCGTTAAAACGATCACCCCAAATGGCCGCACTGGGGCAGGCGAAGCCGGCAGCCAAGCTGGTTCGCAAGAGCATCTCCAAGTGAGCCGAGTGTCGGCGCCTCCCGGGCCCCTAGGTGCTTGAAAGGGTGCCCAACCTCTCACCGTTTCTTTTTTGGTTGGGAGGGTTCGGGACCTAAAATAAACTACAGAAAAAGGGTCCCCTTATTCTAACCTCTCTACAGGAGGACCTAGATTTGGATTTGAACCACTGGTTCTTGCGGGCCATCCCTCAACCGACGCACTGTTGCTTGAGGGTCTTTATGTTGGGGTTGGAAACCAGAAGGAAACCTACCAAAAAAGGGAGTCCCCTGACACAAGCCCAGATGAGTCGCAGAAAGCCAAAGGGTCCTGAGCAAAAAAAGGCCGAGATTTCCCGCGTAGATCGCCGCGTCCAGTCAAAAGCGCGCCATGGAGGTCATCAAAATGGTGGCCCAGCAATGCAATGTGTGTCACATTGCATTCCCCACAACTTTGTGGTGTTCCCTTTGTTTTCCCTTTAAGACCAGCCCGAAAAAAAGCAGCTCAAGATCGAAATGGCATCGGCCAACCCGCCTTCATCGGACCCTGAATTCGCCAGGCTCGCCTGCTTCAGGGACGATCTCATCTTCTTTGTCTATATCTACCAGCGCTGGGCGTGCCATCCCTTAGCATGTTGGAAGGGGGCATTTTCACGCATGGGTTGTGGAGGTATGGGAGGTTGTATGGTTATATACCACTTATATAAAGGACTTTGTACAGCCTTGCAAGCTTATATGGGTGGTACATAAGCATCCATACCTCCAAAATCCACGCCTGAACATGTCCTTGAATGTCAGTTCGGTTTGCAGAAGATTTGGTCATTGGCTTTTGCTTTCTGATTTCAAGCACGGAGCTGCAAAAACAGAAAGTTCATTCCATGTCCATGCATATCATCACATGCGGGGCACCAGCAACTATACCTTTTCAAGCAGATTTGGATGGGTTTGAGGTTCAAAAGGTTTGTCAGGGCTTGTCACAGGCATTTCCTTCATGTGTAAGGCCCTGAAATCTGTTTGGCCGTTTGCTTTGTTTGTTTTTTGTTGCTGCAGCTTTGTTCAAGCTCAGCTACTCGGGCTGCTGTTTGACCTGCTCGTCCAACCCCTGAATGTTTTAACACCAGAAGTGAGAGACAGACGTGGCAAGTGATTGATCTGTTCACTCTCAAATGGGTGTGTCTTTTTTGAGGACAGGCTTGTTTGGGTGTTTTTTTCAGGGAAACTAAAAGGAAACCTGGTTGGCCAGAATCTGCACTGGCTTTTGGTGAAGCGATCCGCAGAGGTACCGAGTGGATACGGCCCGTCCCTCCATGTATGCCGCTGGGCTGAGATGGCAAAGTTCTGCGGGTCAAAAGGGGTCCTTCAGTACGTCCTTAGGTACTTGTTTTGTTGCGGGTCTTTTCTCACCCGAGCCGGCCCAAAAGAATCGAGTCGGAAATGGAATGGGTTGGCCTCAATGGTATGCTGAGGGTTCTTGGAAGGGGGGTTGGGTTGCGTTGCGAAAGTCCAATCTGCCAACGGTTGGTATCTTCGCAATGGAAGCTGTGTCAACAAGAGCATGCACTCCCTGAGTTCTTGGACTGTACACTTTTGGGAAGACCGTTTTAGTGGCTAACAAACAGTTCAGACTATGTTGGCTAATCCACTCAAGAAGCGAGTTCGTGACCTAGCCAATGCTAGTCATCCTTTCCAGACTGAAAGGTACCTGAAGGATGCAAAAGGCACTCTTGTTTACTTGACCTTGAACCCCAAGGCGAGTAATCACTCCCAAGCCCGTGAACTAAATGGCCCACCAAAGCCCCCTGCAGAAGCAACTGACCAAATCGGTCTGTTGAACTAAGTGAGGCAGAGACGCCTGCTGTGGACAGCGACGCTCCGGCAGACAATTCGACCAGGACACCCGCGCTGGCACCAGGGTATGGTGCCACAGACTTGTCAGGCATAAAACCATGGAGTTGGGATTGAAGGGATTGTATATATATATATATATGTGTATGTGTATATGTATATGTATGTATGTCTCTTGTTTTGAGGGGTACCCTTGTTTGGGCCATTTGACAAGGAAGACAAAGGAAACCCATTTTGGGGGGTCGTATGTGCTAAAAATTGTGCAGCTTTGGCTGTTTGTCTCTCCCCAAAGCGAATCAACCTTTTGACCTTTTGGTTTCCTTCTGCCGACCTTTTGGTTCCCATGTGGCCCCAAATGATTTTCTTGCCGGGTCCTGACTGCGTCTCGTGCCTGGGAATTCTCGCGCTGAGGCCGGTGCAGTAGATCGATCTGACCGCGTACTCGGAATGCAATGAGATACTCACAAGAACTAGGGGACAGGTAGCAGAAAGCTATAATTTCTGGCTTGTTCAAAACCTGATTAGCGGAGTACGGATTATGCGGAATACGGATCGCAAATTATTGCTTCACTGAGCTGTAAGCAAGAGTATGCCCGCAAATCAAAACCGGTTGCCCGTCTTTTTTCATTCAAGCCCTAGTAATCCCTAGTCCTTCTGACCAAGTTTGATTGCGCTATGTGCAAGTTCTATGTTTGTGTGTGTGTGTGTTTTTTTTTTTTTTTTTTTTTTTTTTTTTTTTTTTTTGCATACAAACATATCATCTATGTAGATAGAGATATGTAT
>CAUJNA010000962.1:0-125904 GCA_963377175.1 Effrenium voratum
TCCGGCTGGTGGTGGAGCACCCGACCATGATATGGGTGGTCATATGCCACCATTTCATTTGAGGTATCCGCTGGTTCATTTCCTTTGGAGGACCCCTGGAGAAGATTTGGGGCCGGTGGTTTACATTACCAGAAGTGGTGCTTTCTACCACGATCTTTCATGCAGATGGATTCAAGGTCGACAGTCCACAAAAATTAAAACAAAAAGAAATGCTATCCAACGTGGCTTTGCTCAATGCAGAACCTGTCGTGGTGGATTTCCAATCGGAAGAGTTCCATACAATGTGCCGGCGCGTGGGCGCAATTCCAAGCCTAAATATGGCTGAGACGCTTTTGGAAGCTTTTGTGTACAGAATGCTTTGTGCGTCAGTTTACTTTTCTGGTGTGAATCACGGCTAGCGCCGAGATTCAAGGCGGGGTGTTAAGATATGTGCACAGTCACAGACCCCGTGTGGAACACATGTCACATGGTTGTACAGTTGATAGGTTGTGGATATGTTTCCTCGGATTAACATTGGCTCAAGACAAAATGCGCGTGAGGGTTTAGTGCGGTCCTCACATTTAACGGACCACCAAGGACGGCTTAGTGTCGGAATTGAGGACCTCAAGATTAGCCAGCCCATACCCGAAGAGCTTGCTTTTCAGGTTTTCGTGCATCTGCCAAATGGCCAACACGTGCCCATTGAAGTTGATGCCAGTACCCAGCATTCACATGTGCTCACTTTGCTTGAGGCAAAAGATCAGCAGTGCGACCCGTCAGATTGTTTCATCATGCATGGAGCTCGTGCAATTGAGCCTGACGTGCCGCTTGTGAGTCAGGGGGTCCACAAGCACAGCGTTCTCAGCTTTTTTCGCAGGATTCGTGGAGGTGCCAAAGAAAAGGGTAAAGAAAATCATCAGCCGGTCAAATCCACAGGCAGTTCAAAGGACAAACTTGAGGTTGGTCGGCCAGCGCCAAAAAGCATGCCCAAACGCAGACAGACCAATGTAGATGTATCGGAGCTGCAATTCCATGAGGCTTTCGTGAATGCAGATGGTACTGTCGCTCAGGTGCACCCGACTTTTACCAGAATGCACAGTGGAGTGAGCATGCAATTGAATGCCGAGGTTTATAGCATCCTCCAGAGTGGACACCTTGCCGCAAAGGACGAGCTCTCGGTCTTCACATTGGCACCGCTCGCAATCAAGCCACCGTTCAGTTGCGATGAAGTTGTTGTCCCTGCGACAGACAAGGATGGTACAGGCATGATCTTGAAGGGTTGGCTTGTTCATCTTGGTCAACAGAAAATCGGCGTTGCTCAAAGGAAGAATGTTCAGCTTGCCCTTGAAGATACGGTCGTTGTTTTGCTCCAGACCTTCAAGCAGCAGTGGTCAGACTTAGCATGGGAATCTCTTCAGAAAGGTCCAGCAAAGAGCATCCTTGGGGCACTCGCACTCGAAGACCAAGTTATCGAGGTTTGGGCCAGATCGTGGAATAGTGGCAACAAACCTGCGAAACCCTCGGCGTCAGATGGTTTCAGCATGATGGCCCGCATCCGTGAGAAATGTGCTCAAGCCACACTTGCCAAGTCTGGGCTCACCTCACTCCCGGTTTTCGTGACTGTGAAACCGAACAGGCCGGTGACGCATTGCCGAATATCGCCACAAGCCTCAAAGTGATTTGGTTGCCCAAGCACGCTGACCCGATGCTTGAAATCACCAAAGTCCAAGATCATTCTGGACTAGTGCAGCGTGGCCAGTCGGTTGGTATCAGAGTGCGCGGCAGATCGTTTGAGGCGAGTTGGAAAGGCATCTTCCCTGGAAAGCCGGTCCCGGCCCAGGTCGACGTGACAGCTAAGTTCCTCATTATCGGATGCCCGCCTGGGGTGCAGCACGCATTGGTTCAATCCTTCCTTGATGAGATTAGTTGGAAAGCCAAAGTTCTCAAAAAGCAGGGACGGAATTGGCTGATCGGAGCGTCCGAGGACCCCCAAACCTCGGGCCATGCTTTCAACGGCCACCCAGTGCTGATCCAGCAGGTTCCCAATTCGCAGTTGCCCATCCAATCAGTGCTTGCAAGTGGGTCCAAACGCCCTTCAGCGCAACCACACCAACAGGGACAGTCCGTTGATCCGCTCCAGGTAAGTGACCCCTGGGCGCGTGCCACGTCCGCACCACAACAGAGATCCGTGCAGGGCCCCACCGAGGCAGCCTTGCAGTCACGCGATGTGCAAATCAAAAATTCAGAGCCAGATGAACGAGTTTCGCAGCGAGCTCACAGCCATTAGGGAAGAGTCAAAGGGTCAGGCCCAGCAACTCAACCAGAAGCATGAGGAGCTCGTGAAAGACGTTCGCAGTGAGTTTGTTAAGCAGA
This sequence comes from Effrenium voratum, assembly GCA_963377175.1. Taxonomy (NCBI): domain Eukaryota; class Dinophyceae; order Suessiales; family Symbiodiniaceae; genus Effrenium; species Effrenium voratum. The sequence continues at coordinate 2,353 of CAUJNA010000962.1, forward strand.
AGACAGCCATTGAGGACAGCCTTGAGCGATCCATGCAATCGGCACTGCAGATGCAAAGCCAATCCCTGATGAAGAGTTTCGAGGCGATGCTCAAGTCTCAAGCTCAAGACGTCCAAGAGTTTAAGCGGCCCAAGAAGCAAGGAGGGAACGATGCAGAGTTGTGACCTATCGGCTGCAGTTCGTTTACTCTGCTTGAGGATCCTTCTGTCCATTATTATGGGTTTGTGTAATGGATGGGTTGGATGCTGGGCAGGGTTTGCCCTCCTGATTTCTTTGTGTGTTCCCAGCTCCGTGCCGTCATGGACTTGGGGTGTAAGCATTGCCAACATCGCCAGAAGCCGTCTTCGGTGGGGGTCTTTCACATGGTGGCGGTGTGTGGTGCAGTATGCCACCACCTCCGTCGGCACATGTGTCAAAACATCCAAAGTGCCAGCCAGAATTCGTTTTCGCCAGAGAGTGAATCGTCGGGGTCCTCGAAGGCGGTGCAAGTGGTTGGAGATCCTTCTGCTTATGACAATGGTGCAGAACCTTATGTGTTACTCCTGTGGCAATTGGCTATCATTGTCCGTGCCGATGCATCTCTACGCCCGAGCAGGGCTTGTGTGTGCCCGTATGACCCTGCTAAATCTTGTTGCATGTAGTCACCACAGAAATTGTGTTAATGTAAAGCGAACGCCGCGGGGGTTTCAGTGCGGCGCCAACGTCAAGGGAACTTTGACTAGCAGGGTTCATCCCAGTCGAGCTCTTGAAAGAAAATGTGAGCCAGAGACTTTGCGAGTTTCTTATTCCGAAGGTGTGAGTTTGGCAACTTGTCACACACTGGGGTTTGGTGCCCGTAAAAATCAGGCTCGGAAAATCCATAGTTTCATTGCACGAACACTCACTCGAAGTGCTGAGAACAGAGACATGCAGGCCAGAGCTTGGGCACGAGGAGACCGTGGGCATGGGCCTTCGGTAGCCAAATGCCCCGATCATGTCTGTGAACCGAGGTACTATCGGGTGCGTAATTCAACCAGAGCGAGCACGATCCCAGTTACCAACCTTTCTCATGTTCATTTCCATGCCCGACCCATTTGGGGTGCATCTCCTTCGCCAGAGCATGTTATTCTTGATTTGGGTACACGCCGCGTGGGCGAGGCCCAGAACCCTGGGCCAGAGTCGCTGGTGACACTGGCTACGGTCAATGTAACCAGACTTGATAAATATAAAGACGAGATAGTACCACTCAAGTATGACCTGCTTGCACTTACGGAGACGTCAGCCCATGCATCAGAGCTCAGGAGATTACCAAAATTTTTTGCCAAGGAAGGATTTCAGATGATTTCCAGCCGGCGAATTCAGGGTCCGCGCTGGGGCGGAACAGCTATATTGAGTAGGCTGCCCATCCGATCTGCTGAACATGTGCTTCATGAGGACCTCCTCATGACCACAAGGGTGTGTGCCGGTTTTGTCAGACTTGGATCAATCGACGTCCAAATCCTCAGTGTTTACCTTTTACCGCCGTGCAGCAACCGAGCTGCCCTAAATGACATGATCATGGATCATGTATGGGCCTGTGTCGCGTCCTGGTACGGACCGACCATCGTGCTAGGCGACCTAAATCAGGTACCTGAGAACTTGCCGGCCTGGAAACTGATGGAAGCGCGGGTTGGTGCAGCGTCTCAACCATCAGCCAGAATAAGTTTGGAAAGACCCTTGCCCCCACCTTCGCGGGAAACACCGTTGGGACATCACCTGACACCATTTTGGTGGATCCCAGACTGGTGCACGCAGTGAAGGACTGTGGAGTCCAGTGTGACTCACCTTTCCCTGGGCACCGCCCGATTTGGATCCAACTTGAAACAAAGCGCGTGCCGGACTTCCGCAGCCAGTGGAATCTTCCTCGCAATTTGTCTCATGCGCAACTCGAAGTCATTGAGCAGTCTATGGCAGACCAAATTCGGGAGGCGGGGCTCCATGCCCCCAAGCGCTTTTTTGGCCGAGGAAATCGACCAGAGCTCAAGCAGAAGCAGTTGCCACGCGCCCCACGCAAGGGCAGATGCGGTGATTACCAGCCCACTGTGGCCACATTTAGTGTTCAGTCCAGACAGGTGGTGCGTCAGTACCGCAGACTCCAAAATCTCAAGCAAATGTCTAAAGCCACGCCTTCGGAATCCAATTGTGTCCAGATGCAGCGGCTTTGGATCAGTGTCGCCAGATCTCGTGGTTTTGGGGACCATTTCCTTGTGTGGGCAGTAAAGAACACTGACTTGGCAGATCTCCGGGTTACCGTGCTGCCAACCGTGCAGGACATTGAGTGCATCGCCATTGCTGTGAAAAAACTCGCGGACGCAATCGAAAGGCAGGAAGTTCAACACCGTAAAGACGCGTATAAGCAGATTTTGGCTTTTTCCATCCAACATGAGGGCGGGAAACTCCCTTTCCATCAGATGAAGCCAGACCGGCAGCCACAGATGTCGGGGTTCGAGTAGAGCGAGAGGTACCACTAACACTCATGCGAACAAGGTCGAAGGGCCGTCAGCAGTTCGCCGTTGACATCTCAGAGGTTCCTTTTCCGGAGGGCCAACAGTTCCATTTTCTCAAAATCGTGCCGGGTAAATCCATCATCGGGTTTTTTCCAACGACGAGGAGTGTCCCAACTAAAATCACTGTCTCAGGGTGGGTATATCACCCGGAGCTTGTTGCAACTGAATTCTTTCGCTACTGGAGTGAATTCTGGGGCCAGGAAGATGAGCCAGTTGCACCGCATTTGGAGGGACTGGACTGTTTGGCCAACCTTGATATCCCTCCGGATATCTGCACAGTCACTCGTCCTGAATTAAGTCAGATGATCCGTAACACCAAAAAAGTGTCGGCCACTGCATCAGATGGCTGGTCGGTTGCAGAACTTCAGCACGTTGGTAGTGGGGGTTTCGACCAGTTAGCGGTCATTCTTAACCACATCACACAGGCGGAGTGCCCATGGCCTGGCTGCATGAAACTCGCTCGAGTTGTTCTCCTGGCAAAAACAGACTCGGCTGAAACAATCAGCCAGACGAGACCAATTACCATACTGGCACTGACCTATAGACTCCTCATGAGAGTCATCTCACGAAAAGCCCTGGCACACATGGCTCATTGGTTGCCGCCAGGGGGTGCCGGGAAGAGCGGGGTGGCATGTCTGGTACATCTTGCAACATCACATAGAGATGGCGATCAGCCAATCTTGCTGGGTCGGTCACTGACTTGGTAAAGTTTTTCAACACCATCCCAAGGGTGCAGGCCAGTATCCTGCTTAAGCATGTTGGTTTCAGTGAAAACTTTGTCAACCAATGGATTGGGTTTTTAGGGGAACTTGGACGATCCTTGAGTATCCATGGGTGCCAAACGAGGTGTGGTTTTTCAAGGCAAGGTGCCCCGGAGGGAGATCCTTTTTCAGTTGTGCTTGCAGTACTGATTGGTGCACTGTGGGTCCGATGCATTGAATCATCTAGCCGCGCACGCCCTTTGGCTTTCGTAGACAACCTGGAGTTCTATAGCACAAGCAGCGGATTGTACCAAGGAATTTTGCAAAACATGGCAGGTTCGCCTAGATGAAGCAAAATCATGGTCCTGGATTGTCAATGAATCGCCGCAATGCAAGGTCAGCATGGCGCTCGCTAAAAAGTCTAAAGCTAGAGACCTTGGCGCTCCGCTTCGCTACGGTAAATCCAACCAGCTTGGAATTCTCAAGCCACGACTGTGTGACGCGCTGGCTCGCCTGAGCCGCTTAGAAGCCATGCCTATGCCGTGGAGTGTCAAAGTGAATCTGGCACTGTCGTCGGCTTACACGGCAGGTTTCTTTGGATGTGAGATCATACCAATTGGGAAAAAGTGGTATCAGGCCATCAGGCGGTCCACTGCCGCAGCGGTTTTCAGGAGCCATCCGCGTGCAAATCACAAGGCGGAGTGTGCACTTATGGGAAACGGCGGGGCAGATCCACTCCTTTGGGTAACCAAGAAGTTAGTAAATGCTGCTAGGCGTTGCTTGTGTGCTTTCCCCGAGCATCAGAGTACTTTCTTTCAGCAGTTACACCAGGCCTCCGGAGACCCGACCAAGTCGTATGGACCTGCAGCTGTGCTGAAATACTACCTAGCGCAGTTCAAAGTGCAAGTGTGCCCCGGGGGGTGGCTTACCTTCCATGGAGGAATCCAACTCCACCTCATCCTAGATTGCACACAATCCTTGTGGAGGTTTTTTGAAACTGCGTGGGAAGAGTGTGTGCGCGTAGAGCTGCAAAAGCGAAAAGCTTGTCAAGACCTCCCAGTACCTTCCTTTGCGGAGACGAGAAGAGCTTTTTGTGAACTGCCTAGGGGAGCAGACACCACCATGGTTGAAATGCACCTTACAGGCGGCGTTGCAACAGGGGACGGCCGAGCTCACATTTATGGGGATGACCCCATTTGCCGTCACTGCGGTCAGGAAGACACTATTGCACATCGAGTGCTTCGTTGTACGTTTACAACCGAAGCACGAAGTGACCGCCCAGCCGTGGGAGGACTAACTGAAAGCCAGGCCACTTTACCGTGGGTGCCACGCATTCCAGGGCTGTGTCGGTTGTGGCAGGCATTGCATAGTCGGCCTCGCAGAGAGAACGTGCAACAGGTCACCTTGCAACGCACTCGAATCTGGACGGATGGATCTGCATCCAGCCCGGACATGCCGCTTGTTGACGATGCAGCGTACGCAATCATCGTTGAGCGTCTCGAGGATGTAGATCCAGCAACGCATGCCCAACAGTCAAGGATTACCCACAAATGTCCCCAGACTTTTGAGGTCGTGTACACAGGAAAGGTGTACGGCTATCAGTCCATCTCAAGGGCCGAACTGCAGGCCATTGCCGCAATCCGAATGTTTCCTTGTTCCACTATTTTTTCAGACTCGGCCTATGCGATAGGTAGAATCAGTGAGGTCATGAATGCCAGAAGCTTCGAACCATTCATTAATGGCCCAAACTCTGACATATTGTGGCAGGTTTGGCTTCATTTTCAGGAATGTGTTGAAACGAAGGTTGAACTCATTAAAGTCAAAAGTCATTTGGGAAATGAATTTTGGTCAAGATCCGACGACGAACTCTTCATTGCGTGGGGAAACAATGTCGCTGATGAGGCCGCCAATCAAGCCCGCTTCCACGACGTGCCTGAGGTGCTCGAACTCCGCAAGCATTGTGAAACCCAGCTACGAGCTAGGGGGCATGGACTCAGGTTTTCCGAGGAATTGTGGATGTAGGTAAGAAGTTTATCGCGAGCCTTGCCGAAAATGCACTTGCAGGAGCGGACCCGGCAGATGAAACGGCGGAACCAGAAGGTCATGAGCAGATTGAAATTGCACTCCAGGCGCCAGTTATCACCCTGACCACAGAGCAACGGCAGGCTTGCGCATGGTCTACCACGTATACACTTGCCGTACTGGAGTGGTTTTCGCGCATCCACTGGAAGGATGTCCCCAATCAGCAAACCAGCTGGGTGGAGATGTGCATTTCGTTTGTGTTGTTCACATGCATTCAAATCCCGCAGCCTCACCCGCATTGCCCAGGCAGTTTCGTGTCACCGACTTTTTGTCCACAATTGCTTGGTAACGCAGAGACACTCGGATCCTGTGCAAAGCGGTTTAGTCATTCGATCCGCACCATTGAAACACTCCTTGGCGCCCACCTCATGCCTTGGGATTCAATGGCAAAACTCTCAGCTGCACCGATGTGCGGCAGGGCTTTTTGGGTTACTGGGTTTACAAAAGGAGCTCAATTGCCTTGTTTCGGGCAAACTAGGGAGTTGATAAGCAAACTCGGAAACAAAATTGCGGTGCAGGAAAATTTGAATGTCGCAGTGCCGTGGCCAAAGCTCGGGGTTCCACTCATCCCCCTGCAACCGGAGGATGCAATATATCACGCAGTGGCGCAACTCAAAAACTTCCAAAAGCGCAAAAGCAGCCGTGCCTTGCCGGCTCGCAAAAAGCGCAATGAGGTTGCAAAGCAAATTTGACCGTGCTAAGACGTAGCTAGCGACAGGGCTACTAGGCAGGTGCGCTCGTGCTGCACTAGGTGCACCAAATGCCAGTGGCCGCTACTCACCACTTGCAACACCCGCTACAGGGCAAGCTTATTCCCACCCTTCGTGGGCGTACACATCACATGCAGGAGGTATTTGTAGTGTGACGCGAAGCGAGAGCTTGGGGAAGATATGAGTTTTGTCCCTTCTTGCGATTCAGTAACAGCTGTTCGCGAACGCGGCTGCATGCGGTGCACGGTGTCTTATTTTGCTTGTCACGTGTTGGCTACCCACGTGATTCCATACTCCCATCCGGCAGGACATCATAGTATGACACGCAGGTAACGGCAGCGCCAAATTACTCACCCCGGGAGGTTTACCTTTTCTTGGAGTTGCGGCGTTCTTGTGCGGGTCCAACGCGCACCGGATCACTTCAACAACTTGCATGTGCGGCCCAAATGCTAGCAAGCATGAGTGGCCGGCCACCGACTAGGTTTGGCAGTCACGCATCCTTCTGCGGTTAAACCGTGGAGTGGTTTTTTTCGGGCTCTGAAAGGGCTTTCTTTTGTGTGGATCGAGCTCTGAAGTGTTACCGCCCTTTGGGCTTTTTGCGTTTTACCCCGGCAATGTTCCACCATTTTAGGGGTTGTTAGGTCGCCCTACGGGCCCCCTGGCAACTCGGAGCTTTTGCAGAATGCGGCCGGGCAAAAAAAACTGGCCCCGTAAAAAAAGAATGGCAAGTTGGGCGAGACAACGACAGCAGATCACGGAGGCCGCGGACGGCGGCGCCCGGGCTCGCACGGGGGCGGATGGAGCCGTCGTGCTGAACCTGCGGCGCGGACCGGGGGCCTACGCTGCTCTCGCGCGCGGACGGGCAGCTGACCCGGGCGGGCCAGCGCTACTACTCCCACCTGGGCCTGCGCCCCCCCAGCAAGGACTTTGACTACAACCAGCCCCTCATCCGAGAGGGCCCCAACGACTACATCCTGCTGCGCAACGGGCAGAAGAAGCTCGCGCGCTCCCTGCAGGGCGGAGAGCACCGGCTGACCAAGCTGGGCAAGGGCTTCTTCCGCGACAAGTACTACGAGTACCTGGTCCACGTGCCGGTGATCATCCGGGGCAGGCGGCGCAGCGGGCGGAACGCCGGCGCGGGCTACGAGCGCAAGTGGAGGCCTCACTAGACCCGGGCGGCCCCATCCTGCAGCTCTCGGACGAGACCTACTTCCTTGACCCTGAGGGGCACTGGGTGGTCAGCACGAGCACGCAGTACAGGAACTCCAGGACCGAGGTGGAGACGCTCCTGCGCCAGCGCATGACCTGAGGAGCGTGAGCTTCCAGCTGCCCTGCGAGGAGGACGTGCTGCAGAGCGCCTTTGAGGACAAGCCGCTCTGCGTGCCCCGGCAGCTGGCCGAGCTGCTGCAGCTGAGCGTGGAGGAGGTGTGCGCCGACTTTGACGCCACGCTGCGCCACGACTGGAGGCGCCTCGGCATCTCCGCCGAGGAGGTGCGAGAGTTCTGCGTGTGGCGCAACGCGCCGATGGTGGTCTGGTGCTTCTTGATTTTGTTGGGACGCCCCTATGCGGTTCGTGAGCTCGCAGGGCGACTGTGGACAGCTACGACCGCGCTTGATGGAGCGCCGCACCGTGTGCTTTTGGCTGGGCGCGGGAGCCACTAAGTGGAAGCGGGCGACGCTGCCGCGCGCGCGGGAAGCGGTTTTGGAGTATTGGACGCGCTGTATGGCAGGGCGAGGGCTCGTATGGCCAGCTAGGTTCGGTGAACGCGATGATAGGCCTGTGGGCGCGCAGCACGGAGGTTGTCTACAGCGTGCGCAGCAGCAGCAGCGAGCTGGACGGCGCGGGCGCGGACTTCTCTCAGGCCTTCGCCTACGAGGGGGGCATGGTGTGGGACTTCGTCTACGCCAGGAGGCAGCTGAGCAACGGCACCTCGTCCACCCGGCGCCATCCTGGAGCGCCGCGCGCTACCTCGCGCTGGATGAAGAGAATGCTGCTGACGCTAGCGGGCTGCCGAAGCGCTTCACGGAGGGGCTGCGGGCGATGGAGGCGCTGCGCGCACCCCGGACGGCTAGCCGGTCTACCGCGTGGAATGAGACGAAGACGGAGGGTACTGCAGGCTGCCCAGCTGCATCTGCGACTCCAGGAGGCTGTTCTCCTGCCTGGCCGCGCCGATGGGGGCCACGTCCTGCCCCGGGTTGGCCAGCAAGTGGATCTTGGAGCCCGCGTCGTTGTCCCAGAAGGTCACGAACGCGCCCATGAGTTTCGTGAAGGCGCTCGCCACGGTGACGTTGTGCTCCGCCACGCCGTTCGGGACGCTGGACTGCTGCGTGTGCACCGTGGGGTAGCTGAACACCAGGGACCTTTCTGAGAGGAGCACCCGGTTGAAGGACTCTATTAGGGGATTGCAGATTGGCACAACATTGCTGGGCAATAATTGGTCATTTTGCTGCAGTGGCATTCTGAGGAGGCTTTTATGCATTGGGCATCCTGACACCGGAAAAAGGAACCGGATTTTTCCCGGGATTTGGCCAGAAACGTTTCTGGCTTGCCGGCAAATTTGCAGGTGGAAAGGAGGGGCTCCTTCTGGTTCTTGAGTCGGAGGGAATCCATGCCATCACCCATTTCCCCCACGCAGCCCATGCCGGGAATGCACACGGTGGAGTGCCACCATGCAGGCACGACGGCCAAACTGCAAGGCGGGATTGACGACACAATCAGAGAGGTTCTGGAGACGAAGGGAATACCTTTCGACAATTGGGCAATCATGCGAGATAGTTCGAGGAGAATCATGCTGCAACCAGATGAGAGATGGGGAAACATTAGCCAGCCACTGCATTTCTTTGAGCTGACTTTTTGCATCGAGCCAGGTTCGTTGCATTGTGAGGACAGGAGCTCATGACCATCGCACAGGCGGAGTGGAACGAGTGCGGAAGACACGTGGTTCTGGTCAGACAAGTTTTTTCGTGGCCTTGGGTTGGACAATGGGAGATGATTTTGCCTTCGGTCGCAGTGAAGGATCGCATTTGGACGAAACTTGCAAAATGGTTCCTTAACGGACAACAGGGGGTGGAGCGACTGGTGAACATCAGATCGAGTGTCGAAAAGCCAACCTCATTGCAGTATCACATGAATGCGCCGCCCATGAAGAAGGGGATGCACTGTCTGTACACCATTCTTTCGGAAGCAGGAGGAAGGTGGTTGATCAGACGACTACACGAGACGGGTATGGTGCTGTTGCTTTGTAAGCAGGAGTTCATGCTATCCATTGCTCTTTTCCGTGGAGGTGAGGAGCATGCGGATATGCTGTGCAGGCATGGCTCAAGCGCATCCCACAATTTGCGAGATGAGGCGGAAGACAGTCGCTTCATTGTGTTGCTGCATGAAGACAGGGGAAGAAGAGACACATCGCTTGAATCCCGTTTTCAAGATCTGCTGATGCATGTGTACCTCAGCACTTTGGTGAAGGCGATGGACCTATCGGGGCCATTGGTGAGGGTACGCATCAAGATGTGGCATGGAGTAGTTTATGAGGGGGAGGTGCCGGACAGCGAGAATCTTATGTTCATACAGGAGGCATGGCAATTCGTGAGGTCATGGACGGAAAGGGCCGTGGAGATGCCACACATCCGAACGGTGGCATGGGGGAGGACAATCACACAGGAGACAAGGCTGAGCGAACTGTGCGGAGAGAGAGACAAGGTCACAATTCACCTGGTGGCACCGTTGCACGGAGGTGGAAGGACGGACACGGAGAAGGCTCCAGACGCGGTTGCTTCGCTTGCGGCGATGCTCCGAGCTCAAGGAGCGGAGGACACGGAGGCCGTTAGATGGGCGCAGACGGTGGTGGGCAAAGTTGGAGGCCCGAGGGCGATGCGCACGGCAGCAGAGACGAATGACCAGCAGAGGCACAAGGGCATTTTGGGACTCGCCTCGGCCGCAGGAGCAAAGCTGCCAAATCTGAAGGGGGCCCACAGGCAGAGTGCCCCGGCACTCTGCCTGGCGAGACACTTCACGCTGCACAATGGACACGCGAAAGACGATAAAGGGCAGCCTGCCACGATCCTCACGGATATTGCAGCGCATTCGGATGCGGCGATTATTCTCATGGACATGGAGGCGGCGATGCCTTACCTGGCGAGTGAAGTCAAGTGGAACCTGCCGATGGCTCTGCTGGTGATGGGACATGATTGTCGGTGCCAGAGAGATGACTGCAAGAGGATCTCGGTGCCGGCCTTTGATGCGCAGCAGCAACCTGTGATACTTGCAGTCACAGCTCATCAGATGAGCGATCACATGATCAGCTTCGCCCCGGCATCCATAAAGCAGGTGACAGTAGAGCAGACGATCGTTTCAGCCTTTGCAATTTACAAAGATGAGCTGGATGAAATTCAATGGAACCGCATGAAACAAGCGCCTGTTAGAACCACTTTGGAGTTTTTTCAGGACGGTAACGCAATCCTGCGGGGTACACCATGGAGGAGAATGTGGACCAAAAACTCCAAGGTGGTGCCGTGGAGTCAAGCTGAAACGTTCGGTTTCTTGGCACGCCTGAGCCGCATTGGGCTTGAAAAAGTGTTGAAGCAAAGCGGCCACAATCATGTGTACCTGCACCCATTACAGACACCGGCGGAGAAGGAGGTGGAATTTGTTGAGTGAAAGCAAGAGGGAGAACGCGATTCTTTTGGCAAAGCAATGCGATGCACAAATGGGGCTGGTCAGATCGCGCAAGGGCATGGGCATCCGGGTGCTCAGAACGGATCACAAGAAAGTCTGGCAACAGCTGAGGCCGGGTGAGCAAGAGCCGGAGGTTTGATCGGGGAGAGTCCTTTTTAAGGTCTAACCGCTTCCCAAGGGACTCACCATGGACAACATCCGTGAGTGGATCAAGATGATACAGTGGGAGGATGCAACGGTGGTGCGCTCACTGGGGCCAACGGCATGGATGATAGCGGCGAAGAGTGCGCCGGCAGATGAATTTCAAATGTTCAATGAAAGTCCGGTTTTGATTAAGCCATTGCAGACAAGGGAGCCGGGGGCAACACCACAGATTTTGGCAGGGATGACGAAACAGGAGCCGCAGAGACAGGACGACCCGCTCTGGGTAAATGATCCGTGGATGAAGAGTCTCGGACGTTCAAGCGTGCCGACCCAAAGTGCTACAGTTGACCGGCTGTAACCAAATTGGAACAGAAGGTGCAAGCGCAGGACAAACAGATTACAGCAATGCAACAGAGACTGGAGACGGTTACCCACACACAGGCACAGATGCTGGGTGAGCAGAAGCAGATTCGGGGTGATTTTCGGGAGATGGCAACCAAGACCCAAGAGGAATTGGATAAGGTGAGCAAAGGTTTTGAAGCAACCATGATGAAACTAATGCGAAGCAAGATGCACAGATGACACGTGGATTTGATGAGCTGCGACAGCTCATCTTGAACATGCAGAAAACAGAGGGCCGAGACAAGCGACAGAGACGAGACAAGGACACTGGGCGGGAGGACATGATGTCTGACTGAAGCCAGGAGGCCGGGACGTGCAAAGCCTTTTTTTCGGGAATAGACCGTAAAGGCGAACAAGGACCGGTGCGATGTGGGGATATTTACACAATTGGTCAAATCGCTGGGCGCAGATGCTTTCCCGCCCACTACGGCGTTACAATTGTGCTAATTCGGGGGAGGCTTGACGGCCTCACGCATGGGGAGTACTTGAAAGGTACCAGAGTAGGAGAAGCTAAGAATCCCGGACCAGAGGCGCACAGGTATAGACTTATGATAACGAATCCAACCCATTTGTATACCAGGCTGGATGAGGTGATGTCATGTAAGGCCGATACCGTGTGCCTGGCCGAAACTGCATCGACAAGCGATGCACAGATCAGCATTCGGAGCCAACTCTCTTCGACGGGCTTCAAAGCCTTCTGGGGGGCACCGGCACCGGTAACGGTTCCGCATCATGCGCAGGGGAGAGCAAATATGAGAGGTGGAGCATGTGGAGTTGCAGTTATCAGCAAATCGGTATGTCGACCGTTTGCATGGCAAAATGAAGAATCAGACCTTGTGAAAGCTGCAAGAATGATGAGGTGTATGGTTCGCATGGGACCTTTTACGGTTCAAGTGGTGGTCATATATGGAGCATGTAGTGGAGCAGGCAAACAACAAGTCAACGAGCAACTTTTGAGTGATTGAGTGATGCATGGATGTGGGTGAAGTCTTATCAGGGTCTGAGTATCGTCACTGGTGATTTCAACACACCCCCTCAGGGCTTGCAATCTTTTGCACCTTTCCAACAGGCGGGTTTTCATGAGTTTTTTGAGTACTATGAACTTTCCAGAAATGTCCGACTCCCGCCTACCTGCAATGGAGTGACACGCAATGACACGTGTATCGTGCCATCGCGATTGCTGCCTTATATCTCCGTTGCAGAGGTCCGACATGACAAGAGGATTGCAAACCACACGCCCCTGTGTATTGATTTCAATTTTTGCACAGGAAGATGTGGACAATGTGATATGGTCTATGCCACAGAATTGGGCCGACTTGCAGCTGAACCAGGCATATGAACAAGTTTCTCAGGAACAAGATTTGCAGTCGGCTTTCCAGGACCGGAGCATTTCCACGGAACAATGCCTCAGACAATGGTCAGAAGCAGTTGAGGAGGCAGTGGCTAGAGTTTATCGCGAGACGCGGCATTTTCCTTTGCCGAACACGTATCGTGGCAGGTGTACCTATGATGTGATGAAGTTCGAAGAAAAGAAGCAGGTGGCGAAGCAGGCATGGGATGGTGGTTATGACCCCACCTATGAATGTTATATTGTCCTTTCGCGACAGAGTCACGCAGGCCTTCAAGCTGCCAGTCGACTTCACAAAATCGTGGGCCTGGGGCACTACGTCATGCATGCGTGACATTTGGTCCAGCGAACACATGCAGCCACCAGGGGGACAGGGGACCATCCAGGTCGTTGACGCCGCGAAGGAGCTCGGGGTGCAATATGTTTATACAAAGAAACCTGTGGCGCGCAAATGGGCGGATAGAGTTGCCCAAACCCATGTGATGGCTTGTCGTGTCAAACATGCATCAAACAGCCATGATGTGAGAGCTAGACTTATGGCAGGGGCGGTGTGGCCCAAGGTGCTTTATGGCTTGGAAATCACCTTCATGGGCAAGAAGTATTTTGATCAGATGCGACGCGAGGCAACCACTGCGATCCTAGCAGAATACCACCAGACCAATCCCTTTTTGGCGTGTAACACCATCTCCAAATTCATGATTGACCCGCAATATTATGTCATTGAGAAGCTTTTTCTGACAATCAGGAGATGGTATTTGCGACAACCTGCTAAGGTCTTGGACTTCCTGAACAGGGTTAATACTTCCTGAACAGGGTTAATACCTTCCGAGGCAACAAAGCGTGCGGCCCAATCTCCAGTTGTGCGCTGTACCTGCGGCTGATGAATATGCAAATCGATGGGCGAGGTGATGTCACTACACCAGGATATGCCAAACTCTGCCTTTTCGACAAGGGTAGAACGCAGATCAAAAGCTGGATGCAGAACGTTTGGGATGGGTATGTTCAGTCCCATATCACAAGGAGGGGTGCGCCGGAGCATACAATGTGGAACTTCCTTCTCACGAAGCAGATCTTCAGCAGAATGCCAGGCGACTAAGCAAAAATGGGGGGAAAAGTATCGTGCCGACAACTGCCCCTTTTGTGAAGAACTGGAGACGATGGAGCACACCCTTCTACACTGTGAGGCCCTCCGACATCAGCGGGATGGCTGGGACGAGGCCATGAATATCCTGCAAACAACGAGACGGGAATGGATTCACCTTCCGGTTTGCCTTTCAGCACGAAGGGGAGAACATGTTGCAGATGATATGGGCAGCCAGGCAGATGGCGGATGTTGATGACCCTCCAATGACGCCGATGACCTCATGGCGTTTTTACACAGATGGCTCATGCACACATCCGTCAATCTCAGAGGCAAGAAGGGCATCATACGCGGTCATACAGGATACGAACAATGACGATGCTCAACGGAGACAAGCGCTTGATGGACCGCGGGATGAGCTCAACGTGCCAAGTGGACTGGTCTGTGCCGACTTTGGTTTGGTACATGGTGACCAGACCATCGGACGGGCTGAAATCCTAGCCATCTGGTCAGGGCTACGCATGGTGATGCGGACGGGATCAGATCTCCCAATCACCATCTATACCGACTCACAATATGCGATCACGATGTGTCGATTGGTGCAGCGCTTCAAAAACGCAGGGGTGACACAATTGTCAATCTCGATCGAGAACTATGACATACTCCAGAAAATGTTGCAAAGGTGGCCGCCCAATGCGATTACTTTTCGAAAGGTGAAATCACATCGCCCTGAATCCAGCGCGGCTGACTCGGAGGACTTGTGGAACATCTTAGGAAATGCAGCAGCGGACCACTTGGCCGCGCATGCACTCACACGCGAGCTGGATACAGTCAGACATCTCTCGGAACAAATTGCGTCTCACATGAAAATGGAGCAGGCTCGCTTGGGGGCCGTACTGCATTTCACCACGCACATGTCGATAGCGAGACTCAGAGCTTTGGAAGAACGGGATGAAGAAGAATTGAAGAGGCACCAGTGCAGGATAATCCGCCGGAGGATGCACGTGCCATGTGCCCGATTCCAAAAGCAACTAGGTCACGCCAGCATTTGCAGCAGTGGGCTCCGATGTGTAGACCGCCAAGGTTTATGACACCCTTGAATGTTCGCGAGGCGCGTTCATGCAATATGGGGACCTATCTTGCAGATCTCACTTGGAAATGGATGCACACTCTTGAGTGGCCAGACCCAGTTCACCCGGTGCAGGAGCCGGATTGGGGGGTCCATGCCTTGGAACTCCTATTCAATTTTTACCTCCTCACTGGACAAAGGATGCTGGTTAATCATGAGTGTGTGCCAAAGGTGAATAAATTTACCTTTGTTAGATGGAACAGCATAGAGGCGAACGCACGCTCTGCCTCTTTGAAATCAGCGGAAGCGCAGGCAGATAAGCTCAGACAGACGATCTTACAACTTCAGGCGCTCCATGGTTTCGAATTTCCTTGAGAGTGTTAGGTTTTCCAAGGAGATGTCGGGGTTTCCGTTGCAGACCAAAAATGATGCATTCGGCAAGGACAGTGCAGCTTACCTTTGAGTATCTTCAGCAGAATGGTTTTCCGGAGCGCTTGAGGCAAATGGCAATCATGCCATCCTCACCTGGTGAGGTGTTTGAGATAACAAGCACAGCGGATCCAGATGATTTCTTGGGCCCGGTGGCCAGAACCCCCCCGCTGAATCGGATCAGAGCAGCACGTAGACATGCGGCTTAGGCCTGAAGGAAATTGGCGGCGCCGTGGTTGGTTCCCCCCCCTTTTTTGGTTTCGTTTTCTGGGTTTGCTGTTTTTGGGGGTTGGTTTGTCTCTCGCTTGGGGGCGCCGTCTTTTTCCAGGTGGATTCTTGGCTGAACTGCCACAATCCGGGGATTTGGTCTCACACGTTTGAGCTCGGCTAACCTGCTACGGCGAGGGGTTGGAGCTGCGGCAATGACCGCGAAGGCAAAAGAGGAAAAAGTGGAGCTGGGTGCCCACGCCAGGATTGAGTGGAGCAATCCTGTGCCCACGCCAGGATTGAGTGGGGCAATCCTGTGCCCACGCCAGGATTGACGGCTTAACGGGTGAATGGTGAAAAAAAACACTCTGTCAGCGATGCTGCGAGGACGGCGTCGCTGACAGACCTTCGGCGCTGGCCCGGTGATGGGTTTTTCGGGCAAAAAAGCGAAGTCGGAATTCCGACCTCGGTGTAGAGCAAAGTCGGAATTCCGACCTCGGGTGGCACGGGCTCGGCAGGCTGGAGGCTTCTATGCCGGGCAGGTGGTATGCCAGGCAGGTGGCGCGGCAGGAATGTGGCGCGCTAGGTATCGAAGCCTTAACGTCGGCGGGCTGGCGCGGCTCTGCCGGGCAGGTGGCGCGGCAGGGTGGCGCAGTGCCAAGCCGCCGTATGACCGTATGACCGTATGATCCGTATGGCGTGTCAGGTGGCGCGGCAGGAATGTGGCGCGCTAGGTATCGAAGCCTCCACGTCGGCGGGCTGGCGCGGCTCTGCCGGGCAGGAATGTGATGCTGGAAAGCATAAGTGGCACTTATGTTTTCGAAGTGCCTTGGAACTGGAAACAGGCGCCAACCATTTTTTGGTTGCTGCCCGCGTGGAGTTCCGCGTGGAGTTCCGCGTGGAGTTCCGCCGCAGACGCGAACTGCGCAGCGACTGCAGCGACAGCTGCAGACTGCGCCGCGCGAAAGCGCGAACACAGAACATAGCACCTCTCTCTTTAGAGGGGGTTTCCCAAATGGATTCTATTCTACCTGAGAGGCTCCTGGGTCCAGGAAATGACCTCGTCCTGCGAAGGATTCGAAGTCTAAAACGCTGCGTGCAGGCGTGAGGTTTGGCAAAATGCCCAGCAGCTGCCTTTGTTTCTGCAAGGCGAGCCCCCTCAAAGGAAACCCTGGCTGGCTTTTTTGGTTGGCTTCTGGCTGGCTTGGCTTGGCTTCTGGTTGGCTTCTGGCTGGCTTTCTGGCTGGCTTGGCTGGCTGGCTTTCTGGCTGGTTTGGCTTGGCTTCTGGCTGGCTTTCTGGCTGGTTTTGGCTTGGCTTCTGGCTGGCTTTCTGGCTGGTTTGGCTTGGCTCCTGGCTGGCTTCTCTGGCTGGTTTGGTTTGGCTCCTGGCTTTCTGGCTGGTTTGGTTTTCCCTGTTTTTTTTAGCTCGCCTTGCAGAAACGCAGCTGCTGGGCATTTTGCAAGCATATCTAGGGGTCATTATTTTGCAGCCACACGCCTGCACGCAGCGTTTTAGACTTCGAATCCTTCGCAGGACGAGGTCATTTCCTGGACGGACGAGTGCCAGGAGCCTCTCAGGTAGAATAGAATCCATTTGGGAAACCCCCTCTAAAGAGAGAGCGCCTGCAGCGTTTTAGGCTTGACGCGCAACAGCGTCACTGGGTTTCGCGCTATCCACTGACGGACGCACACTGCGCGCACTCCGCCCAAGCCAGTAAAACTTACAGGGACTGGCTTACAGTATCCAGCCGGTCCGTGTCCTGGTTTGCAGAAACCTGCAATTTCCACAATGTCCAACACCATTGACCGTGCCACCAAAGAAGCACAACGCTAAATAGCTTGCTTTGAAACCTTGGCCCAGCTTACGCTTGTGCGAATCGCTTGGGCTACCAAAGGCCAAGCCGCGCACGCCTCTGCATGCCTTCCGGCACAGACAATAATACGGCATCCAAGGCCGGAGTAAACAATCTGCATGGCCCTGCAAATTTTTGTGCAGCTTGTTGCCGCATGGGCTTAGCAAGCACACGACACGGTGCGCAACATCAACATTGACCGCGCGGGCTCGCGGGCTTCCCGACCAAGCGCGTGCCCAAGATGCCCCTGAGCGGCGTTTAGGGCGACCTGGCTTGGTTCACACCTAATAGCCCAGCTGGTAACGCTTTTGGCACAGTCTCTGTGCTGGACTAGCAAGGACCCATGGCATAATTGGAAGAGGCGCTGCAGCTTGAAGCTTGGAGGCCAAGCACATTGGCATAACAGCGGCTTTCAGCAGAGGCCTCAGCTGCTTGCGGCGCTCCAGAATGTGGGCAGATTCCATTTTTTTCCAGAGCAAAAATCGGCTGCGGCGGAAGAAACCACAGCGGACACTTGCAAGACGGAGGCTCCATGCGCGCTCTTAGCCAAACGCGCGCGCAGTGGGCTGGCTCTGCAGGACGGTCCGCAAACGTGCCGCCAGTGTTCCAGAATTTCCAGCGAAGCTCTGCCAAAACAGCGGCTCCAGGCTTAAGAACTTGCCACCCTTAGAATTGGAGCGCACCTTGCCCAAGTTCCACATGCTTGTCTGGCTTGTGATTAAAAAAAGGTTGTTTCGAGCATGCAAAACACTTAAGCCGCGCGCCGTTGCCTGTGCGTGCTTCGTCGTGCTGGTGGGAATTTGTTAAACATGGCTGGAAAGTCGTCTTCCTGAACATTGTGTCAAAATTTAAGCCCACGATTGTGCAACATCCGGAGCTGAACTACGCGCTGTTTCCGCCGGGGCACTTTGACATGGTCTGGGCCAGCCCGGTCTGCATGGAGTACAGCCAAGCTCTGATGATGCGCCCCGGCCACCGGGCTGCTGAGTGCCTGCCCTGGGTGGCGTTACATTGCAAGTACGGGATTCCGTAGAAAGCAGACCGGCTGAGGGGCGCCCAGCCGGCGCTGCATCTATGCCCGACCCTCCCTACATCTTCCCCGGTCGCGCCATGAACTACTATGGCACGAGGAGGCGGGGGCACGACCTGGCCTTCCACTTGGAGCTCCGAGACGCGCTCTTCGCGAGCGGCCTGCCCTTCGTCCTGAGCATCAACGACGTGCCTGGTGGCGCGGCCGGGTGGCGCACCCGGAGTGCCAAGCCTCAACATGTCAATCCGACATGTTGAAGCAATTAGGCTCCGATGCCGGGCAGGTGGCGCGGCAGGGGGCTTCTATGCCAGGCAGGTGGCGCGGCGCCAGGGTGAGGCTTCTATGCCAGCAGGTGGCGCGGCCGGGTGGCCTTGCCATTCTTGAGGCAATATTGAATCATCTTGAGTCAATATTGCTTCAATTTTCTGCCCGGAAAAGCAGGATCGCTGACGGAGTGTCTTTTTAACCATTACTCGCTTTGCCATCAATCCTGCACTGGGCACAGGATTGCCCCCTCAATCCTGTGCTGTGCGCAGGATTGCCCCCTGAATCCTGCACTGGGCACAGGATTGCCCCTGAATCCTGCACTGGGCACAAGGATTGCCCCCCTCAATCCTGTGCTGTGCGCAGGATTGCCCCCCTCAATCCTGTGCTGTGCGCAGGATTCCTGCACTGGGCACAGGATTGCCCCCCTCAATCCTGTGCCCAACACAGGATTGCCCCGGTGTCTCCCAGAAAACTCCGGCTGCGACGCCATACTGCTGGCATCTCTCCCGGACTCGCCGCCCGGCTTCCCGGTTTCGCAAGTAACGCAAAGGGGATGGGGAAGATGAAGCTCTGAATACACCAGCAAACAATCCTTGGACCCCGTGGTGCCCCTGGTGCCATGCCCGGGCATCTTCCTCGGCCCCAGCAAGTCCGGCAAAACCGTGGCGCTGATCAGCTTGATTCTGGAGCAGCGTCTTCGAAAGGATCTACATCTTTAGTCCGAGCATCAACGTGGACGATGGCTGGATCCCCGTCAAGAAGTACATAGAGCAGGACCTGGGGGTGAACGTGGAGAAAGACCAGGCCTACTGGGAGGACTGGGACGAGCCGGCGCTGCGGCGCATCATCCAGCAGCAGCGCAAGATCACGGAGACGTCCAAGAAGTTGGAGATGAAGAAACTGTACCAGGTGCTGGTAATCCTGGACGACCTAGCGGATATACAAACCCAACGGCGCCCTTGACACGCTCTTCATCAGAGGCCGGCGCATGCAGATCAGCACCTGGGTGAGCTCGCAGAAGCTGAGGCTCATCAGCGCCGCCGTGCGGGTCAACCAGCAATTCCTCTGCTGCTGGAGGCTGTGCAACCAGCACGAGCTGGACGCCGTGGTGGAAGCGCCCTGCTGCCGAAGAAGCAGCTGTGCCAGATGTATGAACAGGCGACCAGGGAATCCTACAGTTTTCTGTTCGTCTAATATCTGAAGTCAAAGAAGGATAGAAATGTTCTACATACGCTTCAAAGAGCGCTTCGTGATTGAAAAAGGCGGATGGGAGCGGCGCTCTTCCTGGGCCAGTTTGCCAGCTCCACGCTGATCAACGCAAGATGTAAGAACATCTCCTGCTGCACCTCCGTTGCAGCCGTCCAGCCGCCCGTCGTCCGCCGGACAGGCGGCTTTCTAAGAAAAGGCATGGAAGCGTCTGGAGCCCGTCTCGACCGAAAACGAGCAAATTTGAGGCTCAGACACCACACAAACGTCTGACACAAAAAAAAACTTTTCGGAGTTGGAGCGCTTTTTGCACCAAAAACGGAGCGGTGACGAAGCGGTGACATTGCTGGTGACAAGTTCAGCTGGTTGAAAATTATGCAGTTTGGCAGGTTTTTGGACCACAAAACCTTAGGGTAGTATAAGCTCCCTTTCCTTACTACTTGCTCTGCAAAAAAGCGTGTTCTGCAGAGAAGAGTGCCCTGCAAAGGAGAGTGCTCTGCAAAGAAGAGTGCTCTGCAAAGGAGAGTGCTCTGCAAAGGAGAGTGCTCTAAGAGTGTTCTGAAAGGAAGCGTGCTTAAAGAAGAGTGCTCTGCAAAAAAAAGCGCAAGTGTGTCTAAAAGCGGTCTGCAAGAAGCGTGCTCTGCAAAGAAGTGTGCTCTGCAAAGGAGAGTGCTCTGCAAAGAAGCGTGCTCTGCAAAGAAGCGTGTTCTGCAAAGGAAAGTGCTCTGCAAAGAAGAGTGCGCAAGAGGGTGGCCGAAACAGCGACCTGGAAGAGTCGCTGCACTTGCAGACGCCCGGCTTGCCGTTTACAAGATCCACGTGGTTAAGATTAACACGAACGGAAACAACCCCTTAAGCCGAACAACGTTGTCGTTTAGGTTGGTCTGGAAGCCATGTGCCGCTCTTTAGCGTGATCTTGACAGGCTGTCGCCCAGCACTTGGCTGGCGTTGGCCAGCTAAGTGCAGCGCGGTGAACCTTGGACAAACTTAAAGACCTGCTGCCCGCCGGCAAAGCTTGGGCCCAGCATGCGGTTGGTCGGAGAGGCGCGCAGAGCCGTCCGCTGCGTTAGAAAATTGCTGGCGCAGCTCCGGTCGTTCAGAATCAGCCGGTTGCCGTTGTAGGCAACGCTCAGGCTGTTTGTGGTTGGTAGATGGCGGTCGCAAGTTGAAGCTGATTCAAGATAGAAGCGCCCAATTCAGCGTGCCAAGCGCGGCGTCGACCCAGTAGAGGTAGCGGCCCCGGTCCGTGGACAAAAAGGTGTTGGCCAGGCGCAATAAACGGAGCCGAACAAAGCGGGGCTTGGGTGCCCTTGGGTGCAGTTTTGCCGGTTGCGCTTGCTTTATCGGTTTTTGATAGAAAATCCGCCAACCCCTTCTCCTCAGAGGGGGAGGCGCACGGGAAGGGTGGTTACAGCGCAAGTCCAAGGTTGGTTGGTAAATAAGCATAGCCGAAGATTCAACATTATCAGCGTAAGCAATACCGTCATCGTAGCAGAGGGTGCGTAGCCATGATTATCATCATGACTGTTGGTGATGCAGAAGATGCACGATGATGGTTATCGCCCATGATGACGATGACGATGATGATGATGCTGATGATGATGACGATGGTGATGATGACGACGATGACCACCATCATGGTGATGATGACATGCTCATCGTCATCACATCATCATCGTTGTGACCTGATTGGAGATGTAGAGGATGCGTAGACATGATTATCATCATGACTGCTGGTGATGCAGAGGATGCACGATGATGGTTATCATCCATGATGATGACGATGATGATGACGATAATGACCACCATCAGGGTGATGATGACATGCTCATCATCATCACATCATCATCGTTGTGACCTGATTGGAGATGCAGAGGATGCGTAGACATGATTATCATCATGACTGTTGGTGATGCAGAGGATGCGCAATGATGGTTATCATCGAGGATGGTAACGGTGATGATGACGAGGACGATGACGAGGATGATGCTGATGATGATGACGATGATGATGATGATGATGATGACACGCTTGTCAGTATACCACATCATAATCGTTGTCGTCCTTATCTTGTTTATTTAGGTTTCAAGGGTAGCGTTAGACCCGATTGGAGGGTGCGTAGTCATGATTATCATCATGACTGCTGGTGATGCAGAGGATGCGCGATGATAGTTATCATCCATGGTGGTGACGGTGACGATGCGTAGACATGATTATCATCATGACTGTTGGTGATGCAGAGGATGCACGATGATGGGTATCATCGATGATGATAACGGTGATGACGATGACGATGACAATGATGATGATGACACGCTTGTCATTGTATCACATCATAATCGTTGTCGCCTTATCTTTTTTAAGTACGTTTCAAGGGTAGCGTTAGACCCGATTGGAGATGCAGAGGGTGCATAGTCATGATTGTCATCATGACTGTTGGAGATGCAGAGGATGCACGATGATGGTTATCGTCCATGATGACAACGGTGATGATCACGATGATGACGATGATCACGATGATGATGATGATGATGACGATAACGACCACCATCATGGTGATGATGACACATCATCATCGTTGTGACCTGATTGGAGATGCAGAGGATGCGTAGACATGATGTTGTCGCCTTATCTTTTTGATATACGTTTCAAGGGTAGCGTTAGAGCCGATTGGAGATGCAAAGGGTGCGTAGTCATGATTCTCATCATGACTGTTGGTGATGCAGAGGATGCACGATGATGGTCATTGTCCATGATGACAACGGTGATGATGACGACGATGACGAGGATGATGCTCATAATGATGATGACGATAATGACCACCGTCATGGAGATGATGACACGCTCATCATCATCACATCATCATCGTTGTGACCTGATTCGAGATGCAGAGGATGCGTAGACATGATTATCATCATGACTGTTGGTGATGCAGAGGATGCACGATGATGGTTATCATCGATGATGATAACGGTGATGATGACGAGGGCGATGACGAGGATGATGCTGATGATGATGACGATGATGATGGAGACGATGACTTGCTCATCACCATCACATCATCATCGCTGTGACCTGATTGGAGATGCAGAGGATGCGTAGACATGATGTTGTCGTCCTTATCTTTTTTATATACGTTTCAAGGGTGACGTTAGAGCCGATTGGAGATGCAGAGGGTGCGTAGACATGATTATCATCATGACTGTTCGTGATGCAGAAGATGCACGATGATGGTTATCGTCCATGATGACAACGGTGATGATGACGATGACGATGATGATGATGCTGCTGATGATGACGATGATGATGATGACGATGATGACCACCATCATGGTGATGATGACATACTCATCGTCATCACATCATCATCGTTGTGACCTGATTGGAGATGTAGAGGATGCGTAGACATGATGATCATCATGACTGTTGGTGATGCAGAGGATGCGCGATGATGGGTATCATCGATGATGATAACGGTGATGATGACGATGACGATGATGATAATGACACGCATGTCATTGTGTCACATCATAATCGTTGTCATCCTTATCTTTTTTATGTACGTTTCAAGGGTAGCGTTAGACCTGATTGGAGATGCAGAGGGTGCGTAGTCATGATTGTCATCATGACTGTTGGTGATGCAGAGGATGCACAATGATGGTTATCGTCCATGATGACAACGGTGATGATGACGATGATGACGATGACCACCATCATGGTGATGATGACATGCTCATCATCATCACATCATCGTTGTTGTGACCTGATTGGAGATGCAGAGGATGCGTAGACATGATGTTGTCGCCTTATCTTTTTGATATACGTTTCACGGGTAGCGTTAGAGCCGATTGGAGATGCAAAGGGTGCGTAGTCATGATTCACATCATGACTGTTGGTGATGCAGAGGATGCACGATGCGTCCATCATAACAACGGTGATGATGACGACGATGACGAGGGTGATGCTGATGATGATGATGACGATAATGACCACCATCATGGAGATGATGACACGCTCATCATCATCACATCATCATCGTTGTGACCTGATTGGAGATGCAGAGGATGCGTAGACATGATTATCATCATGACTGTTGGTGATGCAGAGGATGCACGATGATGATTATCATCGATGATGATAACGGTGATGATGACGAGGACGATGATGAGGATGATGCTGATGATGATGACGATGATGATGATGATGACGATACTGACCACCACCATGGGGATGATGACTTGCTCATCATCATCACATCATCATCGTTGTGACCTGATTGGAGATGCAGAGGACGCGTAGACATGATGTTGTCGTCCTTATCTTTTTTATATACGTTTCAAGGGTGACGTTAGAGCCGATTGGAGATGCAGAGGGTGCGTAGACATGATTATGATCATGACTGTTGGTGACGCAGAAGATGCACGATGGTTATTGTCCATGATGACAACGGTGATGATGACGATGACGATGATGATGATGATGCTGCTGATGATGACGATGATGATGATGACGATGATGACCACAATCATGGTGATGATGACATACTCATCGTCATCAGATCATCATCGTTGTGACCTGATTGGAGATGTATAGGATGCGTAGACATGATTATCATCATGACTGCTGGTGATGCAGAGGATGCACGATGATGGTTATCAGATTGGAGATGCAGAGGGTGCGTATTCATGATTCTCATCATGACTGTTGGGAAGCAGAGGATGCACGATGATGGTTATCGTCCATGATGACAACGGTGAGGACGATGCTCATCATCATCACAGCATCATCGTTGTGACCTGATTGGAGATGCAGAGGATGCGTAGACATGATTATCATTCTGACTGCTGGTGATGCAGAGGATGCACGATGAAGGTTATCATCGATGACGATCATCATCATCACATCATCATCGTTGTGACCTGATTGGAGATGCAGAGGATGCGTAGACACCCTTTTCCTTTTTATATACGTTTTCAAGGGTGACGTTAGAGCCGATTGGAGATGCAGAGGGTGCGTAGTCATGAATATCATCATGACTGTTGGTGATGCAGAAGATGCACGATGATGGTTATCGTCCATGCTGACAACGGTGATGATGACGATGACGATGATGATGATGATGATGATGATGACGATGATGATGATGCCGATGATGCATCATCATCGTTGTGACCTGATTGGAGATGCAGAGGATGCGTAGACATGATGTTGTCGTCCTTATCTCTTTTATAAACGTTTCAAGGGTGACGTTAGAGCCGATTGGAGATGCAGAGGGTGCGTAGTCATGATTATCATCATGCCTGTTGGTGATGCAGAAGACGCACGATGATGGTTATCGTCCATGCTGACAACGGTGATGATGATGACGATGATGATGATGCCGATGATGACCACCATCATGGTGATGATGACATGCTCATCGTCATCACATCATCATCGTTGTGACCTGCTTGGAGATGTAGAGGATGCGTAGACATGAGTATCATCATGACTGCTGGCGATGCAGAGGATGCACGATGATGGTTATCATCCATGATGATGAGGATGATGACGATGATGATGATGACGATGATGATGACGGTACTGACCACCATCATGGTGATGATGACATGCTCATCATCACCACATCATCATCGTTGTGACCTGATTCGAGATGCAGAGGATGCGTAGACATGATTATCATCACGACTGTTGGTGATGCAGAGGATGCACGATGATGGTTATCATCGATGATGATAACGGTGATGATGACGAGGACGATGACGAGGATGATGCCGATGATGATCACCATCATGCGTAGACATGATTATCATCATGACTGCTGGCGATGCAGAGGATGCGCGATGATGGTTGTCATCCATGATGATGACGATGATGATGGCGATGACGCTGGCGATGCTGACGATGATGCTGCTGACGATGATGATGACGATGACGATGATGATGACGATACTGACCACCATCATGGTGATGATGACATGCTCGTCATCACCACATCATCATCGTTGTGACCTGATTTGAGACGCGGAGGATGCGTAGACATGATTATCATCATGACTCTTAGTGATGCAGAGGATGCACGATGATGGTTATCATCGATGATGATAACGGTGATGATGCTGATGATGATGACGATGATGAGGATGATGACACGCTTGTCAGTATATCACATCATGACCCTTATCGTCCTTATCTTTCATGTGCATTTCAAGGGTAGCGTTAGACCGGATTGGAGATGCAGAGGGTGCGTAGTCATGATTATCATCATGACTGCTGGTGATGCAGACGATGATGGTTATCATCCATGATGATGACGATGATGATGACGATGATGATGACGATGATGACGATGATGATGATGACGATGACGACAATGACCACCATCATGGTGATGATGACATGCTCATCATCATCACAGCATCATCGTTGTGACCTGATTGGAGATGCAGAGGATGCGTAGACATGATTATCATCATGACTGCTGGTGATGCAGAGGATGCACGATGATGGTTATCATCCATGATGATGACGACGATGATCACGATGACGATGACGGTCATGACGATCATGATGATTACAATGATGATGATGATGTTGACGATAATGACCATCTCAGTTCATCATCATCATCATCATCACTGTGCTCATCATGATCATCATCATCAGTCCCTTTTGAGCCGATTTGAGATGCAGAAGATGCGTGGACATGATTATCATGATGCCTGCTGGTGATGCTGAGGATGCGTCATGATGATTATCATGTCAGCTCAGCATCGTCATCATCATCATCATCATCAAAGCGGTGCATTTTCACGCGAAAGCAAAGCAAAAATGCACCGCACCCTGGCTACAACAGGGACCCATCGCGGCCCCGACTTGCGGCGAGAAAACTGGTTGGCTTGCGGGGTGACCGGCGATGAGCCTCTACTGCAAACGCAACGTCACGGCACATGCTCCCAGCAGCAGCAGAATTGTAGGCACTTACAGCGGCGCATTTTCTTACCAGATTATTACAAAAATGCACCAAGCCAAGGAAAGAAAACGATCGCTCCAGAATGGGCGCAGGTTCTATGGAAGCGTGCCAATCAAAGCGCATTATCACGATGACTGCTGGTGATGCTAAGGATGCGTCATGATGATTATCATGTCAGTTTATCATCATCATCATCATCATCATCATCATCCTCATCATCATCATAAAAGCGGTGCATTTTCACGCGAAAGAAAAGCAAAAATGCACCGCGCCCTGGCTTCAAGAGGGGACCCATCGCGGCCTCATTTTGAAGCGGCCCCGTTCCATTCCCAAACTGGTTTGGGGTCGGCGGCACTGGGCGGCAGCCCTTAAATATTTTTTAAACGACCTTTGGAAAATCAGACGTGATCCAAAAACAGCACGAACAACAACGACGAGCCCCTCAGTTGGACGACTGCCCTTCCAGATCGGTTAGCCGGTTGGGCGCAGCGCAGGTAGACCTTGTTGGCCATTATTCGGACGAACTTAAAGACCTGCTGCCTGCCGGAGACAAATGTTAGCCGGTTATAAGCGGACTGCCTCTCCAGCATGCGCAGGGCGCGCTGCGCTCTCCTGCAAGCTAAGGCGCCTCTGGCGGGACCTTGGCCGGTGCCTTTGCCAGTGCCTTGAATGTCGTCTTAACCGGACACTTTGGCTTGCACTTTGGGGCAGCCGGCTTAGTAGGCACGTCCTGCTTCGGTTTTGCTGCCAGAAAGCCTGCTCCGTCGTTTTGACTCCGGTGTCTCCGACGCAGCGTGTGGTGCCTCTGGCCAGCGTCCGGCGCAGAAGACAGCGCCAGACAGAGCCGTTAGAGTTCAAGGTATGCAGGTCACCTCTCAGCATGCGCATGGCGCGCTTGCTCAACTTGGGCCGTACTTGCTGCCTTGGACCGTCTCTTGGCTGAAGAGCGCTGGCCAGAACAGCGCACCTGGACGACGTGCCGGCAGCAGCGTTGAACGCGCAGTGGACAAAGTTGCGCGCAGTAACGGGCAAAAGAGATGAAGGGTCTTTGGTCCCACGGCTTCAACGCCCGCGCTTTAAGCAGGTTGTAAGCTACATCAAGCGGAGGAGTTGCCCGGATTACGGCCAAAAGGCCACGTCGTTCATCAAGGCACTTCTACTTCGACTTTGTGCAGTTTAGCAAGCCTCTGCAGCGCACGCCCCTGCCAATTTCCAAGGCTTTCGCACATTCTTACTGCCCTCTAAGGTCCACACCCAGTCCGTGACCGCCTGCAAGTTCCACGGCCAACCCAGCTGTTGCCGCTGCGCCAACTTCTGCCGTGGCAGCCAGCCAGCAACCTGTGGGTGCAAGGGCTGCTGCTTGGCCACACCTCCCACCCGAAGGTCCGCAGCAACGGCAACCTCTCCTCTGCAGCCCTGCAAAACGCTCCACCTTCTGCGCGCCAGTTGACCAATGTGCAGTGGTACTTGGAAGCGGAAGGTCTGCGCAGGACGTCCGGTCCGCCAACAACGTAAACGACGCCACTTAGCTCCAGCACTTTACGCTGCGCTCCGGCAGCAGCACGGCCTGCAAGCAGCGCCTTCTCGCAATTGTTTACGCGTTTTGCCGTACAAGTGAAAACGCGTGCAAAAAGAAACATAGAGAAAGTTACAGCCGGAGCACAGGATGAGTTACAGAGCCTGGACTACAAGCTTGGCACGACGTGCAGTTTTTCCAAGCTCGCTGAGCTCCTTCTCCCCCGCCAACGGATTTCGCAACCAGCGCTGCATTTTTAAACCCGCCACGCAAAAATTCACCACAATTTTTCGAGAATCCAATAAGCAAGACTGCGTCTTTAAGAAAGTAGCAGCAGCCGTTAGCCGTTTTACAAAACCACCACCTCGAGGGTCTGCTGCATTCCGCTGACCAGCGGTACTTCGTTCATCGACCCCGAGATGGGTCAAGATCGCCTTTAGAGTCAGAAACACGGACGCCACCAACCCGCTGGCGCCGGCCACTCCGAACCCCGCCTGTTTCATCCAGACGATCCAGATCTTCGCCAACGGCCAGCGCTGCGACGACATTAACTACTACGGCCGCACCGTGGCCGTGCATGACCGTTTGCCCAGTATTGAAAAATTAGACAATGGGATAATAAGAAGATTGGAAATTTTTGAATATCCATTTATTTTTGTTGAAGAAGATAAACTAACTGGAAAAGATGTTGAAAGAATTGTTAATACAAATTTAAAAGATGAATTTAAATCAGACGAAGAATTAAAACAAGCATTTATACAGTTATTGATTAATTATGCTTATAAGTATATTAAAAAACCTATTGTAGTTCCTGATAAGTGTAAAGCCTTAGTGAGTGAATATGTGGATGATAATAACCCAGTATTAACATATTAAAAATCAAAATTATGAAATTACAAATGATAACAAAGATAGAATTAAGACGAGTGGTTTTCATAATATGTTTAATTATTCAACTCGGTTAAATATGAAACCTGCAAAAATCAAAAGCGCAATGTCATTTAATAATATTAGCACTAAAAAATTGGTGGTATTGATTATTATGTAGGAATTTAAAAGAAAGAAGAATCAACAGATAATACAGATTAAACTAAAATACATTTTTACAATTTAATTATTATAGATTTGTATAAGATGCTAAATAAAATAATGAATAAGGGTTTTGGGGAGTGTTTGGGGTTTTGGGGAGCCAAAAAACAAAAGTTTTCCTATATTTGAAAAAATCATTTTCATGGGAAAATTTGGTTTAAACCCTCCCCAATCCACCAAACTCTCCCCAATTTCCTTGTTCATTTTTACATCCTTTACCTCCTTTATATTCTACCTTATTTCATAATACCCTAAAAACTAATATATATAAATAGATTAATAATACAACAAATTTATGAAATATATTAATAAAATAAATTAATAAAACAAATTGATAAAATAAATTGATAAAATAAATTAATAAAATAAATTTCTAAAACACATTTATAAAATAAGTTGGTAAAATAATTAATAAAACAAAGTTATGAAATAAATTGATAAAATATATTAATAAAATGAATTAACAAATAAATTTGTGAGACAACGGCGCGAAAATTTATTAATGAGTTTCAAAAAATATTATTCTACTACCCATAAATTATTTTTATGTGGACAAATTATTTTATAATTTATGAAAAATATTATTTTGAAATATTTGTAAAAATACTATTTTCAAAATTGGTAAATAAAATGAACAAAATTTTTTAGAAATTACCCGCCGAAAAAAATAACGCCGAAAATTTTTTAGAAAGTTAATAAATAAATTTAAAAAGTACCCGCTGAAAATTTTAGAAGAAAGTTAATAAATAAATTTTAAAAAAATACCCGCTGAAATTTTAGATGGGCGAAATCTATCACGCCGAAATCTAAATAAGGAAGCCCCTTTTCCCTTTTTTTTGGGACCTTTTTTTTGGGACTCTTTTTTTGTTTTTTTCTTAGCCCTGCAAAGGTTGGCTTGCTTGAAATGCAACCTGGAGGCAAATCGCAGCGCGTATCTAGGGGTCGTTATGTTGCAGCCACACGCATGCACGCAGCATTTTGGATTTTGAATCCTTCGCAGGACGAGGTCGTTTCCTGGACGGACGAGTGTCAGGAGCCTACCAGGTGGAATAGAATCCGTTTGGGAAACTCCCTCTAAAGAGAGAGCCCGGGCGCCGCCGTCCGCGGCCTCCGTGATCTGTTGTTGTTGTTGCCATTCTTCTTTTACGGGGCCAGTTTTTTTTGTTGGCCGCGCCGTGCTTCCCACATTCTCCGGGCAAGCTGTGCAAGTTACGGACGGGGAGAATAACCTGTTTTGCACGATTTTGTCTCCCGATCCGCATTCTCCCAGGCCGTATGTGCAGTTACGGACGGGGAGAATAGCGTGTTCTGCGCATGGTTTTTGCGCTACAAAATGCTATTACTCTAGTCCGTATATCTATATACGGACCGGAGTAATAGCTCGTTTTGCACGATTTTGCATGGTTTTGGCATGGCGCCCTTTCCCCGTGTCTGCACCCCCCTGCGGAGCCTTCTCAAATGCCCCCACTTCAGGGTTCCAAGCAAACGGCCTAATCTATTGCCCCCTCTTCAGAGCGTTTGCGCAGCACTCTTATGCTCCGGCCGCCACGGTGCGTCGGGCGGATGCAATGACAGCGCGGATTTATGAGGCCAGAAATCATGCGGGCGAAATCGAAAGCGAGCGTGCGGCTTGCTGTCGAACGCGGAAGTATTTCAGGAGTCTGATATCTGGGTCCTCTGATGCGGAGGCCAACGCGTGCAGGAGTGACAGCCGTCCCTGGTCGGGAGCCAGGCTGGCCGGACAAAGCTGCTTCTTTGGACTCCTTGATGACAACGGAGGCTCTGGCGTGTCGGCTTGGACGTGGGACAGAATGTTTGGGATCAGCTGTTCCCTGGCCCACTGCAACCAAGCCTGCGCACCCTTGTCAGTGGAGGGTTGGCAGAGTCAAGGGAAGGTTTTCGAAGCTCACGTACCGTGGCCAGGCTCGTAGGGTATTCTGCCGTTAAGGTGTTCAGGAATTGGCCTGAGCTGTTGCGCACTCCTGCAATGCTAGCGTGCATAGTTGGGTGATTGCAGCGGGTTGCGACATGCTGGATGCATGGGTTGTTACACGGGAAGCGCCGCGATTTTGCAAAAGGCATGTTGTGCTGGCACGCGTCCACCCACGCCAGATGCCCGGAAAGTTTTAAGGCGCTGAAAATTTTCTGGTTCGAGCTATGCCATGCTGGAAGGCGGTTGTTCAAACACTGCCACGCCGCCTTGAGTGGCTACAGCTTTGAAAACTTCACGGCTTCTCCTATGGATCTGCCGGCTTTGTGCTACGCGTGATTTTTCTTCGGGGGACTGGTGGGGCACTCATTGCATGCGTGCTGGAGTGTGTAAGGCTTTCTGAGCGGAGTTTCAGCCTGCTATCTCCTTAGCGAGGCTAATGAGACTTACGATGCCTGACCAGGATATGCGCATCAGCGGCTTGAAACATGCGTCGTCCAGGATGTCATGCTCTGGATTGGCGCCCAGCCTCAAAGCGCGAAAGGCCCTGCTTGTCTGCGGCTGCTGAGATGGGTGCACGTATGCCTGCAAAGACATCCAAGAGAAAGCCTCCCTTGGAGCGCGTAGACACTTGCTCAATGTCTGTTCGAGCAGTGTTAGCGGAGCTGCCTGCTGCATGTTCGGCCGGGAGGTCGTGTTTTAATGCCTCTGGCAGAAGCTGGGCCAGTTTGCTTGCGGGCGGATGCGTGAAGCAGTAAGGGTGGACCGTGCTGAATGTTGCTGGGGGAGCGCGGAGGAGGGCCGGGACAGCCTCCGGACTGTGTCATGTGCGATTGGAGGGATGCTGGGAGGCGCCGTGCGCTTGCTGGCAGCCTTTAACAGCGCAAACATGCGCGAACTGGCAGTTGTCGGATTTGCACAATCCGTGTTGAAATCTGCGGCAGATTTGTTTGCCTTGGTGCGTTGCTGCCCAATTGTCACGGTGTTTTCCCTTTCCCCTTTTTTCGGGGCGGCTCGCTTAGGGGCTGCGCGTTTAGCCGGTCGCGTTGGGTTATGCGGTCGCTTGGTGAGCTGAGGTGCCGAAGGCTGTCTGCTGGTCTTGGGGCGGAGCAGCAATTCCTCTGCTGCTGGAGGCTGCGCAACCAGCACGAGCTAGACGCCGTCATCGAAGAGCTGCGCTTGAGAAAGGCTCGCAGCGCAGCTTCCTGGGCCAGAAGCTGTTCGCCAGCTCCACTTTTGTTCCCTTTATCCTGCGCGGCGCTGGTTGGCCGCGGCGCCAAGCCCTGGCCGTAGCAGGAACTCAGCACCCTGTGCAGATGACGTCTGGCCGATCAAGTCTTCTGATCAACGCGAGGTGTGAGAACATTTGCTGCTGCAGGCGCCAGGAACTCGTGCTTCAGCAGCAGGGCCGAGGCCGTCGTGTCCGCCTTGACCTCCGTCAAGTTGCCGGCCTCCAGGGTTGCATTCAGGTAGACGCCCAGTAGCTTCGCAACCCCGTTTGGGGGACGGTGAAGGGGTGCCCTGGTCCGCCACAAGGCTGCCGTACAGGACATGTGCGCCACAAAGTTGGAGGCTGTCAAGGCGACACTGGCAGGCAAAGAGGAGCTCCTGGTCGGGGGTCACAATGTTCCACGGTCAGGGTGTGGGACGAACCGTCCCAATTTGTCAGGGAGACGTCCGGGGCTCAGGATGCTCTTCGATGGCCCCTCCGTCATCCGGGCGCGATGGTGTAGTAGCTGAGCAGTGCGGCGGCGACCGTTGCCGTGTCCTGGTCGGCAGCCAAGCAGTACGCCACCAGCGCCAAGGCGATCTGGTTAGTTGTGAAAACGTCCTGTCCTGGCG
The DNA here is from genome assembly GCA_963377175.1 of Effrenium voratum. Classification (NCBI taxonomy): domain Eukaryota; class Dinophyceae; order Suessiales; family Symbiodiniaceae; genus Effrenium; species Effrenium voratum. Next base: position 35,433 of record CAUJNA010000962.1, read on the forward strand.
CGCCCTGTTCTGGCCCGGAAGTTAACAGGGCGTCCACCTGCGCCGAGGTGTAGTAGGCCAGCAGCGCAGCCAAGATGGCGCTGGTCGCCTGGTTGTGAGGCATGGTTGGGCAGCGGACGTTGTGGCCATGGTTGGTGGACAGTCAGGCCTTCGGGCTGCGGAGTGGCGCCCCAGACTGCTCTATGCGCGGGGCAAGGAGGTAGGAACATTAGCTTAGAGCAACAATTTTTTCGTTTTTGCCAAACAGCCAAATTTCGCATCCTGCTGAACGTTTTTCCGATGTCACCGTTCGATGTCACCGCTCCTTTTTAGGCCAAAACGGCCAACTTCCCGAAATTCCGAAAATCTCGTTTTTCTGTCAGACGGCAAGTGAGGTGCCTCAGCCTCTCGAATTTGCTCGTTTTTCGGCCGAAAACAGGCTCCAGACATACGCTCCTCTTGATTTCCGTTTTCGGCCGAAAAAGCTGCCAAGATCCATCCCGCCAAGCTTGTCGCCGTTCCGCTCCCTTTTGGGCCGAGAAAAGTGCCCAAAAACCCGACTTCCCAAAGACTTCGTTCTTCAATTCCGTTTTTCGCCCAAGCACAAGGTCCTCACCCCTCTGCCCCGACAACCTGCCGAACTTGTTACCGTCTTTGTCACCGGGTCTAACACGCCAACCTGCCGAACGTCCTGAGAAGGGTTCAAAATCTCGGCAATATCAAATCAAAGTTGACTCAACTTACAATATTGGTTCATCACACACAGACTGGCAAGCCCGGTCGTCGGGTTTCGAGCCGGGGTTCGAGCCCCAGACAGGGTGGTGCAGAGACAGTGCTTGTCCACTGAGCGTCACCGCTATGTCACAGGCCCACCACCCTTTCAGCTTGTTTTTTGCAGGGTTTCGGCACGGTTTTTCGGCATGCGTCGACGTTACCGGTATGTCACCGCCGGGGTTCGAGCCCCGGGATGCTGCAAATCGCAAAGACCGGGCTTGACCACTGAACCAATGGATCTTTTGGATTTTTGGGTGGAAAAGCACCCGCCGAGCTTGTCACCGCTTGTCACCGCTGTCACCGGGGCGGAAAAACCGTGACACAAGCTATCCAAGCTCCGACTGGAAAGCAAGGCCGGCTCCGCGGCTTCGGTCCAAAAGCAAGGCCGGCTCCGCGGCTTCGGTCCAAAAGCGAGGCCGGCTCCGCGGCTTCGGTCCAAAGCTCGTTGTGAAACAACAAGGGCGTTATAAATTGCGACAAGGACGTTATAGATTTATCATCAGCGCCTCGCAGGCCATGGTGCGTCACGTCCAGGTCACGCTGCCTCGCGAGTCGGTGCAGCTTCTCGAGAGGCGGGGCCCCACGAGGAACTCCATTACAAGCTCAAAGGCCTCAAAGGGCGCGGAGCCGGGCGGCGCGCAAGCGGCCAGCCGCAGCTGCTCCAGGTTGCGCCGGCGTCATGGGCTGGAAGACCGTTCCACGACTGCTACCTCCACACGGAGAGCTTCACCCAGTTCTGCCCGTGCCCAACAGGCCCTGCAAGATTGCCCTGCCGGAACAAGGCGCCGCAAGGCTGAGGTGGCTGCGCGACACGTGCCTGTCCGGGCTGGACTGGAAGTCCGACGCCGAGGAGGTAAGCTGTCTGCTTCTTGTGGCCACGACTTTTTTAGGAGGTGCACGACCATGAAGGTTGGGAAGGGCCTGTGCCCCGCGCACGGCCGCCACGGCGGAGCGCCTTGGCTCTCGGTCTGCTTGTCCCTCTCCAGCGCGATCGACTTTCAGAGCTTTCAATCTGCGTCGGTCGCCGGAAATGTCAAACATCCGTGCCCTGCGTTCTTGTTCGAGAACGGGTGAATGAATGAATGAATGAATGAATGAATGAATGAATGAATGAATGAATGAATGAATGAATGAATGAATGAATGAATGAATGAATGAATGAATGAATGAATGAATGAATGAATGAATGAATGAATGAATGAATGAATGAATGAATGAATGAATGAATGAATGAATGAATGAATGAATGAATGAATGAATGAATGAATGAAGGAAGGAAGGAAGGAAGGAAGGAAGGAAGGAAGGAAGGAAGGAAGGAAGGAGGAAGGAAGGAAGGAATGAATGAATGAATGAATGAATGAATGAATGAATTTTGGCGCAGCTGGCGTGGGCATCTGAAACACTAGCAGTGATTTTGAACGCGCTGCCAGTGATCTCAGGCTCCTTCTTGCAATGCACAAGCACTGCATCCATCCATCCATCCATTCATTCATTCATTCATTCGTTCGTTCGTTCGTTCGTTCATTCATTCATTCATTCATTCATTCATTGATTGATTGATTGATTGATTGATTGATTGATTGATTCATTGATTCATTGATTCATTGATTCATTCATTCATTCATTCATTCATTCATTCATTCATTCATTCATTCATTCATTCATTCATTCATTCATTCATTCATTCATTCATTTCATTCATTCATTCATTCATTCATTCATTCATTCATTCATTCATTCATTCATTCATTCATTCATTCATTCATTCATTCATTCATTCATTCATTCATTCATTCATTCATTCATTCATTCATTCATTCATTCATTCATTCATTCATTCATTCATTCATTCATTCATTCATTCATTCATTCATTCATTCATTCATTCATTCATTCATTCATTCATGGATTCATGGATTCATGGATTCATGGATTCATGGATTCATAGATGCATGGATGCATGGATTCAATGGATTCATGGATTCATGGATTGATGGGTTCATGGATTCATGGAATCATGGGTTCATGGATTCATCGATTCATCGATTCATCGATTCATGGATTCATGGGTTCATCGGTTCATCGATTCTTTGATTCATCGAGTCATCGATTCATCGATTCATGGGTTCATCGGTTCATCGATTCTTTGATTCATCGAGTCATCGATTCATCGATTCATCAATTCATCGATTCATCGATTCATCGATTCATTGATTCATTGATTCATTGGTTCATTGAAACATTGATTCATTGATTCATTGGTTCATTGATTCATTGATTCATTGATTCATTGATTCATTGATTCATTGATTCATTGATTCATTGATTCATTCATTCATTCATTCATTCATTCATTCATTCATTCATTCATTCATTCATTCATTCATTCATTCATTCATTCATTCATTCATTCATTCATTCATTCATTCATTCATTCATTCATTCATTCATTCATTCATTCATTCATTCATTCATTCATTCATTCATTCATTCATTCATTCATTCATTCATTCATTCATTCATGGATTCATGCATTCATGGATTCATGGATTCATGGATTCATGGATTCATAGATGCATGGATGCATGGATTCAATGGATTCATGGATTCATGGATTGATGGGTTCATGGATTCATGGAATCATGGGTTCATGGATTCATCGATTCATCGATTCATCGATTCATGGATTCATGGGTTCATCGGTTCATCGATTCTTTGATTCATCGAGTCATCGATTCATCGATTCATGGGTTCATCGGTTCATCGATTCTTTGATTCATCGAGTCATCGATTCATCGATTCATCAATTCATCGATTCATCGATTCATCGATTCATTGATTCATTGATTCATTGGTTCATTGAAACATTGATTCATTGATTCATTGGTTCATTGATTCATTGATTCATTGATTCATTGACTCATTGACTCATTGGTTCATTGAAACATTGATTCATTGATTCATTGATTCACAGATTCACTGATTCGTTGATTCATTGATTCATTCATTCATTCATTCATTCATTCATTCATTCATTCATTCATTCATTCATTCATTCATTCATTCATTCATTCATTCATTCATTCATTCATTCATTCATTCATTCATTCATTCATTCATTCATTCATTCATTCATTCATTCATTCATTCATTGATTCCTCGATTCCTCGATTCCTCGATTCATCGATTCATCGATTCATCGATTCATCGATTCATTGATTCATTGATTCATCGATTCATTGATTCATTGATTCATTGATTTCTTGATTCATTGATTCATTGTTTCATTGATTCATTGATTCATTGATTCATTGATTCATTGATTTATTGATTCATTGATTCATTGATTCATTGATTCATTCATTCATTCCTTCCTTCATTCATTCATTCATTGATTCGTTCGTTCATTCGTTCGTTCGTTCGTTCGTTCGTTGCTGCTCACTTTGCTTCTTGTGTAGTCATACTGGTGTGTATTGATGTTTGGCGCACTTGATTGTCAGCGTTATTGACTGACCATAGCTTTCACGATACTCAAGTTCTTGCTCACAAGTGGTTCAAGTACTGAGTATCATTAGTGACTTTCATCCGGGGCACCCTGTTCTGCCTGATGTTGTTTCCGTTTCTTTTACACAGTTGCTCGAACTTGACTTTGCAAGTTGTGCCTTCCTGCCTCCCAAGTAAGTTTCTGCACGGAACTTCGCAAGAGTTGCTGAATTTGCCACCATGAATTCACCCATTTAGGTGCCTGCCGCTTGCAAGAGCCTCATGTATGTGCGGGGCTGACAGGCAAGCTCGAAACTCAACCCCGCTGCCAAGGCTTGTTGAAGCGCGGTTTCTTCACATTTAGTGCCACAGCAACATAGCGGCGACGGTGAACACAAGAGGAAATCAGACTAGCAGAGGAGAGTGCCCAATTCCTATTGACGAAGAAGAAAGGAGTTACGTGAGAAGCAGTAAAACATCACGTGCATCGAGCATCATGGCGCGCAGATGTCGGAGGATGGTTGTTCTTGCCTTCTTGACCCATGTGAGCCTCGAGCTCTGCAGTTTTGTTGGCTCTTGGCGTGCCAAAAGCCACATCGTGATAAAGCCACCAGTGACCGTTGGGGCTGACCCAGCGGCAGCGTTAGGTGCTGCATCTGCTTCAGCAAGCCTTCTTGATTTCTTCATGAAGCAAGTGGAGTATTACAAGTCAAATTTTGCCGAAGTTGGCTTGCTTTCAAGAGCCCAAGACATACCAGACCATGCGGACAAACTGGTCAAAAAGCTTGTGGAGAGTCAGCAGCGAGGGCAACACCCCATCATTCTGCGAGAACAAAGAATCCCTGAACTGCCAGTCGAAGGGACTTCCTTCGAGGAGCTGATGATTACGCTCTTGAACGACAACCGAAGCTCTGGTCTCTCTGCCGCACATGCGGAACCAGGGGTTGGCAAATCCATCGCCACGGCACTGGCGCTGCAGAAGTGCGAAAAGTCTGCCGTGAGCGTTTTGCTGCAGGGCGAGTTTACGTACAGCCTCGAAGAGTTCTTCCGGACTCCTGCGAAGTGGGCTGCACAGGTTGCTTTCAAACTGTTCCGTCGCCTGAGTCAACGTGGCATTCGCTTGCAGATGGTGCTTGACAACACCTTTGATCAAGGGCTCCATGGACAAAAAGGGTGGTCAGTAACCGTTCTGATGGAGCTCACCAGGTTTGCGCATGAGTTTGACCATCACCTCATCGTCATCACGCAATCCGAGGAAGCTGCCAACGAAGTCGATGATCTCAACGGAGAACGTACCCGCAAGGTAGAGCAGAGCGAGGCACCTTTTTACAGATGGTCAAAAGAGCAGGCACAGAAGTACTTGAAGACTATGACAACGTTGACCAAGGGTGTTGAGGAGGTTCTAAAAATGTCAGAAGTGCCTGACAAGTTCGGTGGCTGGAGGCCTGTCTCCATTAAGGAGTATTTGAGGACAGGTCGACGACCAAAAGCACCGAAAGCAGGACAGGGCTCACGATTGAAATTTCGCATGGCTCACATGGTCACATGGTTGTCTGTAAAGCCAATGAAGCTTCGCAACATGGAGTGGTTCTGTGCTGATGACACCATCCTGACACAAGGCTCCCTTCCTCGCATCCTAGATATGGCGGAGTTCTGTGTGTTGGAGTTATCTACTGACACCAGTTCGCCTTCTTAGAACCCTGCTAGGAAGTGCTGCGACGCAGATCAAGCCGGTTTGGGTCAGGCAGCTGGAGCAGGACTGACAATAGTTCCCCATCTTCTTTCAGCAAGGCCTTTGACACGTATGACTGGTATAGCAACAGCTGCAGCCGAGGATTCCTTGAAAGCAAACTGGACACAACTTGGCTGCGTTCACGTCTTCCTCCCAAGTCAAGAAACAGGTTGCGGGACAAATCAGTTGCGCAAGACAGCGCCCTGTCATGTTTTGTTCTTGGCACGGTTGAGGACTTTTGGGCAGAGATTGCAGGTTTTTTGTTGCTGTGGATTTGTTGAAAGATATCCTCCAAAAAACTTCCCACAGTTTTACAGATACGTTTTAGACGAACGAGCTTGTATGTTTCTCTGCCACGCCCTTGTTCCTTTGCCATGTCCATTTGACTGTTCCCACCTCGGCATCTCACCTTTGGAGAGATACTGCAAGTGTTGAACAAGCCGATTTGTCATCCCTGTATGTTCCTTTCATTTGTTCCTTTGTGCGGTTCTTGTGCAAAAACCGGTGTTAATTGGTCATGTTAACAATGGTAGGGTTGTGCTCCATGCTTTCTCCTACTCAAGCGTCAAAGGCTTTGTTGTTTTGCAAAAGTCACTGCAACAGTTTATGCCTTTAGTTCCTTTTTCGAAGTTCCTTAGACTAATGTTGGGTTGAAGTACACGTGGCTTGTTTAGCGGCAACTTCATTAAGATATTTCCCTCAGCCATGTTGCCATGTTTCCAAATGGTTGCATGATGTGTTGCCTTGCTTGTCACGCGCATTAAGTCTTGCTATGGCTTTTGAATCACAGCTAGACATTGGTTGAAAGGGTGGCGCTGGCATCAGAGTGTTCTTCGGTGCCTCTTGAAACTGCAGGACGATGAGAAGTTCGTACAGATTGGCAGCTCGTTCAAAGTCCAGGGAGAGCTGGCAGACGTAGTGACCTTAGCTTTGCTGTGCCCTTCTTGCTTTGTGTTGCCTTCGGAAGTGCTGCTTCACGCTTCGCGGGGATGTCAGGTGGATGATGTTAAAGAAGCCGTGCGCTCAGAAGCGTGTCGCAGCAGTTCTTTGTTTGTTTTGGTTTGAGACTGTTGTCATACTCCGATTACTTGAGGCAATTGCGCAAAAGAAGCCGAATACTGTGTCCTGCGACGCAGATGAAATCGACATTTACAGCCAGAAGGAGAGCTTTGCGTGTTCAAGGGCACCCGTTTCTTTCCCCACACCTCACCCCTTGCCGTGTCTCAGCTTGACTCTGCAGGAAGGGGGCTGGGTCAGAGAAGATGAAGAAGCAGCAGTCAACCGCGGCAAATCCAGGCCGAGCACTCGGATTCGATGCCTTTGAATTTTGGGTTGTGCCGTCGCCCAGCTGTCAGGGCAGACTGCTACGGATTCACGTTACCAGGAGCTGCTGGAGTCGCATAGTTTGAGGCACCTCAGCAGCGCAGCAGTCTTCTATACTTGTGCACTTGCATCGTTGCCAGGCTATATACTGCTGGCTGTTGCTGTTCTCCGCTGAGGCAATGCTGGGGCACAACGTTTCACCCCTCGTGCAGTGACAAAAGGGTGCAGTCGCAGGCACAGTTGTTTCGTTGCAGTGCGACTTTGCTTGACTGTTGAAGCGTCAGGGAGGTCAATGTTCACACTTTTGAACATCAGGCTGCGGTGTTCAAGTCAAGCAGGGAATGCCTGCAACGGGTACAGGACCAGCAACAGTTGCCGGCGCTGGTCAACAGCTGTTTCACCGATTCCGCCCTGTGCCAAAGTGCGCGAACGCAGTACCAACCAGTTTGAAGAGCGTGCTTGCCTTGCTTGTTGCTTAGTTAGTGCTGAACTGCAAGCATGTCGACTTAAAGCATTGTTGTTGGACACAAATCTGAAACATCACAATTATGCCTAACAGTCAACACCTAAAACAGCAACAAATGTTTGTATGAGGGCCAACTAGTCACCAAGCACAAGCGCAAACACCAGAAAGCTAACAAACATGTAATGGCCTGCAAGCCTTTTTTTGAGTAAGACTCCCACCCTGCCGCGCATGTGGGGCTTCCCTCGCCGGCTGGCAGTGCCTTCGGCAGGACCTTGCCAGTGGCGTGCCAGTTCTGGACCGCTGCGGATCCCAGGGTGTTGGGGGCGTTGTGCTTGGCCAAAAAAGTTTGCATCGTGTCGGATCCCAAGCCCGAAGTCTTGACGCACAGGTAGCAGCAGTAGAGCAGACGGTAGGCCAGCTGCGGCCACGTGTCGAGCTGCCAGGGCTCGTCCTCTTCGATCACCCAGCGAGGCCTCGGCCTGCAGCAGCGCAGCCAGCAGCTGTCCACTTACTTGCCGCAGCCTGCCCCAGATTCTGGGCAGCCATCGTGGTTTTCCACAAAAAAGGGTCAACATTCTCTTCTTTCCGGCTTTGTAATTTCTATCTGGGCATGGAAATTGTTGGAATTCGGAGATTTTTTGGGACAAGCTCCCACTACCTGCTGCAGCTCCACGGGCCCCCTAAGCGATATTATTATGTAAAAGATGTCGCACAATGAGCGCCGGCAACGAACTTTCCAGGCTGGGCGATGAACATGCAGAAGCCGCAGACCCACTTCGAGGGGAAGAACTCTCTCAGCCTCCCCTTGTCCTGCTGCAGCGCCGGGGCGCCCTCCTCGCCAACCCGCAGCCACTTCACGAAGTCGAAGATTCCGGGGTGAGCTCGTGCCCGTGCCCGCCGGCCATCGGAAGTCGCCCAGCAGGAGGAACTTCACGTCGGTGTTCAGCCCACGCAGGCCAGGTCCGCCCAGAGCGCCATGTCCAGTTGCGTGATCTCCTCCACGACCAGCCAGTCCAGCCGCTGCCCCCGCGCACGTACCTGCGCACCCAGTGGTCGGCCGTCTGCGCCCCCAGCCCCAGGTTCTGCGCCGAGCAGTGCGTCTTCGAGACCAGGTGCACCGCCTCGCTTTGCTCGCGCAGCCTCGCCACGATCTTCCGGGCCAGGTGCGTCTTCCCGGTGCCCGGCAGGGTCGTGAGCAGCAAGTGCTCCACGGGGTCGTCCGTCTCGTTCCACCTCCGACGCGCTGCCGGGCGCTCCGCCTCCATGCGGGGTGCCTTGCTGCTCCCCAGCAGCGGCTTCGTCTCTTCCACGCGGTAGACCGGCGTGCCGTCCGGGGACACGCGTTGTCACTCCTCCTGCACCCCTGAGCCTGAACTTCTGAGCAACGCCTACAGAAAAGGGAGCGGAGCGTCTTAGGGTCGGTCGGGCTCTCCCTTTTGGGCACAATTGAGCCGAACGCGGCCCGCAAGCAAATCGAAGACCACAACTGAAAATGAATGGGTTGGAAGGTTTTTTCCTCTCCATTGCAGTTGCTTTTCGCCAATGCTTTGTGTGGGCAGTGTGTGCTTCCACGGGGTTAACTCGGATTTTGTGCACGTAAGAATGGCAACTTTGTTTGGCAATTTGCGCAAATTTGCGGCCAACAGAAAGGAAAGAAGCTGCTCAGAGGCGGCCAGGACTTGCAGAGACAAGCCATGGCCAAGACACCACAAAACACCATCAGACAGGGCTCCTCTACATTAGAACCGTGGTCCGACCATTTAAAGCGGGCGCCAGCGAAACGGAAAATTGATTTGAGCAAGCACCCAAGGCAGGGCGCCAGACCAGGCACTCTGCCCAACAACAGTTTGCTGGGTCCCCACGTATGGGCGCCAATTAATAAAGCTCAATAAAAATGCAAAAGCCAACATAAGTCAGCAATGACCCAAGTGGATTATTTCGCACCTCCGCCATCATAGAGTTTCGAATCGAAAACTTGGAGCCGTATTTGCTTGGCGGCCATCGCCGCCAAAACTGGGCGCTCAAGACCGACTGTTGGAAATGTCGACAATAGTTTGGGCTACGCCCGATTTGCTGTTGATTGTCTTGTTCCAGTCTAATTTGTTTTCATTGCAAAACCCTCCAGTGCACGGTCGCCGGACTACAAATGCGCACGGCAAGTACAAAGTGAAGTGCGCAGAGGCATGCGCAGAAAGCAGACAATGAAACGCATGGAGGCAATGTGTAGAGTAGAGAGTGTCATGCATAGATGCATGGGGCAAGTACAAAGTGAAATGCGTAGATGCATGCGCAGGGCAAGACAGTAAAACGCATAGAGGCATGCGCAGGGACAGAGACACTGAAATGCATCGAGGCATGCGAAGAGAAAGTGGACATTGAACTGCACAGAGAGTGAGTGAGTGAGTGAGTGAGTGAGCGAGCGAGCGAGCGAGTGGGTGAGTGAGTGAGTGAGTGAGTGAGTGAGTGAGTGAGTGAGTGAGTGAGTGAGTGAGTGAGTGAGTGAGTGAGTGAGTGAGTGAGTGAGTGAGTGAGTGAGTGAGTGAGTGAGTGAGTGAGTGAGTGAGTGAGTGAGTGAGTGAGTGAGTGAGTGAGTGAGTGAGTGAGTGAGTGAGTGAGTGAGTGAGTGAGTGTGAGTGAGTGAGTGAGTGTGAGTGTGAGTGAGTGAGAGTGAGTGAGTGAGTGAGTGAGTGAGTGAGTGAGTGAGTGAGTGAGTGAGTGAGTGAGTGAGTGAGTGAGTGAGTGAGTGAGTGAGTGAGTGAGTGAGTGAGTGAGTGAGTGAGAGTGAGTGAGTGAGTGAGTGAGTGAGTGAGTGAGTGAGTGAGTGAGTGAGTGAGTGAGTGAGTGAGTGAGTGAGGAGTGAGTGAGTGAGTGAGTGAGTGAGTGAGTGAGTGAGTGAGTGAGTGAGTGAGTGAGTGAGTGAGTGAGTGAGTGAGTGAGTGAGAGTGAGTGAGTGAGTGAGTGAGTGAGTGAGTGAGTGAGAGTGAGTGAGTGAGTGAGTGAGTGAGTGAGTGAGTGAGTGAGTGAGTGAGTGAGTGAGTGAGTGAGTGAGTGAGTGAGTGAGTGAGTGAGTGAGTGAGTGAGTGAGTGAGTGAGTGAGTGAGTGAGTGAGTGAGTGAGTGAGTGAGTGAGTGAGTGAGTGAGTGAGTGAGTGAGTGAGTGAGTGAGTGAGTGAGTGGTGAGTGAGTGTGAGTGAGTGAGTGAGTGAGTGAGTGAGTGAGTGAGTGAGTGAGTGAGTGAGTGAGTGAGTGAGTGAGTGAGTGAGTGAGTGAGTGAGTGAGTGAGTGAGTGAGTGAGTGAGTGAGTGAGTGAGTGAGTGAGTGAGTGAGTGAGTGAGTGAGTGAGGAGAGTGAGTGAGTGAGTCTGTGAGTCAGGGCGTGAGTTGAGTCGAATTGGTTGAGTTGAGTGTATTTTGAGATTGAGAGTGCGAGCTCTGAGTAAGTGAGTGTGTGTGTGTGTGAGTCTGATGGGTGCGAGTGTGAGTGTGAGTAAGTGAGAGTCTGAGTGGAGTTAGTGTGAAAATCCCAATGCAACAAAGTGCCACACAGGAGTGTGGAGACTCGTTCGGCGAAAAGGAAGTGCAGGGTTAAAGGGGTAAAGGTGAAGTCATGCGGGGGTGGCTCCACTTTTTGAGGCTGCCCCATGTTTGGCGATTTTGGAAGGGAAACCAAAAGGAGAAGCCACCCGTTGTGAGGGTCCCCTAAAACACACCCAAACGCAACTACCTCGAATACCTGGCGCCGTTGATGGTAGATGACTTTCCGCGTGTTTGGCTAGCGTGCCGTGTCATGAGGCATTGCCATTGCTGACGGTTCTTCAATCCAGATGAGTTCAACACGTAGCTTGAACACAGCAGCGCACATGCAAAAGCCTTGACTCAATTGAGCGAGCCCCCCGCCCAACAGGGGCCGGGGTTTATCAGCGGCAGTGATCAGCATCGCTTGTGCAAGCCTTGGATGTTTTCCATGCCTGCATGTCTGGAGGTCGAATGCCACTGATTTGACATGCAGCTGTGTCCTTGGCGAGCTTTTCAGCAACTTCCTTCGCATCCGTCTTGGGATGCGCCTCTTGAGAACGGAGCTCTCTTACGGGGAGGGGAGGAGGGGGGGTTGCGACAAGGGGTGCCTCATGAGCAGCCTGAGGCGCCCAACATGATCAGCCGAATGAAAGAAGGCCTTGGAACCCTCAGGCGGGCGTTGCTTTCGTTGGTTGCCATTGGACCGGCCGAAAACTCGACGAAAGATTCTGGTAAAAGAAACCGACACCAAATCCATCCTCTCAGGTGTTTTCCTTTCCTTCCTGGAACAGGTCCAGTTTTCCTTTGAAGCAAAATCTAGGGGTCAAGCGGCGGGTTTTTGCGGCTGTCAGGAAGAAGGACTCTCCACTGGAAGCTCAGCTCAAGGAGGCCGGAGGTTTTCTGGTTTTTGTCCTTTCAGCGGGCCCATCTTTTGGACTGGTTGAAAGAGGCACCCATTTGCGAGCTGCCCTAAGAGACACACCCTGTTCGTTGGCCGTGGAAGAACTTCCTCGCCTATGTATGCAGGAAAAATAATGCGTCACTGGGTTGTTCAGGGAGGTTCGCATCTCTGATTTCAGAGTGAGACTTGCGCGATGTGCCATTTCGTAGCTGGACAGGAAGACGGATGCAAACCAGCGATGCGGTAGGATATGTCAAAGCAGCTAGTCCAAGTCGGCACGGTTTTGGATCGCACAACCTGCTGGACCGCGTTCGCACCTGGCAAAGACCCTACATGGGCCCAAGTTTCCAGCAGCCGCCTGCCATGATTTGCATTTGGAATGCCATGCCGAGCTTCATCGCAGTCAAATGCTCAAAGCAAGTTTCTAGCCGAGTGTCTCCATGTGCTTGACTGCCAGAGGGCTCTAGTTACGGATAGCACATCCAAACCCAGAGCATGGCGGTGAGGGATGCTTTGAGACTTCGCCTTACCTTCAGCAAGTCGCTCTAGTGAGAGGTGTTAAGTGATGGTTGATGACTATTCCTGGGTCACTTTTCCCATTTAGTGGGGCATATCATTTTTTAGTGGTTTAGCTGCTGGTCATTCCATGCAAAGGACCGTTTGATCATCCCCAAAGTATTTACTTGTCAGCCGATCATCAAGAAGGGACGTGCCTTGCTGCGCAATGCCGCTGGCTGCTGCCACAGCGTTGCCCGCAGGGGCGCCCGGCGGGGTAGGTCGACCAATTCCGTAGCATCAAGGAGGCCAAACATGGGCCACGTGCTAGAGGCATATTTTTTTGGCCAAGCAAGTTTTGCACTCTTCCTGAATGAGACGGTGGCCTTTGAGGTGGTGAATGCAGATGCATATCACTTTCCCAACATCATCTTGCAGGCGGGGAAGTCATCAGATCTGGCTGGGAAGTGAAGCTGTTGATTCTTTTTAGGTCTTTTAGGCAACTGAGGTGCAAGCCTGCAAGCAATCCTCAGCTCGCCCTGAACTTGGCCGGCAGGATGTGGATGGAGTCCTTACTCGAAGCACAGAGGCTCGGACCCGCGGTGGAATTGCAAGCTTTTCTTCATCCAAGGCATGACTAGCCCAAACCTCCAGTGCTTCAACTTTCCGTTTGGTTCATGTTTTCGGTTGGGGGCTTTTTCCTTTAAACACAATTTAACCCCCCCCCCCCCCGGAAGGGCGGGCCAGCACCGAGGTGGACTTGGATCCCAAGCTGGTTGGGCGGCTGAGTCAGGTGGCAGGGAGCTGAGAACTTTCCAGCGCACCAGGGGTTTTCGGGCAGAAGGAGCTCATGGCCCCGTTACTTGGGCATCCCTAAGTTTCAGTTTGGTTTGGAATTATTCTGGCGAGTTTGCAGCTCATCGATGTCTGAGCCTGAGCTGCTCAGTTTTTTGTTTTGTTTTGTTTTTTCTTCTGGCATTCTCCCTGCAAAGTAAGATTCATTGTCCAGTTGGTGCCGCGAGGGGCTTGCCCGGGAAAGATCTAACTGCGTGACTGCAACAGTAGAACGACCTTAATCCTGACTGCGTTGCTGTTTCCTTCTGGCGCCAATTTGATTCCCTGCAGGTCGCATGCTGGCTCTTTTCTTCCAGTCAGACCTTCTTACTCTTTGCGGCACAAAAACAGAGGGGTTTTAAATCCCAAGCAGGGGCACTCTGTTCACTGTTGCCCCCCTTATATATGTATATACTTATTATTGTATTTTTTGGGTTGCTGTTCAAGAGGTGGCCCATTTTTGTTCGATCCCACAGACCAAATTTCTTCCCCGGGGCCAGGTCCGAGGTGCGGATGTGGGGCTGGTGCTGAGCTCGGGCCGGCGCAAGGCGATGCCGGCGCTGAACCACCTGCTGCGAGGCGGGGCCATTGGGCTATTGGGCCGTTTAACAGCTGGAGTCTCAAGCTCCAAGGGGCTGATAGTTGGGGGGGGTACCACCTGATTCAACAGTGGGTGCTATTGGGTTGGATCTTTAGAAGAGTTCCAAGAGGCTGATATTGGGTTAAATCTTCAGACTTTTAGCTTTCTGGTGGAAATCAAGGGGTTTTCCACGAACCCCCCCCCAAAAAAAAGTGAAACTTTTTGCAGGGGGGTCAACAGCAACCAAGAGTTGGGGGGGGGGGGGGGGGATACAACATAATATAGAAAAGGAAAACAGTGCTTCCAGTGGATGCGGGTAGATGGGAAACCAACCAAACCAACAACCAGGAAAAGTCATGGAATGAAAGCTAGAGGCAAACATACCTGGTTAGCCACTATAGTGGAAACTGGATTTCCCCCCCCCCCCCCCCCCCTTTTTTTTTTTTCTTCTCAGGGTGCCCTGTTGGGGTTGGTACAAAGGGAAAACAAAGGGACACCACCCAGTTTAAGGGTTCTCCCATTCAGAGACAAACCAGTATTGACCACTGTCGTAGGTACCTAGGACCTAGGGCTTTGGCCAACGTCTAAGACCTCGAGGTCAACATTCCGAAGGGTTACCTAAGTGGCTTGCCTGGAAGCACTCGGGCTGTTGACTAGTAGGGTTGGTTTTGCAACCCAACCTGGCACCTGGCATGCATCCTTCAAAGGGAGGCTGATCATTTGCAACCTTGTAGGTAGGGTTCTTGGGTTTTTTATTTTTTTGTGTGTGTTTCTTCGTGTTTTTGCTGTTTTTGTGGTGTTGGCCGCAATATGGCGTTTGGACAACATGTGCCATCGTCAAATCACGTTGTGGATGGACGATGTCCACTTCGCACCAACTGGGACGGGTGAAGCCCTATAAAACGCAGGATAAACCAACTTTTTCGCAAGGGAGAGTAGACAATCACTTCAAGTTGGGGACACTGACTGGGGTTGGTTCTTCTTTATCTTGGGAAATATTGGGAGCTGTGTTGGCATCGGGGGTTTCTCGCGGTGTCGGTATTTTCAAGATGCCTGGGTGTCATGTGCCCGGGGTCTGAGCCTAAAAGAGTTAGCTTTTAAGCCAAGTGCGTTGGAGGACTCAAGCCTGGCGATTGATTTCTTTGCCACTTTGAGAACCTTGCGCGGAACTCGAGGAAGGGAAGCTGGCAACTCCAAACAGGATCCGTCCACCATCTGCTTTAGTTGCTGTTGGAATCCAACAATGTCCGACCTCAGGGCTGTAAGTGGGAATCATGGGCTCCAATTTTCCCTCCAGCGAAGGAGCCAAGCCGAGCGAAGCGGCGGTTTTTGACCTCGGGCAAGGAAGACGTAATGTTGTCCCCTCATGAATAACCCCCCCTGAAATTAATTCATCTGGGGTCCCGGTTTCTCCAAGAAAAGAATTCCCAGCACAAAGACCATTGATAGCAAGTGGCTCACAATCAAAACCGATTCGGGTAGATGAAGGTGAGGGACAATATCCTTGCCAGAAATGGTTTTTTTCCACTTTCTTAGTTCTTAAGCCATGTTTTTTTCTCCGGGTTTTGATGACTCAAGTCGAGGCTAAATCCGGGGTGGACGTTTTTTTTTCTTTGGAGCGGATGGGCCCGACAAGGCCTGGGCTCCGGCCGAATACCTCCTGGTCGGATCCTGGGCGCTGCTTGGCGCAACGGGTGGCCGGAAATTGCCGGGGGTTGCCCTGCTTTGGCACCAACGGGGAGAAGGAGGTGGCTCAAACCTCGAAGGGTTCGCAACACCTGTTCATAGGTTTTTCAGGTGCGTTTGAAGCCCGGCATGCGAGTATTCTGGCCACGGGTTTGGGCGGATTCTTCACCAAGCCGCCTCCTCACCAGCAATTGCCGACACAGGAAGCAGGCAAACATCAAATCGTGTCTGCTTTTGGGTGTTTGTTTTTTCCTGAAATGGACGCCAAAGGAGAAAATCATGTTGCAGGTTCCAGAATTGGAGATCATTTCGTTGCACTCTGGAATGGGTGAACAGCAGGAGAATGACGTGACTCATTGACACCTGCTGTCTGGTGCTCGCTCAAGAGCGGGGACCCTGATGGGGAGCCCTGAAGCAAGGGGGCAACACCCAAAGAAGCTCCGGAGTGGTTCGGGCAACAGCTGGACAATTTCTGGAGGGTCGAGTGGGGAGATCACCTGGGCGTCTTTGGGACCTGACAAAAGTCGCCGACTTAAACTGAGAACCGGTGAGGTGATATCCCCAAAAGAGAAAACACCAACCCAACCAAAAACAGAAAAATGCGGTTTAGCCCAAAAACCATCCGGTGAAGAAAGCGCCGGTGAGGTGACGCCGAGCCTCTGCAGAGACACTGCCTGCCGGGCCGAGGAGATCAAAAGCCCCTTGGCATGAGGTGTCGGTTCTTTGCCCAAAGCCGAGTCGACCTTTTCGCTTTGTTTTCCTTCTTTTTTTCTGAAAGGCCCCAAGGATTAACCTGTTTTTTTCTGGGTCCTTGAGCAAGTGAGGGTTACTTCAGATTTTCCGGACAGCTGGCCAAGGTGGGAGGTATGTATCTTTCTTGAGTGTCCTTGTTGTGACGCGAGCGGGTGTTGGATTTCAACAAACGCCCCAGGTTTGTAACACGAGGTTTCCAAAGCGGTGGGAATCCACTAGAAAAGGTCTTGGGCCGTGTTTTGCAGGGCCCCTTTAACGTTAGGGGTCCACCATTTTGAGAAATACATGGACGGCGCTGCGTTCTTGACGAGAACCCGTCGGATTCACGGAGTGGCTCCAAAAGTGGAGGATGTCATATGAATTTGGCCCCCAATGAATATCGATAGGTTGATGGATTTTGGGTCATT
This sequence comes from Effrenium voratum, assembly GCA_963377175.1. Taxonomy (NCBI): domain Eukaryota; class Dinophyceae; order Suessiales; family Symbiodiniaceae; genus Effrenium; species Effrenium voratum. The sequence goes on from CAUJNA010000962.1 coordinate 52,360, forward strand.
GCAAAACATCTCTCTGGGTCGAAGCCCTGCCCAAAATTTTCCAAAAGTTTCGAGCCTCCAAAAGTGGGTTCAATGAACACCGCCAGTACATTGATCAACTTTTGAAGGGGAAATCGAGTGACAGGAGCGGTGCTCAGCAGAGAATGAGGGAAGGACCCTTATACACCATCCCTTGTGGTTTCCTTTAAGGGGAGCCCTGGGTTCAATTTCACATTCTGGCAACGAAAAGTTGGCGGCCATTTGATCATGTGCAGGGTCAGTGTGAATTCAGCTCCCCTAGGCTGGTTGCGAGCCAACGAGCGGCTCGCGGACGCCAACTGGGTAGCGGTGGACGACCAGGCCTTTATACCGTCATTTTGTCGGGGACCCCAACATGGTTTTGGTTTTCCTTCTGGTTTTCCTTTAAACAAACACGAAACAAAGGGTACCTCCAGAAGACGACGGACCCTTATGCTTGTTGGGAAGACCATGTTCGTAGACAAAACAGGCCCACCCTTGTCCCAGGTTGGGACGAATACAGGTTCGTGTGGTTTGCTTGTACTCAGAAAGCCGGCAGGACATTGCGTCGCAGGATCCGGAGTTCTTCCGCCAGCAGCTGAGACAGCAGAGAGGTTCGCGCCAGAGAAAATCTGATGTGCTCATGGCCCATTTGTGCCCAGTGACGTAAATCTTGACCGTGGCTCATATGTACATGTGGGCCATGGAGCTGTCATTGCTCTTGTCCATCTTGTATGCCAGACCTTTCTGTTTGTTGGATCTTTCTTTCATCTTCACAGCACATTTGCTGTGTCAAGGTATCCTGGTGTGAAGCGACTTTTTTTGCAAATTCACCGTATTGTTCAATGTGTTTTGACCCTTTTTCCGGGTGGCTGAGAGCCATCAAAGGGAAAACCGAAATCCAGTTTGGGAGGTTTGCTAGAGGCAACCATTGTGCACCAGGTGGTCATTTTCTTCAAGCAGATCCGGCAGAAGGCTTGACGGAGGAGAAGGCACCAGTGGGAGATCCAACTGACACCCAGGCTAAATCAGGCTCGTTTGTCTATTGTGGGTTGATTTGGTTTTCGTACTCTATTTGGCTTGCTTGGCTTGTTTGATTTCTTGGGTTGCTTGTTCTTTTGGACCGTTTCATGATTTTCGGACTGAAGAGCGGGCAGCATGCCCGGCTTGTTTGCATGCTTGGCTGCAACATGTGGCTGAGAAGGGACTGCGGCGGCATGACCTGTGTCTAAGTCAGGGGAACACACCCAACATGTTGGTTTGCCTCTCGCTTTTTCTTGGTTTTCCATCTGGTTTTCCCTTCGTTTTTTCTTTGAACTCGATTCAACGCTTTTTTCCCTCAGGCCAGCCAGCTGTCCTCCATGTTGGCTCCGGGCCGATCACAGGCGCGGAGTTCGCACATGCAAGGTCCGGTTGCAGTGTGGCTTCTTTGGAGTGTACCCCCCAAATGGTGGGTCTTAAGCCTGGTGGGTCTTAAGCCAGCAAAATCTTGTAATAGTCTTGCAGGCTTCTTTGTTGCGCGTTGCTCCTTTCACCAGGGGTCCGATTCAGAGCCTCAATCTTGACTAGCCCGTGGTGGTTCTTCTTTAAAACCGCTGAAGGAAGGGGTACCCTCACAGAACGCCACTCCCAATTGGGAACGTGCAGGCTGACCAAATTGCACCACAAGAGCCAGGGGACAAACCCTAAATTTCCGATGTTCTCCTATAGCACGTCTTTTTTATCAGTTCTCATGTTACTGCAATCTGAAGCGAACACGTTGATCCTTTTCAACCAGAAGGAGTATCAGGATCCAAGTGCCAGCGACACGGCAAAGTCAAAAGAAGCCTTTGGTTCCCCGGCAGTGAGGCCCTCGGCCGAGGAATCTTTTGGGGGTTTTGAGGGAGTTTGGGTTCCAGCTTTTTTCGTGCGTGTGCCCTTTGGAAGGGATTTGTCACTGATTGGCGACGCGGCAAGGATTGTTCTGAAAGCTTGGCTTGGGGTGGAAGAGTTGAGAGCGATTTGTGGGTCAAAAGCAGGCGCCCAAAATGGTTTGCCCTGGTAAATGGTAAGGACTAGAGACCTACGTTCTTCTGGCGGCTAATTTTTGTTGACCCATACCCAGGTGTCTCTCCTCATTGCCAGGCCAGCCGGAGCCTCCAGCAAGCAGAGCACGCAGCAGTCCGGGCTCCCAGTGGCGGAGGCGTGAAAGCGGTGTCCATGTGGATGGACGAAATCCATTTCGCACCGCCTAAGAGACCCTGGCATGATGATTCCCCCTGTAAATACCAACAAACAATGGTTTCCAATAGCTTCAAAGTGGTGTAGGATTTCGTCCATCCGCAGTAGGTGTCCTTTTTTGGGTTGTTTGGTTGAAAAGCAGAGGGCCCTTGGCGATGTACCTGGTGGTTCCATCAAAGGACACGTCGACTGTCTGTGTTTGGGGAACCAACAATTTCCGGCTGCACGGCCATTCTTCGCGTTTGGCTTGCTGGGTCGCCGCGGTCCGTTTGGCGTAAACGGCGAGGCTGTGAAGGAAGAGGCTGCCAAAGAACAGGTGGGAAGTTGCCGTGCAAGGCTTGTCGAGATGCCAGGAAATGTGTGTCTAGTCCAAATGGTTCAAAATTAAACCACCAGGAATTGGACCGCAGGTTTTAGTCCATGGTTCCCTTTACCAAGGTTGTGGGTACCTGAATTTTGACCCACAGGTGATTCTAACAGCAAATTCTGACCGTGGCACATGTGGGTTGTGCCAGTCGCCACCGACACCACTGGCTCCAGCGGCCACCAGAACGATCAACGCTAGAGACCCAATGAAAAAGATGCCGCGCAGCAAGTAGTAGTTGATACCCCGAACTTTGCAAGTGGAATAAGGGCAGCTTTGCATTTTGTTACTCTCTCCTCAAGCCAGGCCTGTGTCATTGCATGTGCTTGATTCGCTGGCAACGCTGCTCCCAAAAGAATTGTGTGTGGCTCCCCAGAATGGGCACACAGCTACCGGTGTATTAGATAAAGTATTTAAATTTCTATGCAACGTATGAAGATTCAAGATCCAAGATTGCTCCATCTTGGATCTCGGATCCAGGCTTGGATCTTGGATGCTGGATCTCAATGTGGCACAGAAATCTTGAACCTTGGATCTTGGATCTTGGATCTTGGTTCCATATTATACGGTATTTTCTACATACCGTGTTCAGAATTGAGGAGCGCATTCATGGATCCAAGCTTGCTCTCTCACCAGTCCTACAAGTTCTCCAAAACAATAATCTACTTCCTGCCATTGACTCCATGCCTACACATGTTTGCTCAAGTCTGCTGTGAGAAGCAATCAACACAGTGCAGCTGTCTGCTAAACAATGCAAACCGGGGGGCACTTGAAAGGGGGGGAGGATTTAGACATACGTAAACTAATATATATATATATATATACATACACATCATAATATACATACATATGAATATATATATATATATACATACATAATGTATGATGTAGATCAGCACAGGTTTCTTTTGGTTTCCCCTCCCATCCCAGCAGCCCCCAGCAGCGCCTTTCAGCATCCTCTCCGCAGGCCTCGCACTGCGCTCGGCCTCGTGGCAGCTACCGCGAGGAGAAAAGCATACCATGTTTGCCCTTACTTGCTGGTGCTCAGTTGGAATTGAGGGAATGTCCCCTATAAACCATCCCTTGTGGTTTCCTTCAAAGGGAATCCGAATCTATTCGTTTTCCCAGCACCATTTCTCTACCGCAATTGGGTTGGATCTTTAGACTTTAACTTGTTGGATTCCCTTCATATTTTCTTTTAGCTAGCAAGAAGTTAAACTTTTGCTGGGGGATTTACAGCACCCAAGAATGTGTGACAATTCCAGACAGTTGCATTCTACGAAATGCGTTTTCTCTTTGGCATTTCGTAGTCATATGGTTGTTTTTGTTGTTTGTGATTTCAAGATTAGCTTGGTTTCTCAGAATGGGTTATCCTCTGTTTTGGTTTGCTGCTAAAGGAACGCCAATAGAAAAGCCCATTCATTGTAGGCACAATTTGGAGACACATCCTTGACAGATCCATTCTGAGCCTTCCTTCGGGGGGTTGAGGTTGGGACGCAATGATTTCGCCAAGCAATCAAGGACCTGCAAGGCGTGTGCCCTTAGATTCCTTTCCCTTTCACATCACCAGTCGATCGCCATGGAACCCAAGGGAAAGGGGGAGTTTCGAGCCTGTGGGGGACCGAAAGGTGTGTTCCACGTTTGGGTGGTTGAACAAATCGGCAAGTCTTTCGGTTTCAGCTCATCGAATGATTCTTGGATTCATGTCCCTAGATATGGACAGGGTGCACTTAGACTCAACGTGCAACGCCAGGGGCCACTGACTTGCCAAAACCAAGATGAGCTCCGAGCCCGTCGAAATGCGCTTGGGTTTGGCTCGGGGTGAAGTATTGCCAGAGCCTGCCTTTTCAACTTTGTTTTCAACTTTGTGGCTTTTGAGTGCCCTGCATTTCACCGTTCAACCAAGAAGCAGCTAGCCTTTTTGCAGTTACTTGCGCTGTGGCAGGAAATGAAGCGCGCCCTGCACTCGACGTACACCAGAGAGGACTGACGTGGCGAGACTTGCGTCGCATGTGCAGAACGCCTGGCTTGAAAGGTTGCAAAGTGCGCGTTGTTTGCCTTGCGACCCCAGATTAATAAACTTCTGTTGATGAACATGGGGGTGTCCCTGGTTTTAGCAGGAGTTTTGCACTTTGGAGGGGCACACCCCCATATTGATTAAGAAGGGCTCAATCCGACCTGATTCCTCATTTTGACCGCCCATGGCTTGCAGATTGATCGGCCGGGGCTTGGAGTGGGCTTCCTTGGAGGTCTGGCTTCATGAGGAGAAAGTTGGGGATGTCTTGCAAAAGATGGACCCAGCAAGTCGCCGTTCGGAGTCCACGTTTCGAGCCTTCATGGGAGCTGTGGGTTTCATGTTGACACTTTCTGTAGCAGAGAAATCCCCATGAAAGTGAAGGCGGGAGGCTGGTGGGCTTCTCACTCGCCACAGAGAGAGCGCCAGGAGATCGAGCGTTCGGTCAGGAAGGCACAGGCAAACGAGCAGGCGAGGGGGAGGAGTTTGTTGCTTGGCTGGTTGGTTTGGTTTGGCTTTGGTTTGGTTTGGTTTGGTTGGGTTGGGTTGGTTTGGTTTGGTTTGGTTTGTTTGGTTGGTTGCTGACTGGTTGGGTGGGTTGGTTTGGTTGGTTGGTGGGTGGGTGGGTGGGGTCGGGTTGGGTTGGATGGTTGGTTGGCTGGTTGGCTGGTAGGTACTTGGTTCAGTGCGGTCGACGGGCCAGCTGACTGGTTGGGAAGCTGGATGTGTGGAAGTCTGACTACACTTCTGTTTTGCAGTATCTGTCAAATTTGATTCCGTCCCACCAAAAGGAAGCTCCAAGCATCCCCATAGGTCCCCACTTTAAAGTCACCAAGGAAAAACCAATCACAACGGCCCAAGAGGTGATGTTTATCCTCTCCCACCAGCAAACATGGACCATAGCCACTTTGGTGGCGGCTCTACTGGTTTAAGGCTTATTCTGCGGACGAAATCCTGCACGGACAACTCCGGACCAAACTCTCTAGATACCGGATGTGCACCTGTCAACTGGTGCAGATTTTTGTCCATCCACAGTAAGACCTGAATGAACTAACTCGCTCCAACGGGAGGCGGCGAGCCAGGAGGACCAGGCGGGGCGAGACTTTATTTATCGGATGTCTGCAGACATGGTGCTTCTGCGGTGCCATAGAATCGCCATACATGCGACCTTTTTTCCCACCATGTGAGGATTTGTGGGGACTGGATGGATAAATCCGCATCGCACCAGTAGGAAGTCTAACTCGATTTCTATCTCGATTGTCTCAGTATGGTTGTTGCATCCATCCCAGCTGCATTGTGTACATCCAGCCAGACAAAGCTTTGAGATGCAACCACTCACTCACACACAGAAGGATGTGCATCCTCGCTTGATGACGTTTGGTCAAACAAATCACTGACGACTCCCTTTCTCTTTTTATCTCTAATGCTCGCAAGGCTCATTTTTCATGTTCTTCAGCAATTCTTGACCATGGTTCACATGGTTTGGGCCGTCCACGAACGTGGACGCCACCAGAGGGTTGTTAGAGGAACACCAAACCAGGATCCCTCTAGTCAGGTTCCATGTTTGCGGATGGGAGGATGATTTGCTTGTCAAGGGAAATTGCCACGTGCCATGTTGGTAAGGTGTCTGAAACAAGTATGGCTGTGGGTCAAAACCAATGGGATCCCATTTTGGGGTAGGTGCACCTCCCTTTTAGTCTATTTTGGTGGGGATTGGGATGTTCACTGGGGGCACGATTTTTGTTGTGACCCATGGCCAAATATGTCGGTGGATGGCAGAGCCCACATGGGTAGGCCATTCCAATCCCGCGTTTTGATGAGGGTCCCTCGCGAGACACGTTTGGGCCAGCGAAGAAATCACATACGTACCAGCTCATTGGGAGGAATGCTTCATGTGGGTCTGTCCTTCTCTCTTTTTTGGTGGCTTAGGAAAGCTAAGAGGAAACCAAGCCGCGCTGAGGGGGGGGGGTCCGATTCCAAACACAAGATGAGCAACATACGGTGGGTGAAAACAGGTACCCCAAATGGAACCCTGGTAAGTGGAAACATGGACCAAAACCTGCGATCCAATTGGTGGTGACTAATTTTGACCCATACCCATATATCGTGCCTCACCCTGGCAGGCGCTGAGGGCTCTGCAAGTCCGGGAATTCCTCTAGGGCCCCGAGGGCCCCGAAACCGCCCCGAGGGCGCCGTCCAAAGCAGACGGGGTCTTTTGGAGAGACGGCAAAGCCGAGCCAGGGTGGCGTTGATTCACCAGGAGGGTCAACTTTTTTTGGTTGCACTTTGAGGGCTTCCGAATTTCTACTTTGGGTGAGAGAAGCCTTGAAGGCCCAATCTTTGAAGGTAAGTCACTAGAATGGACTCAAAAGTGCGCAACAACGAACATGCAAACGATCAAACAGATTAAGTGAGATTTGTCCGGGGCTCGCTGCATGGCCTATTGAGGGCTGCAAATGGTCTCAACCCACCTGGGCCGGACCCACGACCAGCTGTGCGCAGCGTGCGCCAAAGGGGTGTGCCAAAGGCCGCCGCTCGCTTCCAAAAACGCCTGAAAGACGGCCGCTCAGGTGACAAGCATGCGGAAAGGCGTTGCTTGACACGGTATCATCTCGCATTCCCAAGAAACATCTGGCGCTTCTTTCCTCTTCGGCCAGTTGAGTCACTGCTTTTAGGATCCCGAAACGAAGCGATGTCCGGCCGAAGAGCAAATCGCAGGCGACGTCCAGAGAGAACTGGGGAGTTCCCAACACCACGCTGCAGGCGCACGATCCGGTCGACAGCCTCGTATGTACCAGAGAAATGGCCCCTTTTAAAGGAACATAGTCCAATCCAGGACCCCATATTAGTGGGCGGCGGGTACCTTCCGAAATAATTGGATTTAAGTCACCTCCCTTCCTGATGTCCATCAGTTTGGAAAGCCAAATCCAAAATCGTGCTCATATAATCCCCCTTTTGCCCTCGCTTAGGCCACTGTGGGACATGCTTAGCTTGCCGTCGGCTGTTGAGATTGTTCGAGGAATCCATCGTGGCTTCGCTTTGGACAATGGCAACCCATGTCAGCTCTTGGATGAGGCTCTTTGACATTTCGATTCGTAGCCAGCCACATGCGAGCTCAAGCAACCGCTTCAGGCGTGCAAGCCTACGATTTGCTTTTTGCTTCCACCTTTGGTTCCCTGAAACGTGCCTTCGAAAGGGTGTCCCTCCGAACAAATTCAGAGGTTTGGTGGCAATTGTTTGAGGGGTCGGAGGCGGGCAGAGTGTTAGCGGCATACGGAGTGTGCATTGTGAAGAGGTGTGTGAAGCTAAAAGTGTGGAGAATCATCGAGCGAATTGCGGGGGGATAGACACATTGGGGGCATTTGAGACCTCAATCTGAGGTTCAAGCCCGACCCCCCTGGCCAGTGATCATTTTACAGTCCCACCCCCCAATGCGGCCTCTCTTTCGGGTCTTTAACTAGGTCCCCCAGTAGTGCTCTTTTACCCTTTCTTGGTTGGGAGGGTTCCCCTACTAAAATAGACTACAGAAAAAAGTTGGTACCCTTATTCTAATCTCTCTACTAGAGGACCTAGTTAAGGCCACACTCAAAGCGACGGGGTGCCTCAAAAAAGGAACCAGCAGCCCTCCATCCGAAGCGCCCAGCGGCTCAGCGGCAGGCCATCGCGCAGGCCACTTCCAACATGGCTGGGAGCTGAGAATTCGGCACTTCTGCAGGGTTGGAGGGTAGCCGGAGTGGTGGTCACTGGGGTTCCGAGCTCCACACCTAACCGGGCAAGTCCCGCTCCAAGTCACTTCGACTTCTTTTAGAGGGAAGCTGATGTTTTGGACCCTGCTTTCGACCAGTGGATGATGAACAGATCAAGCAGCACTAAAACATCCTTTTGGGGGCTTAACAATTTGGATCAGCCGTCACTGGAGGCGATGTTCAAAGAAATACTGTGAGGACCCCGGCTTAGGGGCGAAAGTGAAGGCCTTTGCAGCGGGAGTTTCCGAATAAGACGGCCAGGAATCAAAACCTGGAGTTTTCCAGGCCCTTTGGCCCCCGAAAGAAGCGCGAGCTCCGAATCAGAACCGGCTTTCTTTTGTTGCAACATCAGAGGCAGAGACATGTGGTAAGAGCCGAGGTCGGAATCAATCATGGTAGGCGTGCTTTGCATACTGTGGATGGTTGCGAAATCCATTTCGCACCACTGAAATCGTGGTTGAAACCATCGTTTTTTGGCCTAGACAGGGGATTGAGCCATTTCTTAGGCTGTGCGAAATGGATTTCGTCCTGGCTGTCCCTCAGAATATATATATATATATATAACAAGCCAAAAGGGAAGCCTCACAATTTCTGCTGCTGAGGAAGATTGTGATTTAATCATGAGCTTCCTCTGGAAGATCCTGCAGGCCATCCCGATGCGAGCCGTGATCCGATTTCTGCATAGCCTTGTTTGCTTCTCGGGATGGCATGGGTGGTATGGTCGAAAGATAGCTTGACTTGGCATGGTGTCATGGACCCTAGGGATTTCGGACAGCCAGTGCAAGGAGTCCTTGAGGGGTAACCATGGCCATGATGAGGTGCAACGGCTCGATGGCAATCAAAGGACGCCCCTTTTGGGATTTGTGCACTCACGTATACACACACGTTAAATACAAGCGAAGCTGACGGAATAATGCTCGTGATTAGAACTCCAAAGAACTCAGAGGCGCCGAAAGTGGGGTTCCTAAAAGCTCTCCTTCTTGCAAGTGGGGCCATGGCATTCGCGTCGCGCAGGAGAAGAAGGATAAAGAATGGAGACGAGTGGTCAAGACGCTGAGTCTCATAGAGGCCGTCACGTGAAACCTCTAGGCACCGAAAGGACTCAAGGGAACCCGTTTTTTCAACTACCCACCCTCCCTTGTACCCCGGCCCCCTTAAAGGTTCCATAAACACCCTGTTTGGATGGTTGCAGAATCCACTTCGATCCAGTGATAATGTGACCAGCCCGCAGTATGAAAGGCTTCTGTGGAGAAGCTTTATGTGCCATGGTGAACAGACCGCTTCCTATACTTGGGGATGGTAATAACCGGTTCAACCATGATGAATCCTGTGAAGGTAACCATGGCCATGGCCATATTATCAGGAGTTTGACCATGGCATGTATAGGTGGTAAGCAGCCGAGGGGTGCGCAGACAGAGCACGTCCGATACAGGCTTTTCCCACCACCTTTTTTGTTGGTTGTACAGGGAAACCCAAAAGGAAAACCAACATTTTTTGAGGTCCCCTAAAAAACGACATGCATATGCATTGCACATGCTGGGCGTCAAAGCAAAGCCCGTCCGAGTCCTGCTTTACTTGGCAGATGTCGCTGAAAGGAAAGAGTCCAGCTCCGTCAATTTGGGATCATACTTTTGTTCTTGCCTTTCTATGCCATGCCCTTGGTTCATTCCACCTAATGCCCTTGCCTAGGTCAAACCTAAATCGCAAGCTGGAATTAAAATCACGTACCCGGAGGCGAACCGTAGGAGTGGAAGGGGCAAATGCATCCAAGCAGGGTAAACTGTGTTTTTTTTGGGGCGTGGCTGGGAATGCCAGGAATGCTTCCTGCGACACTGCGGATGAATAACGTCACACGCCTTTCTAACGCCTTTCACGTCTTCTTTCTCAGATTAAATGTCCAAGCCCTGTGCTTGAAACAACCTGGTTCCATTTTACAAGAAGGCCGGGGGCTGGTAGTTTGAGCAATTTGTGCCACCCTCAGACTGACCAATTCATGGCGCTCTTGCCGGCCTGCGCCAGATGATTGTGAAGCACGGCAGCGAGAGAGCCATCCAGGAGACACAGTAGCGAGAAAGGGCTGTGGAGAGGGGGTTCCGACGTGGATATCTCGTCTCGCTTTTTTTGAGTTGGTGCCTTTTTTTTGGGGGGAAACGAAGAGGAACCCCGCCATGTTGGGAGACCCAAACAGACGAGAAAGCGGGGCGAGCCACAAAATGCAGCCACAACAGCCAGGCGGACACTCATGTTCGCATGTCCCAAGGTGCGAGCAGGTTCGGGGGAAGCTCTTTTGCGGTTGGTTCGTCTCACAGTCTCACACAATGTCGGACCGGTTGGTTCCGCTCGGTTTTCATTTCAACTCAGCCAACACGGGGCTCCCAGATCCCCATCCCGTTGAAAGTGAAAGGCGGCAAACCAGCGACTCGAAACGGGCCCGAAGAAGGGTCCCCATGCTTGACGAGGTTTATGGACAGAGGCTACAAGGAATGGGTGAGTGAAACAAAAGCTGAACACAAGTTCCGGAAGGAAGACCATGTGCAAAACCGGGCAAGCAACAGCTTGACCTTTGCATCACTCAGCTTTTGCAAGATGAAGTGCTTGATGAGGAAGTCAGACGGGACGCCTGGCGAATTCAGCCTGGGGCCAAGGTATGCTCTGTTGCGCAGAGTTCGTTGTCGGTTGAGCTGTTTGGTACGGCTTCCAGACGACAGGTTGAGAGGCTTGCAATCCCTTGCAGATGCTCAGAAAAAAAAGCAAAAACATCAAGACAACCAGACAACTCCCAGCAATGGTTGGGTGCACCAGGCCACTTTTAAGGAAGATTTCTCATGTTTCCGTTAAACAACAAAACGGGGCAGCGTTTTCGTCCTCAACTCTTCACGTGCTAGGCAGTGGAAGGAGTTCCGCTACATGGAGGAGGGCAAGGATGTTGGTTCCGGCATCCGCTTTAAGGCGATGGCGATTTTTGGGGCTGACGATTTTTGGTGGAGGGTTCCCTGCTTGGTGTGGCTTGAAAGGGAAGCCCAAAGGAAAACCATTCAGTTTGGGGTGTCGCAACACACCTAAGAGGACCTGTACAATCTTAGCCTACCTTTCGGGCAAGATTGTTCGGAATCTCGGCTTGTGAATATGAATTGTTCATTTCCATATTCAAAAGTCTATATTAACGTGTATAATGTCTTTGTGGCTCCCAGCCATCCCCTTAGCTTTTTAGCTTGTAGTGTTTAGTGGTAGTTTCCATTTCCCCCACTAAAAGTTATTCAATGGACACAGGTGGCCGCCATCCCTCGCTGCAATCCCTTCGACAGGCGGCCGCCATCCTGGAGATGCTCTCGGATGAAGAGCTCCTGAAGGAGGAGTTCTCTCGGTGCTCCTTACGTGGGAGGTCCCTATCCTGCACCACCTAAGAGATGCTGGCATGATGATTCCCCTGTAAATAGCAACAAACAATGGTTTCCGATAGCTCCGAAGTGGTGTAGGATTTCGTCCATCCACAGCATGTGGGTGTGTCTCACAACGCTTTGGGACCCCACCATGCTTTTTGTTTTTGTTTCGGCACCTGACAGTGGGGCCCGAAATATGGATGATCGTTATGGATGTGTCCTTTCTTGATGGGGGCATTTTTGCTGCGATTGGGATAATCCACCTACTGGTGCGAAAGGGTTGTTGTTTATGAACAGCTCATGCCTCATCTCCATGATCCAGAGCCAACTTGCAGGAGGATCCACTGCAGAACAATTAAGGGTTAGGACCGTTCCATGGCTCCCCTTTGCCCCTGAATCAGTCTTGATTTCGCTTGCAGTGCTATCCCACTTTCGATTGTAGATTGCGTTTGCCAGAGGTGTATGGTCCGTTCGCTCGCGGGAGCGCGAGCTCCAAATCTCCCAGGAGAAGGAGAAGGCGCAGAAGCTGCAGCAGAAGATGACCTCCATGGTGGCGCCAGGCAGCGAAATCAAGCAGGACGCAGCGGGGCAACTGGCCCTTTTTGGCGAGTCGCACGTCGGAACCCGTAGCACCCTCAAGCGGCTGTGGGTCAAAAATAGGTGCCTAAATGGATCCCTGGTAAGTGAATGGTGGTTTCATTTTGACCCGCACACACACAATCATGGCTGGTGGACGTAAATCCCCATGAAATATGCCAGCAGGGGTTGCATGGATGCCACAAAATCAGAGGGGTTTCCTTGGGTTGGCTTTTCCGTGTGAAGCTCATCAACATTTCTAGTCTAAGGTCAATATGGGGCTTGGGGTGACAAAAAACCAGGCAGACCAGCCAAATCGCCGTGTTACAAAGAACAGAGACAAGATGAAGATGGAAGAAGGACTATAGAGAATGAAAGGGAGAAATGAGGAGCAAACTGATTCTATTTTAGATGTCTTTCATTAGTTATCTTATTAATTTTGTCACATTTTCCATGTCATCATCTCTTATGGAAATATTGTTATTCATTGAGAGAGGTAAAGGAAGAGGAAGAGATTTCACGCAGATTCCAGAGGCATTTCTACATATCTTGAAGTTATTATATCTTGGATTTCTGATGGAGCTATATCTCAGAGAATGATAGGTAGGGTAGGGACAGGAAGAAGAGAATGACCGTAAAGTCCTTGACAGATAGTCATATTTCTTTGCCAGCATCTACATTTTGTCATTTTGATGCTTCTCTTTTCATTTATCTCGTTCTCATTTGCAGAGTTTCACAGCGTACGAAAGGAATGACACATGGTCAATTCAGAGGTATGTTTTTGAATATTAAAGAACTAATTTTCAACATGTTCACCATGCTTGTTTCTTCTTTGTCTTAGAACATCCCACCCGCTGTTCCCCTGGCCTTGGCGGCTTTCCGGAAAAGAAGCAGATCCCTGGTTTCATCATCGCCACAAAATTTAGAAATTGACATTGGAAGTGGTTTTGGTGGTTTCATGGAAGCATCGCATCCCTTGTGTCATATCTTTTACTGCACAAGAAATGTCATATTCTCATTTGACATATGAGTTGATTCTGGCAGTGTGTTTTGGGTTTCCAGACAGGCATCGCATTCCTGCTTTCGCAGCTTCTACTTCAATTGATGTTGGACATGTTTTTGGCGGTTTTGCCTGGAACGGCGGCTCTCTGGTTTCGTAGATTTGACTTCCTGAATACAAGACATGTATGCATATATCTCCAGTTGTGTTGCCGAATTGATGTTGGCAGTGTGTTTCGTGGTTTTCTGGAAACGAATCAGATCCCCTGGTTTCATATTTTTTGCTTCATACTTGCAAGGAGTATTTTTGTTATTATGAAGTGATAAAAGTCTTTTAGTTTGCCGGCAAAGACTAGTTTCATATCTTTTGCATTGTACTCAAGATCATGTTTATGAATTGTATTGATGTTGGTCTTCCAGAAAATAATCGTCCGGAGAATCATAGGATCCCTGTTGATGTTGGACCGGAACAGACTCAGATCCCTCGTCTCGCAATGTTTGGAAGTTCTCCCTGGAACTCGCTTTCTGAGTTTCTGGTTGCTTTTCACTGTTTGTTGGGTGCCAGCCAGCAGCTTCGAGAAAGCTTCGCCCAGATTTTTTAGTTTCTTTGGGCTTGGTGGTTTGGATTTTTGGATTGGTTCGGTGAAGAGGGTGAAGAGGGGGGGGGAACCCTTTTGAAAGACAAGAGGTCTGGGCCAGTCAGGAGGGCGGTGGCTCGGCCTTCAAGTCCCCCTTCGACAAGGCGAGGGCGCGACAGATGGCGAGTTTCCGAGACGGGCGAAGTGGACGTTTTCCGTCCCTCCCCGAAAGTAAATGGCTAATAAACACCCCCCTTTTTTGGACCCCCCCTGTTTTTTCTCCTCCAACCACAATTCGGGACACTGCTCCACCAAGTTCTTGGCATTTCCCACTTGGGTTCTTGGTGATGCAAGTGCCAGGGGCGCCGGGCATGGAGAAGAAAGCAGCCGGAGGAAAGCAGGCGCCTCAGTGGCTCGCGGCGCTTGACGCGTTTGGATCGTCACGCCAGCCACTGGTGGAAGATCCATTTGGGTTTGTCTCTTTTTTGGTGGTACCTCAAAAATGGTTGTTTCCTTTTTGGTTTCCATTTAAAACCACCAAAAAGGGGTACCATCAAAAAAAGACACACTCATTTGCATGTTGAGGATGGCCCTGTGGACACAGAGACAGGAATGTGTCATCCCCCCCACTGCTACTGTTGATCCCCCGATTGCAAGTACTACTGGCATGGTTTGTTGGATTTGGTTTGGTGGCATTTGTTGTTTTGTTTGAGCATCAACCATCGCTTGTATCCCTCGATCCTTTTGGAGGTCCCGTGTGGCTGGCCTCTCCGTTTCAAGCTCTGAACATTGATCCTGAGGCCCTCAGTCAAGCCCCACATCTCCATCAGGAGAGGGGTAGGGATGCTGTATCGGCCTTGCAGAGAGAGAGAGAGAGAGAGAGAGCACAGTACTTTGCAAGCCCTTCTTGCTGTTTTTGATGGCACCCTGTTGGGGGTTGCAAAGGGAAACCAAGGGAAATCATCCATCTTTGGGGTTGCCCCCATTCTGAGCGAGACAAATCTGAGCCTGCGGCCGCACTCTCACTCCTTGACGTGACTTTGGCTAGACTCTTTCACTACCGGTTTTTGATTCTGGCCTCATGCAGCTATGTGAATCAATTCCCGGACCCCCACACTTCTTGGGTCCCTTTAAAACCCGAGGGCTAGGCGATGGAGTAGCAAAAATGCTACTCGGACTGAAGACCTGGCCGGGCCACTAAAGTTAGGTACCACCGGTACTGCTCACACCGTGCCATGGGGAGCCGTAGACTTGGATGCCAAAGACCGCGAGGACGCTTGCCCCAGTCGGATGCCGATATGGCGGCCATGGCCGGACTGACGTGACTTGAATGGCTGTAAGCACGGGGTCAGCACGGGGGACGTGGGTGGCTCGTCTTTTCTTCGAAAAGCAAACATATCTTTCTCCGAAAGGGAAACCAAAACGGAAAGCCACGACTTTTTGGGTTTTCTATTTTGATGCATGCCCATACAGAAAGTTAGGGCTGCTCCTATGATGCCGAGGGAGTTATCTGGGTGACAAGATCGTAATGAGCCGCCAAACAATGGCGTTTGCCTTGAGGGCGCCTGATGTTCAAGGGGGAGGGGTCCCTGGTCTTTCACACCCTCACGGTGCTTATTTTGCTTCCTGGAGGAATAGCTTTTCCAACCAGAAGGGAAGCATAGGGCAAAATGTGGCGTTCTCGCTGGCCTTCTATTTATCTACCACCCTACTCTCTCCATATCTACGAAAAATCTGTGTGTGTGTGTCTCTAGCTATCCGTGTCTCTACCAACCTACCTACCTACCTACCTACCTATCTATCTATGTATCTATCTATCTGTATGACTAGCTCCCCGGCTACCTATCTATGGATCTAAACCTGGAAGTCTCCAACTCTTCGCTTTCCCCAGAATTTTTCCTACTTTGGTATCACAAAAAGACCCACGCAACCTCCTTTTTATGTTTTTTCTTTCGTGGGTCTTGAGAGGCTTAGACCTGTGTTCCAATATGGGGACCAGCGATTTTTAGTTGGACCCACCGTGGACCTTGCTTTCTTGGAGACCGAGGCGTGGTCCTTTGGTTGCAGATTTTGCAACCCTTTCCGGTGTTGAGACTTAACCCTGTCCATGTTGCCATACCCACTAGAGGGTCTCTTTGAACAATGGGTCCCTTAGGGGAATCCCCCAGTCAGCCCTACACCTTCAGCAAAGCTTTGGTTGCCACCTCGCGGGTTTGGGTAGGGATCATTTTGACCTTTGAGTGGTCAGCAGGGGATTGCTTTCCGTTTACCCCGTTGGGATGACTTTGGACTTGGACGGGTCCACTGCCCCAGTGCTCGGCACTCTCTTTGCGGAGCGGTCTGACTCCAACCTTGCTTTGCTTTGCTTGCATCACCTCTCCCAGTTCCCAATAAGGCAGCCTTGAACAGAAGAAAGCTGACGTGCGAAACCTGCACCATGAGACTCTCCAGTTAGATGCTCTCATCCTTTCCACCGCCCGCTAACATCTTCCCCAAAGAAGCAACACGTTTGGGGGACCCCCCAACATGGTGGTTTTCCTTTTGGTTTGCTCTTAAAGCCAGGTGCTGTTTCCCAGAAAGACAATTGAATCCTAATGTGAATCAGAACCACCCCTTCCTTTCTGTGCTTAGCTGCTGCTATGCGGGTGTGCACTGAGAGGCCATTTTTTTCCAACTGGTTTGTAAGAGTGACTGTTTGCGTTGTTTCTGTGTATACCTCGTAGGGTGTTGGGACAAGCCGTGCTTTTTTTCTCCTTTTTTTTCCCCCCTGTCGCGGCTATCTGCACTCCGCCAGGTTACGCAGTTCATGAACGTCACCAATGCCTCCCGCCTGGTGGCGAAGGACGGCGTCGGGGAGGTGTTTTAACTTGTGGGCAGGATGAGAAGCGAAGCGCAGCTTTCGTGTAAGTGGTGGTTTGGTTTGGTGGTTTGGCTTGGTTGGCGAACTTCTCCATTTGGTTTCAAAGAAGGAAGGGAGGGGGTTCGCTTTTGGGTCAAACGTGCCAAAAAACGGAGGGGGGGGGAACACAAAACACAAAGGGGGGTGCGCTTTTGCGGTAAACGGCCAACAAAAAAAGGAAGGGGAGGGGGGTCACCCAAAAAGCATGGTCAAAGTAGATGGCACAATTCCTGGCACTCCTGCTTCAGGTTTTGAAAGGAACTGGGGTTCAAGTCCCGAACCACCAATCCAAACCACCAATTGAGGGATATCCCGTGTCAATCTGAACTGGGGAGTCGAAGGAAACAAAGCTGTGCGCCATGGTCAACGTCCCAAGATGAAACTTGCCAGCTGTGTTGACTTTGAATGGGACTGAGTTCCTATGACATCTCCGCGGTGTCAATGTCGGATTTCTTGGTAAGCTCATGGCTTGCGAGCTTTTTGGGCGAGGTTCCTGTTTGTTTCTTCTTGTGGCTGCTATCCAGAAGCGGGGCGCGGCAGGCTGGATAGCACTGTCTCTTGGGTGTGCGGGTGCTTTTGTGATCCAGAGCAAAAGGCACTGCTGTTTCCAGGGTTTTGCGTTCTGGAAGGGCAAGTTTGTAGAAGTGACGCTGTCATGGTTTTAGTTCCATTTCTTGAAGCAACCCACGAGCTCTTGATTTGGGCCTGGTTCCTTGTTGGAAGCCAACGACAAGCCGATTTTCAGGGCAAGGTGAAAGGAAACAGCCCATTCCGGATTCGAATCCCTGTTTGTGTGGAAACACAGTTTTAAAACCCAAGGCTTTTACTTTTTACCACTGTCACTGACGCTGTTTGCAGTGCACATATACCGCATGAGTGAAGCCATTTGGGGTTTGCAAAGAAAAGGTTTCGGTTGGAGTTGAAGGGGAAGGCCACAAGAATCAGTGCCGTTCCCCAAGTTTTGGAAACAAAGGGCTGAGGCAGCCTCTTGGGAAAGCAATACCTTTAACACCTGGTTCGAGTTATATGACTCACGCCTCCTCGCTTCTAGAGAAAACAAGACCCCAAGCTACATGCAGGAGTTGTGCAACATGTGGGTGGTATTTTGAGGGAAACAGTTTGGAGATTTGAGCAGGGTGGTTTGAACATGGTGTTAACAAGTGGTTCAATCGCGCCCTCATGAAAACTGCTGGCAGGAATGTCTGGAGAGAAGCGGCTGGGATATGCACCAAGCTGTGATGCAGCAGAGTGCTCAGCATCTTTTTCATTTTTGTTCCTTCTTGTTTTTCTTTTTTTCCTCTCCTTTTCTTTTTTTCTTCTTCCTTGTTTCCTTTTTTTCTTCTTCTTCTTTGCTCTTTTTTTTCCCCTTCTTCTTCTCTTTTTTTTTCCCCTCATTTTTTGTAATTCAATTTTCCTCTTTTCTTTTTTCATTTTTTTTTCAGGGGGGGAGATTTGTTCGAATGGGTTTGTCCTCACAGGAAGTTGCTTACCATCTGGGCTGTTCAAGGCCATTGGGTTTGTCTCTAAATACTTCCAAATGGCGGGTTATTCCGGTGGTTTCCCTTTCAAACTACCCCAAAAAGGGAACCACCCACCAATTGACACATCCTAGCATTGGATGACAACAATTTTCCAGGGGAAGCCTGACAAATGCTTGGCGGCCACCAATCCGCATGCAAACGATTCCACCAAATGGTGGCCGAAACAGTGCCCTTGACAAGAGACGTGAGGTAACCTCAAAACGAAGTCGAAGTTTCGGAAGCCTCCGATGTAAGTAGTTCTCCCCTGCGGAAACGAGATCGTTTGTAGGGTCCTGGTTCCTGACAAATCCCTCCGAACCTGCAAATTCCCCTGGCTTGGGTGCACCAAGATGGGGGATTGGGGGAATTTTGCATCTCCTTGCAAGCCGCCGAGCTGCTTTTGAGGCATTTGGGGGCGGAAGGTAGTCTGACACTCAGAGACGGTGGTCATGCGGTGACAGGGGAGTCCGAATCAAAATCTGGGATGATGAATGTTGGTAAGGGACAGTCTTGCCGTAAATAGGTCCGCCCTCTCAAATGCCTCACAGGCTTTCGGGCCGACCACTTGAGTACCAGGTTTTGATTTGGACTCATGTATGGTAACTGTCGAAGGCCCCGACACAGGTCGATTTTCATTGTGCGCCCTTTGGTCAACATGATTTACGTGAGGATATGGGACCCCTGGAAGAGTGGACAGCACGATGTATTCACCACAGCATTCTCCTTGCACCAGATGGGTGCTCAGGCAGATATGCCTTTCTTGACTGGGGCAGCCTACTCAAACCAGGTTCAGCTCGATTTCCGCTGGGTTAAACATCACCCTGTGGAAGGCAATTTTTTCTTCGTGCCGGGGAGCAGCACGGAACACGCACCCCCAAGGACGATCGGTTGGTAAAGTTGACCCCTTGATTTCCTCCCAACAGGAAGTGCTTCACTTTTTTCGTCGCTGGTTGACATCCTTCCTTTGTAGAAAGTGGGTGATTGAGGTCAAAGTTGGTTTCCACCCCCAAACCAGCAGCCACAGGGGAAATGTCGGGTGCCCATGTTTCAGGTGGCAAGGCGTGGTGTACCTTTTGGTATTCGTCTTGGGGGTGGCTCCACCATCCATCTCCTGGCGAGTCGCAAGCGGGTTCTATCTCTACCGCTATTGGGTTGGATCTTTAGACTTCAACTTTTTGGATTCCCCTCATATGTCCTTTTCACCAGCAAATAGTTCGGCTTAGCCTAGCTATGTTTCCGCACGTGGCGATTGAGAGAGCCAAGTTTTTTTTTTCAAAAACAATGCTGGGGGATCTACACACGCGCCCCTCGTTTCTCTTCAGTGGACACGTGGGCTTAGGACCACGGGACGACAAGCCTGGATGGCCGCGGCCCCACACCGAAGCCGCGTGGTGTTTGATTCGGGAAAAGCGCGGCTCGGGTCCCGGAACCGGGCGCCGAAAAAGAAGAGACCCAAAAAGCGAAGCCCCACGGGGGCAAAAAACGAAACGCCAACTCCCGGTAGCCAAAAGCAAATAAATAAATAAACATATAGAATAAAATAAAATAAATAAATAAATTCATAACTACATAAATAAATAAACGAATAAGAAAGTAAGTAAATAAATAAATATATAGAATATAAGTAATAAACATATATGTATACATATGTGATCCGGGTGTCTTCTGTGCACTTAGAAAAAAAAGCAAAGCACGGCGGCAAAGACCAACTCCCGGTCCTAGCAAAAACAGGTTAAACACCAAGCTGTTAGGCAAAGCTGTTTGCAGGACCTGGACGGGACGCTGAGAAACTGAAAAGCTAAAGATCCGAGCCCGAGAGCTGAAAAGCTGAGAAGAAGCTAGACAGCCAGGAGAAAAGATCAACCTCAAAGAACGTCTGCTTTTGGTGCCTTCGCATTCTGCTTTTTGGGCGTAAATCTCGCCTCCCTGAAGCGGCGAACCTGGGAACCCCGAAGCATGACTCGGGGATCAGCCTCTGCTTTGGTTTCGCATCTCCAAAGGAGATTTTCAGGACAGAGCGCAAGTCCAGGGTCGACCAGGTGGTGTCCATCTCGAAGGCCGGACCTCGGCCTTTGAGAGGGTTCTTCCGGTTCGGGATTTCGAAGGGTAGGTTCCGTTGGTGGAGGGTAGGAGCTTAGAAGAGCCTTTTGAAGAGGACGGGTTTTAATTGGTCCAAACCAAGCTGAAAGCAAACCACACTGACCTCGAAGCAGTTGAGGACCAGTCAGACCAGGGTATCCAAGAGATTGCGATGTAAAGTTGGCATGTTTCTTTCGTTCTTGCAAACTCGCCTTTGGCTGGCCGCCAGGTGAGCGAGAGACAAGCTGAGGAGCTTCTAGAGTCCTCGCCTGAGAAGACATGGTGTGACATTTCACCAAAGTTTACCAGACAATTTGCCTAAAGATAGGGTGTGGCTGGCTTTACTTGCAATGCTCATCTCACTCTGCATCAATCATTGGCAAGGCCCTTTGCTTTGGCACGTGGCCTCGGCATCAACGAGTGCATTTTTGCCGCTTGCTCCGAGCGCGATTTGGCTGAGACATTCGGTCGGGCAGCCGGCAGCCGGCAGCATGGCGATTGAGCAGCAGACCTATGAGGAGCTGCAGCGGGATGAGGAGCAAGGACTGATTCCAACGGAGGTGAGCGCCAAGAGCACCCGGACTTGGCTGGTCCACGGGGTGGCTGGCGCCCTTTTGCTTAGCGCCGCTTTGCTGGCTGCGCTGTACCGGCCCGTGTTCCTGAAGGCGCCAGTCCAGCTCGCAGAGGAGAAGTTTGCTACTACGGTCTTGGCCTGTGAAGAGGGTCACATGCACCAGTGCCCCTCCGAATGGAAAGACAAAGGCAATGCTGGCGGCTACCACTGCCTCCACAAGTTGGCGCGCCAGACGTCCGAAGCAGCCTACCAGAGCTCCGGCGGTGCCTGCCGTCCAGCAAAGGATGGCCCCTTCCCTTCTGCCGATTGCCACGTCCAATGCGGCATTGGCAGAGCAGGCACCTCGGGCAGCGGATCTGGAGGCTCGCCAAAGCCGGGTGATGCGCACTACCACTGGCACAGCGGATCTGGAGGTCACTACCACTGGCACAGCGGATCTGGAGGCTCGCCAATTCCGGGTGACGCTCACTACCACTGGCACAGCGGATCTGGAGGCTCGCCAATTCCGAGTGACGCTCACTACCACTGGCACAGCGGATCTGGAGGCTCGCCAATTTCGGGTGACGCTCACTACCACTGGCACAGCGGATCTGGAGGCTCGCCAATTCCGGGTGATGCTGACTACCACTGGCACAGCGGATCTGGAGGCTCGCCAATTTCAGGTGATTCTCACTACCACTGGTACAGTGGATCTGGAGGCTCGCCAATTCCGGGTGATGCTCACTACCACTGGCACAGCGGATCTGGAGGCTCGCCAATTCTGGATGCTCAAGCCAGTGACTACGACTGGCACAGCGGATCTGGAGGCTCGCCAATTCTGGATGATAATGCTGGTGACTACGACTGGCACAGCGGATCTGGAGGCTCGCCAATTCAGGATGACGATGCGGGCAACTACGACTGGCACAGCGGATCTGGAGGCTCGCCAATCCTGGATGATCAAGCGGGTGACTATGGCGGCGATGCTCACTACGACTCTGGCAGCGGATCTGGAGGCTCGCCAATCCTGGATGATCAAGCGGGTGACTTTGGCGGCGATGCTCACTACGACTGGCACAGCGGATCTGGAGGCTCGCCAATCCTGGATGATCAAGCGGGTGACTATGGCGGCGATGCTCACTACGACTCTGGCAGCGGATCTGGAGACTCGCCAATCCTGGATGATCAAGCGGGTGACTATGGCGGCGATGCTCACTACGACTCTGGCAGCGGATCTGGAGGCTCGCCAATCCTGGATGATCAAGCGGGTGACTATGGCGGCGATGCTCACTACGACTCTGGCAGCGGATCTGGAGGCTCGCCAATCCTGGATGATCAAGCGGGTGACTATGGCGGCGATGCTCACTATGACTGGCACAGCGGATCTGGAGGCTCGCCAATCCTGGATGATCAAGCGGGTGACTATGGCGGCGATGCTCACTATGACTGGCACAGCGGATCTGGAGGCTCGCCAATTCCAGATGATGCTCACCACCACTGGCACAGCGGATCTGGAGGCTCGCCAATTCCGGGTGATGCTCACTACCACTGGCACAGCGGATCTGGAGGCTCGCCAATTCCGGGTGATGCTCACTACCACTGGCACAGTGGATCTGGAGGCTCGCCAATTTCGGGTGATTCTCACTACCACTGGCACAGCGGATCTGGAGGCTCGCCAATTCCGGGTGATGCTCACTACCACTGGCACAGCGGCTCTGGAGGCTCGCCAATTTCGGGTGATTCTCACTACCACTGGCACAGCGGCTCTGGAGGCTCGCCAATTCTGGATGATCATGCAGGTGACTTTGGGCATTCTCACCACCACTGGCATTCTGGCGGCTCCGGTTCCTGGCATGGATCGGGTGGCTCCTGGCATGGATCGGGAGGCTCCGGATCCTGGCACGGATCGGGCGGTGGCTCCTGGCATGGATCGGGCGGCTCCGGTTCTGGATCAAGTGGCGGCTCTGGCTCGCACGGATCGGGTGGATCCAGCAGTTCCTCGGGGCACAGCTTTTCTTGCCCCGAGGGCCACGTGCACCAGTGCCCTGCCGAATGGAAACAGGAAGGCAATGCTGGCGGCTACCACTGCCTGCACAAGTTGGCTCGCCAGACGTCCCAAGCAGCCTACGAGAGCTCCGGTGGTGCCTGCCGCCCAGCAAAGGATGGCCCCTTCCCTGTCGCAGACTGCCAAGTTCAGTGCGGCATCGGTGCGGCTGGCAAGAAGGTTCCCCTGCTGAAGAAGAAGTGAGCACCTTCTGACCCCCGAAAGGTGTCATCAGCTTGCTCGACGGTTCGATTAGAACGATTGGACTGCCTTGTTTCTTGCAAGCCTTTCTAATTTGAGCAGAGACAGACAGAGGCCTCTGCAGCACTGCCAGCAGTTTCAACTGTGCAAAGAGCACATTTGGACATCCCCTGCGTGTCTGAAAAGATGCTGTTCGAGCGTCACGTGGAGCTCTGGCATGGCTGTCGAGCTATTTTCGGGCAACACGTCCAGTCTACGAGTAACTTGAGACCCCCAATATCAGCCACAAAGTCAGGAGAACCGTCAGGCCCAACTTTCTTTTGAAGATTTGTTGGCGGTATCTTGTCTCTCGGAGGGATCCAATCCAGCATGGGTGCAACTTGCCTTTTGCTTTATGAGAAAATCCCAGGACGCCCTTTGGGTCCCGAAAATGACACACTTTGGAGAGCCGACAACTCTGACGTGGGACTTTGACATGGGAGTGAACAGCCCCCCCGACGTGGGAAGTTGGACCCAGGCCGAAGATTTTCCGCCGGGCTCGACTTGTCGTCTTGGTGGCTCGCAGCCATCCGGTTCCTTTGCTTTTTAGATACTTTTGGTTGTTTTGGTGGTTAGATTGTCATTTCAGCCACTCAAACATATTCACTTTCAGCAAGAGATGGCTGTGGGTCAAAACCAATGCTACCATTTGGGGCAGGTTCACCACCCATTTTAGAACCTATCTTAGTGGTTGGATTGAATCGGATGTTCACTGCGGGTACGGGCTTTGGATTTTGACCCGTGGCCATTTGCTAGAACCCATGGGTCACCCAAAGTGGTGTTTTGACCCATACCTTCCATTTGCTTAATAGCATTTCTTTTAATGTTCCCTTGTTGGTTTTAGGATATCTGAAAATTCGCAGCCCAGTTTTCGACAGGAAGTGCCAGTGGAACGTGGAAGCGGCCCTCGAGAAGTTCTTCACCGAGACCCCGAGCGCCGCGGCTGGAAGATCTTCCGCCCAGGGCTCTAAACCCTAAACCCTGAACCCTGAACTTGTTTTTTCTCCTTTTTTTTTTTCTTCTTCTTTTTTTTCCCATTTTTGTTTTCAAGTCGTGTTTCCGTTTTTTTCCCGTTTTTTGTTAAACAACATGTTTGGATTGTGTTTGGTTGGTAGTGGGAAACCAAAAGGAAGGAAGCCAACCCTTGGTGAAAACCAAAGGCCTGTCCTTGCAAGGAAAGCTCGATTTCCCGTTTGACGTCACCGCCACCCAAACGACCCCCCCCAAGAAAAATCAATGGAAGGTTTACTAATCAGATGGCTGTGGGTCAAAACCAATGGTACCATTTTGGGCTAGGTGCACCTCCATTTTAGAACCTATCTTAGTGGTTGGATTGGGATTTGAAAAGCCCATGGCCAGATGTCAACATTGGTTGCAGTTACTAGATGCTTCCGGCTCCTTGGACTCACGCTTTTTGGGCTGAGGTTGTGGCTGCGACTCAAATACCGTTACTCTGACTTTTTACTGGGAAACATGTATCCACCAAGGGTCCAAACAGACGAGAACAAATAAGATGCCCCTATGTGACACGTCTTTTGCGATGCCCGTGCATTTTTTTTTGCGGGAAGCCACAACTTCACTGTTCTTGTGAAGAAAGTGGTTTTCTGGTGTCTTGTGGAATTGGCACCCCTTTTTGGGTTTTCCGGCTAAGAGGAAAGCCGATGCCCTTGCCTATGTCTTTTGTGATCCCTTTCGGCGCTTTGCGGGAAACCACAAAGGAGCCGTTTTTTTTTTTCTCGCCCAAACTTCTAGGGGTTGATTCCTTTGCCATTCTTTTGAAGCATCGTTCTTTTTAATACCCAGCCGTTTCCCGGGGTTTCTGAAGGTTTTCTAGAGAGAAGGATTCCTGGAAAGAATGGGGAAGGTCCCATTAGATTGTGTATTCATTTTTTTTCTCCAAAAGTGGTGTGAATCCCCACCAAAACCAGGGTCACCCCCATATTCATAAACAGGGGAACATGGCTTTTTGCACCAAATTCAAGGGACACCACCATTTACAAGTTGCACTGTTCAGGTGTATTCACTGTAAGGATCCCTGATTAATCTAGAACTCACTTGCCCAAAGCGAATCGACCTTTTGACCTTTCGCTTTTCCCATCTCGGGTTCCTATTTTTAGTGAAGGTCCCAAAAGGTGATCACCGTTTATTTCCAGGTGCCTAAGGGGCTTCCAACCTTTTCTTCACCTTGTCTCCTCTCACCTTATTTCCAGGTCTTTTGGGCAAGTGAGATTCAGAAAGCATGGGGCAGGAAGGTGCCCCTCGGAAGCCGGGCTCCGGGCTCGCTCGAGTCAACTTCCCAGGTGCTCCGAAGCCCAAGCCCAGCGGGCCCAGCGCCGCGCCCAAGGCGCGCGCCGGGCGCGCCGGGAGCCCCAGGACTCGTGACGGTTCGCGGTGGTGGAAGCCCAAAATGGTGGGGGGTGGTGCATTGGAAAAAGTGAGATGGAACCGCCCAAGCCATGTTTCTGTTGTTTTTGTTTTCGTTTTTCGGTTTTCGTTTTTTTTTCTCCCCCGTTTTGTTAGTTGCTTTGTTTCCATCTCTGATTATTCGGCCTTTGTGGGGTTCTCAAGTTTTGTTTTTGGAGGGTTTCTCTTTGAACAACCATTTGGAGGATAAATTGAAGATGTCAGTGTAGCGAATTCAGAAACATGGAGGGGATAAACCCTGATTTCCTGTTGCAAGAAAGCAATCAATCTGCAAATTCTATCTAGCTGGGGGGGCGGGGGTACCGAGCTCACACATGAAGGCTCCTTTTGTGGCATCTCTGAATTCCAGTGGGGAATTCTTGTGCTTTGCCCAGAAGCATCCAACATGGGGGTGCCGAAAACCCTTTTTGACAAGAGATGCAGACACACGCACACAGACTCGCTCTCGATTTGGGGGACCCTTCAATCCGGGGTTTATCCACGCCCATTTCGGCGTTTCTTGACAGGTCTTTGCTCCTTTCCATTTCCACGGGCTGGTCCCTCGCTGGCAAAACCCATGGGGCAAAACCCATGGAGGGTCCACATAAAATCGAGCTTTGCGGCTGAAGCTTCGGGGGCCGTGAAATCAATCCTCCAGATGGATGACCGTGGTTCCCGGTGTTCGCTTGGAAAAATTGGATGGGAGGGTTGTCAGGTTTTTCCGTTTTCCGTGACACCAAAGGAATCCCTTGCAGAGTGATACAGAGTCATGGGAATGAGAATCTCACTGACAGGGGAATTTCCGCAAGGTCGCCCTTTGTTGCTTTGCGGAGTGGCACCCGACAAGCCGGGTTTCCCAAAAGCAGCTTCCGGTGAAACGGGCTCATTTTGGTGGTTCCATCTATGAGAAGCTTCCCAAGTTTCTGGAAGTGTAGACCATCACATAGAGCCCAAGAAGGTTGATCCTCAAAAAGAGGGTTTCTCAGGATAAAAAAACAAGAGCAAGAGACAGAGAAGAACCACAGCACAGGAATTTCTCGGTTCCATGTTCTGTGCACTTCACTCCCTGACTGCTGTAAGGCTCCGACGCCTAGCTCCTCAAGCGGCTGGGCGCTCGGCGGATGGCTGCGGATCCGTTTGGTTGAAGGGCATTCTGCGATGCTGTTCAACAAATGAGTTCCTGCACGTTACTTTTTGATAAGACCACGTCAGTGAAAGACGTTGCTTCTATTGATAAAGTTTACTACAACTGCCAGAGCTTTTGTTGGTTGAAATGTGGAGAACATCTGGATTTCCAGCGGTAACTACCTCCTTTTTTGGTCGATTCCCAATGTTCCTGCGGGTCTGACAGTTTCTACGCTGCTTGAGTTACGCTTTCGAAGGGATGAACTTGTTTGGGCAAGCTAGATCGCTGCAAGCTTGGTTTTTGCGACCTATTTCGTCTATGGAGGTCCTTCCGTTTTTTCTTGCAGGCACCCACACGGGTTGATTCTCCCCATTCTTCGGTTTTTTGGGCGATATGATCCTTGAAAGGAGTCTCACTCCCTGAGTTTCCTGTTGGCCAATGAACCTCCAAGCGAGGAAACGGAGTGGACGGCTTGGGCGATTCACCGCGCAGGTTCTGAGGAGTCTGATTCAGAATCTGAAGAGGCGGGGCATTTTTTGGAACCCCCCCCATAGAAAGTTGGCCCATTGGTCAAATTAGTTCCTTCTTCTTGGTGTCGGGATTCTAGCAAGGGCCTTTGCTTAAACCTTTATAGCCTGCGTTCCCTTCCAACAAAACCTGAAACTAGTACCGTCTCCCGTTCTGAGACTGAGCACAGAGATCTCACCGTTGCTGGAGGCCCTTTGCTTATTTCTGGTGTTTGAGACCCTTTTGAGCTGCCAGGAGAGGGAAGCTGGTGGTAAAGGCGCGGGGTGCGGGCGGTACTGCTTTTCATGCTAGCTGGAGTTTCTCTGGCTGCAAGTGGGGTCAGTGATTCTCAGAATGCCGTGATTTTTGCACCCCTCCCCCCTTTGATTCGCCCTTGTCTCCACGCTTAGCTCTTTGCTCTGCTCTTCTCCGCTCTTTTGCCGAGTCGTCCCTCTTCTCTTTGCTCTTCTCTCTGCTCTTCTCTCTGCTCTTCTCTCCGCTCATCTGCCCACTATTTGCATCGCTCTTCTCTCCGCAGTCTTCGCTCCACTCCAACTTACGCGCGCAGTGTTGCACTCCGTCCTGTGCAGGGCTCCTTAAAAGATACATTTTGCCCAGTTGAAACATGGCCTTTTCCACCAAATTAAAGGGACACCACCATTTAACAGGCAATGTTCAGGTGTATAATGTAAGGATCCCTGCTGCGTTTTGCGCATTCTTCCCTGAGCTCGCTTTTCGCCCTCCGGGCTTTTCGAGTGCTTTGGCCATTGCTCTCTTCGTCTCGTCCATTTTTTCCCTGTCAACCCCAAACAGTGAGCTTCGAGCTACCTTTGACCAAGCTGGACGGTTGCATCTGCAGTTTCCCTGGCCTCGAGTTGAGGGAACGCGCCTTCTTGTTCCCAAATTCGGCGTTGCTCAAGATGAAAGTGTTGCTCAAGCAGGTTTTTGTCTTTGGTTCCATTTGCCACGGTGCCAGTTTGGTACATTTTGAGCCACAGGCCAATGACTCTTGAGGATTTGCAAAGGTCTGGTCCCCACAGCTTCAGGAGGAGGAAAAGCCGGCTGGCCACAAAGCAATGGCAAAGGCTGGGAGAGCTGCTTGGCCGAAGCTCAAATCAAAGCTTGGGCAGATGAACCCATTTGAGCCATGAAAACCTGACAACATCGTTTAGGGGAGAGTAGCAAACCACAAAGCCTAAAGGCCCTTTTGTTGGATGTTGCGTGGAGTCCACCACGGGGTTGACATCGACTGCACTAGTCTGCTTCGAAACCTGGTGCCCCCCGAACAATGGCTGGTTTCCCATGTCCCCGACAACTCTGAAAAAGAGGGGTCGGGTTCCCTCAGCGAAAACAACACGACACTCCCAAAAAGGGAACCCGGTCGGGAGGGGCTCGGGGAACAAGGATTTTCGCACAACAGGGACAAAAGGGACAAAAGAGACATACAAGTGTGTCTTGTTTTGAGGACACGCCGTTCAGTTCTATGTTTTGAAGGCAGCCAGACATTGTTTTGTTTCTGCTATTTGTTACTATGCTGATCGACGAGTTTCCTATGTGGTTGGTGGGGTGGGTTTTAAAGGAGCCACATGTGCGTGGTCGCAGCAATCGCTTGGCGTCGCTGGGGATGGTCATGGAAGTGTTGCTCGCAAAAAACGCCGTGACCATAGCCCGTATAATTAGTATTGACCATGGCACATATCTTTGGTGCATTTTGCCAAGGGATGTTAGGACTTTAACTTTTTGCCAACTAATGGGTTTTCCATTAATTAAGCCGCTAAAGGTTAAACTTTTAGCAGAGCAGATTTCGCAACCGAGATATGTGTCTGGGGAAGCACCTTGAGAAATAGATGCCGCTGAAATGTGAGACAAATGCACCGTGCCACGCACGCACCGGTTTGCATCCGGAAGGCTGCGCGGAAGGGGTCTTTTTCGAAGGTTTGTGGAAGTTCTGCGGCGTTCGATATGAACTGTTTTAGTTTGTCATGGAAAAGCACGGAGAAACGATTGCAGTAGAAGCAGACAGGTGCTTCTGCGGCCAAGAAACTCTACGCTTGCTGGAAAAGCAGTTGCCAACAGCAAGCCACGAGGGCCAACAAATTTCCGGCGGATGTTGCGGAAGCTTCGCGGAAGCTCCGGTGGCCCTAAAGCAAATGCCAAGGAAAAAATGCGGAAGCAAACGATGAAAAGCACGTGCCGTCGAAGTCTGCGGAAGGGTCGGCGGAAGCTTGAATGTCCAATCAAGTTTGAGGGGAAGAAACACCAACGCTGAAATGGGTGGTTGGCTTTTAGCTTCCCTTTAGAAGACAATCCTAGAAAGACATGCCCTCAAACAAAGACACAAACCCATTTGAGGGAAACAGACACCAACCGTCGCACCTAGGCGCTGCCGCCTGGCCAGGCTCGTAGGGTGTTCATGGGTTTAGTGGTTGAGGTTTCCGAATTTGACCAGTGCTTCACTTTTGGTAGGGGAATTGAGGGCATGTGTTCCTTCGTCGGTTTGGTTGGGGTAGACCCGAATTTGACTGCCACCAGGTGGGCTTTTAGATCTTTTCGTTGGTTTAATTGGTTGGGGTAGACCCGAGTTTGACTGCCACCGGTTCTTCCGAATGTTCGCAGGAGGCGACAACGGAGCCGGGGGCTGGCCGAGTGTCAGGGGCTCGAAGATGGAGGGGATGGGTTGCTTTCTGGCCTGGTAAAACGAAGACACCATGATGTGACATATATATATATATATATGTATATATGAACCATATATATGTACACACACACATTTTTGTATTGATTTCGGGATCCCTCAATTTCATGTTTTGGATTGATTTCGTTATTGTTGCAGAGCAAGGCAGCTGTGTCCGAAAAGGCGGCAAGATGTCCGCAATGTAACTTTGTAGAGCGGAGACCTGGCCTTGAGCTTTCATGCTTGGAATTTTTCAAAGCGGTCCGAGGACACAAATCCAACCGTGCAACCGATGTCCAAGGGGATTTCCATGAAGCTTCTGCTTTTGGATTCAATGCCAGCGGAAGCATCCCCTCAGTCCTCAGTGCACGAAGGGGAGATGGTCAACAGTCTTTTTCATGCTTTTGGTGTGTGTGTGTGTGCGTGCGTGCGTGCGTGCGTGCGTGCGTGCGTGCGTGCGTGCGTGCGTGCGTGCGTGTGTGCGGGCGGGCGGGCGGGCGGGCGGGCGGGAGGGCGCGTGCGTGCGTGAGTGCGTGTGTGTGTGTGTGTGTGTGTGTGTGTGTGCGCATATCTCTTTCAGAGACGCACCCAGCTGAAATCAGACCAAGAGCCGGGGTTTGTAGGGACGGAGGAAAAGGACACCAACGAACCCAAAGGCTCATGACGGCCGCCTCAAAACCGAGGCAGGGCCGGCCCAAGCGCCGCCATCCCAAGCGCCGCCATCCCAAGCGCCGTCAGCTCAGTGCGCACGGCCTCGGCTCTGGGAGACCCGAGAAAACGGGGCGGCAATTCTGTGGTTTCCCCTTGGCTGAGAGGCTCCCCTTAGAATGAAAAGGAGGTTGTACAAAAACAAGTTTGTGTTTAAACCTGCATGCTACAGGGAGTTGGCCTGTTCGCCTGTTCCTCAATCAACCAGCTCACCTTCATGTGGACTGGTTGTGCGTGTGTGACATGGAGCCAGTAGAGTGGGCAAGCTGTGCATCCCGAGTTGGCTATTGAACTTTGGAACACTCTCCGTAAAGGTTGGCAGTTATGTTGGACATGACTTCCACCAGAAGTGGCTTCGGTTTTCTTCTCAGTTCCGCTGTGAAACCAGGCCAAAAAGGGTACCCTCACAAAAGACACGCCGAACCCTCCAAAAAAAAGAGACGCCATTTCGGGGCAAACCAAGTTTGTTGCTTCTTGGCCAATCCACTCAGAGCAAAAAGTGGATGGGAGTTCTTGATTTCTTTGCGCTCAGAACCATCCGCATTTGCACTTGCAGCGTCGGTCTGCCCGAGGTTATGTTAGAACCATTATCCAGCATCCAGGTTTTTCCAGCATCCAGGTATATCCAGGGCTCTGCCTATCTTAAGACCTGGGTTCTGCACAAACCTTCGCAAACCGTAGAAGGCTTGGCCGCTCGGACGTGTGGCTTTGGGCATCCTTCAGGTCCGGATGGCCGAGCAAAGGCGGGCGAGGGTCTGGTTGCAGAGTGGGCGAGTCTGTACTTTTACTTTTTTTTTTGTTTAAATAACATATTACGGGAGCTTTGTGGTGTTTTTGTTTTGGAAGGGAGACCAGCAGGAAGCCACCCTGTAGCTTCCCTCATTTTGCGACAAGCCCAACCGGAAGCCACGCTTCCCTCATTTTGCGAGACACCCAACAGGAAGCCACCCTGTAGCTTCCCTCACTTTGCGAGAAACCCAAGTGACCTTGGGTGATTCCATCCGAGACCCCAAAACCTTCGGACAAGCAACGAAGATTTACGACGGTTTCGCTCTGCATTTTCCCAGCCCGGTGCGCAGGTGCATCGGGCTTCGGCAAGGGCTCGGCGGGCTTAGGACAGCAGAGAAGCGAGAGCAACCTTTTGGTTGCCTTCTGGTCGGTTTCCTTTTGGTTTGGTAGGGTGGAAATTGGACACCTTTGACAGGGCTCTTTAAAAGATGCATTTTTCCCATGTGAACATGGCTTTTTCCACCAAAACAAGGGGAAACCACCATTTACAAGGCAATGTTCAGGTGCACAATGCAAGGATCCCTTTTTGAGGCGAAACTGAGCAAAGAGCATGATCTGGACGCCTTGCAAACTTCCCCGAGAAACTTTGACCCAAATCCTCGGATGCACTGTCCGGTCCTTCTTGGAGCTGGTGCTCTTGTCGGGTTGGAATGAAAGGACAGCCAGGCAGGAGGGTCTTTTGCCGTAAAACCAAGCACAGCAAGGCTTGATCGTGCAAACAGTCGTTTCACCCTCGTCCTTTCGAGAGGTCTCCATCCCTAGGTTCTCAACATCCCTGAGAATGGAATCGCAGAGTGTCTTCGGCGCAACCAATTGGCTTGACATGCCGGGCGCAGGACCGGCCCCGGACAGCTTTGGCTCGGTGCAAGCCGGCACGTTGCGGGCTGGGGGTTTGGACAAATAGGGGGTGTTCGTTTTTTGGGGATGCCCTTCACTTTTTGTGTCTGGCCCTTCACTTTGCGTGTCTCTGTGATTTTGCTGAGCTTGTTAGCTTGAAATTGACACTGCTCGGAGAGCTTTGGTTGGTTTCCGTTTGGTTCCCCTTCCAAGCTATCCAAAACGATCTTAAGTCGAGTGAGTCGAGGCAACGCACACGAGAACGGTCAGCACCATCCCTCAAAGAGAAGTTTCGCAAGGCTGCTCTTACTCCAATGTCCATCTTTAGGAGCGGAAGGCCAACCCCAAAAATGAGTGGTGTTCCTTTTCTTTCAGCTGTAAACCAACCCAGGAGCCAGCTATAAAAAGACAAGCCCACATCTCGGGGGAGCATGCGTGAGCTCAAGTCTTCCCTCCGAGTGCACCTCGACTTCGCCACAATCAAAACAGAGGTTGGAGGCCGGTAGGGGTTCGACCATCAGAAACCGTTTTGGCGCCAACTCGCGTCTTGGGGCTTGCCTGGGTTTTGGGGGGTGGGTCTCCGCGTCTTCTCCCGGATGGGTGCTGATTGGATTTCCTTTTGGCCAGGCACCTGGCTGGGGCTCCAGGCCGGGCTTGCGCAAATTGCGCAAAGCTTCAGGAGTCAGCTGGCTGCGGCTCGAAACTTTTCAGACCGAGGGCAAACCGCAGAAATCTTAAGTCTTGGTTTCCATTCAAGGTCCCCCAGCAATTGGTGCCGTTTCTTTTACTGTTTCTTTTTTGGTTGGGAGGATTCCGCTACTAAAATAGACTACAGAAAAAGGGTACCCTTATTCTACCCTTTTTTTCTGGAGGACCTAGCATTTGCCATTTTGGGGATTCCCCATTTTTTTGAGAGCCACAGATAGATGTGTTTGTTTTGGAGGGTGCCCTTCCGAAGATGGCATCTGTAAAAAACAGTACCTGACATCCAAGAGTTCCCCTGTCAG
This sequence comes from Effrenium voratum, assembly GCA_963377175.1. Lineage (NCBI taxonomy): Eukaryota > Dinophyceae > Suessiales > Symbiodiniaceae > Effrenium > Effrenium voratum. The sequence continues at coordinate 85,620 of CAUJNA010000962.1, forward strand.
GTGCCAGGTTAATGGGTTAATGGGGGAGAGGGTACCGTGGGGGCTGTTGCCTGATGGGGAACCTGCATAAAATCCTCACCCCTTATTCTTTTTCGGAACGACATGTGCAACTCTCTGGAGACTCAAGGCTGATTTTTCACTAAACTTTTTGTGTACCACCAGCACAAAGAAGTGCAACATCTTCATCTCAGGAAGTGAGAAGTAGGCTCTCATGAGCACGAGCTCAGCTTCGCCGAAGCCGCAGGGACACCGGCTTCGGCGCGGAAGCCTCGGGCTTTGCGGCTTGGACGCATTGGGGTCGCCAGTTTTTTGAGTCCACCTGAGGCCATGGGGCGAAATCCGAAGGACCTCGGAGGCTCCTTTCACCATGGTCCCATGATTTTTCAGTCAGTGGCCGCCCTACAAAAAAGAAGCGAGCTGCACAAAAATGTGAGCTAAAATCCAATACTGTTCTTCCTGACTCGCCAAAATCCAAGCGTCGGCGTGTTTTTGTAGTTGTTTGCATGGGCCGAGGCTGGAGCTGGAGGCAGGAAGGTTGGTGCGAGAGGTGTTGGCTTTGGTGTCAGACGCACTGCGATGCTCAGACGTGGCTCTGGTTGCTTCCAAGTATCCAGGTCATTGCAACGGTGATTCAGACCGTTGGTTCTGTGTGTCCATAGAGGCGATACCAGCCACCTGAACCCCAAACCGGCGGCCTGTGGTGAGCTCGCCTGAGTGTCTTTTTGAATGAGCGAAAACCGATCTGGGTTCAAAAGCGCCGCTTCGAAGCCAAGAGAAACCATGGTTTGTTGGTGTGTACAGGGAATCATCATTCCAGGCATTCTTAGGTGGTGCAGGATTTCGTCTATCCACAGTATGAAGGTCTTTTGGGCATGGACGGATTGAGGCGCAGGAGGCAACCCCTTCGGCGGCGGCGGTGGCGGCGGCGGCGGCGGATTCGGCGGCGGATTCGGCAGCCAGGCCGGAAGGGCGGCAACTGGAAGAAGAACTCTCTCGTTTTTTTGGTACGCGAATGTGTCTGTTTCAACTGGGGTCATTGTTTTGACGTTTCTGGGGTTATCAGAGTCCGAAAATGGGGTTGTTTCCCTTTAACCCACCACTTAGGGGGTGCCTTTGATCATGGTAAAATAATGAGGCCAGTTCAAATGGTGCCCTTTTTGGGGTGGTTTTCAAGGGAAACCAAAAGAAAAACCACCCATTTTGTGGTCACATATTTTTTTTGAGACGAACCCATGTGATGTTTAGCCCTGAGCTGGGAACGAACATTGCGAGAAGGAATGACCCCCCCCCCCAAACTAAGCAGATCACAACTTGGATGTGGCTAAACAAATGAAATCCCCAACACGGCCCCTTGGTAAATCGAAAGAAAGAATAAAACCCGCGGTTGCCCTAGCTCACGAATTTTGAGCCACACCATTCTAGACAAAGTCCAATGGGTCCTGGGCTATATATTGCCTAAATCGTGTGTAGGGGGTATGCAAGTGGGACACATTTTCCGGGTCCATTCACACGAGGCCGTTAGATTTCGCCTCGACCCATGCCTTGGTCAGCGAGCTTTTGAGGGCCGCGCATCAACGCAGCAGGCACCCCGAGCACCATTTGGAGGCAGGGCTTCCCCTTCCACGGCCGGATCGTTGGAGGGTTTGGTTCATAAGCCTTCAATTTTTATTCGCTGTTTCTTTTGGAGTTTCCCAACAAAATGCGCCACGAAGGCAAACATACATCCTCTTTCATGCCAGGGTTTCATTTTGGAACACAATCCTGCAAGCTCCGGGCAGGTGGGAGGGTTCCAGGCAATGATTGTTGGCCGATGGGGGATACTTCTCTGGCTTGATGGGTACATGGTGGAACCACGGAGCCAGTGTTACTTTTGCCTATTTGAAGATTCAAAGTGCTTCAAGTGCTTCGCGCGCTTGACGTGCTTCAAGGTCTTCGCACGCCTGCTATGTACGTGAGAACGGCGCGGGTCTTCACTTCTCATTTATTGAGGTGCTGCTGTGTCCAGTATCTCCAGCGATGTAAGCAGAGAAACATGCAGCACATTGCAAGAGATCATCTTGTTCTCGTTCAGCTTCTTGAATGAATGTTTGGGAGGCATAGTCTTCTTCTTTTTTTTTTTTTGGGGGGGGGGATGGAATGCGTTTCGCCGCAATTGTTTCTCCCTGTGGACAAAACCCGCCTTCGGCCCCGGCGGACTCGATGTGAGCCAGGCGCTCAGGGCTTCAAGGGCGCTGGATCTCAAGGACCGAAGTCCGTGGCTCGTCGGTTTTTCGGAGGTCGCCCTGTTGTTGGTAGGGAAGCCAAGAGAACCAACATTTTGACCCCCCCGAAAGGCATGCACAAAAGCCGTATGCGTCATGTTCTTTTTGGGTGGTGCTTGATTAAGCCGGGAAAGGCCGACCAAGTCTCGTGGGTGAGGCAATGTCATTCTAGCCTCCCAACATGATGAGAGTCTTATACCTCAAACTATATATATATATATGTATATGTATATATATAGGGAGACATATATATATATATATATAGATCAGACAACTTGTCCCTCCCCCTGTTGTCTTGGAACCCGGAGATCTTTGGAAGGCAATTTTCCTGGCCATGGCCCTCCACAATGGGCCAGTCTGTTTTTTTTTTTGAGGAGCAGCCTTCTTGGGATTGCTTTAAGGGGAAACCACAAGGCAACCACTGGTTTGGTGGGTTCCCAACTTTGAGGCAAACCCAAGTGGCTTTCCTTCCAACCCAAGAGCCACTCCTATTTGCTCGAAGCCTTCGACGATTTCCCTCAGGACCAGCTCCCGGAGATGCCTTTGGCTCCGTGCTCTCGGCATGTGGGTGAAGCGCGTCCTCAAAACGGATTTGGGTGAGGGGAAGTCCCCGGCGGGCTGCGGATATGCGCCCTGGCGCTTGGTTTCCGGCCATCCCTTTGGGTTGAAACGCTTTTTAGTGTTTGGTGGGAAGTTTCATTTAACTGCCCTAAACGATTTTCTTTTAGCGGATCTGAAAACGGACAGCCCATTGTCTACCATGGGATTTGGGCAGGTCCACCCTGCCAGGTTTTGGATGACTCAGGTTGCTCCTTTGGCTTTTCCAGTGGAAAACGCTTAGTGCAAGGGTAGAAATTACTAGGCACCACTCGTCTACCTCACCTTTTTGTTGCTTTTATTTGGTTTACTTCGCTGAACGGTTTCCCTTGGTTTCCTTTGTCAGCTGGCCATTTTCTGCAAGCCTGTGGGGTGTCTCAAGGCGTTTGAAGTCGCGCCCAGGTTTAGCATGAAAGGGAGGCCACCAGTTGATCACGGAGCCTTGATCATTTGAACCGGGAGGTTCGGTTTGGTTCAAGCTGGGGATTCCTTCATTTGCTCTTACCAGAAATTAGCAGGTGTGTCTCTTTTCGGGGAATTCCCCGACCTGTGCGTTTTGGCCAGGCGATTTTCTGGTCGCATCCAAGCCTCTCTAGCGTATGGTATGCTGTCTGTTTTCGATCGGCCGGTGAACAAACAGGAGAGTCGACCTTCATGGACCTATTCCCTCCAAAACGACGAGCCTCGTACGATGTGATCTGAATGCAGGGTTGTCTGGCTGAGCCATGGAAGCCTGCCATGCAGTTTACGCTCAGAGGTCCTGTTTCACGTTGATTTATTCAGCATCTGCAGCGGGAAGAAAGGCAATACCTCGAACAGCTCCCATGAACCTGAGGTGCCGCATTTAATGGTCAGAATTGTTTGTTGTGAACCCTCCCCCCCCCCCCCCCAGGCAAAAGAAAGGAACAAGACCCCCAACCCCCCCCCCTCCAAAAGAAATAAAGATACATAAACTGATGAACATGAATGAATACAAACGAATACAAAAACAACAACAGATACATAAAATTCAAATAAATAAAATAGAAAAACAAATAACAAAAATACACAATCCTTTTTTTTCCTTCTTCTGGGCCGCTGCCAGGCGCCTGGCTGGGGGGGCTCCAGGCACGTGGCACCGCGCCGCCAGATCGGCAGATCGGCCTCGGCTTACCGATTCGTTGCGTGTGAAAAACGGCACCCGTGGTGAAAGCACAGAGAACAGGTTTTTTCCCTATGTTTGTTGGCTTTTGACCAGGGAATCGAATCCTGGAATCCTTCTCTGTCTGAGGTGGTGCAGGATTTCGTCCACAGTATGTTTGGTTTGTCACACTTTGAGCCAAGAAAGCGACATGCCGCAAATCTCCGCAGAGATTGTTTCTGGAACGAGAGAGGAGGCTCCTACTGTGGATGGTTGCGAAATCCGGTCGCACCACTTTCAAACCACGGGAGACCATTGTTTGTTGGTTTTTGCAGGGGAATCATCCTTCTAGGCTGCCTGAGGTGGTGCAGGATTTCGTCATCCACAGTATGTTTGGTTTGTCACACTTTTTTGCGTTGGACGAGAGCCACCATTGCCAACCACTTTCACCCCTGCACTCTGGAACATAGCTTCTGACGTCCCTTTCGGCATTTCCCGGTTCCAGTTGCCACTCTGCGGTGAAACCGTGATGTAATACGGAGGCCGCTTGGACGCCCCCGACTCGCAGGTCTGGCTTCGGCGACACCGGTTTCGTGGCCCGGATGGGTTAAAGGCTTTGAGCCTGAGGTGAAGCGGCCCGTGCAGATATCCGGCCTTTGGACTTTTTTTACATTTGGCGTGGAGCTCTTTAGAGCAGGTTTTGATTACGGCTATGATCAGACGTCACAAAATGCAAACATGCCAGTCGGAACAAGAATGAAGATTGACTTATATCCGTAGGCTTGCACCACTTGAATTTCAAAGAGTTTGCATTCCGAGGGGAGGCCATGACTGTCCTGCCCAGGGCGGCCCCTCGACGCCACGAACTGCAGGGGGTGCAGGCGGATGCGTCGTGTGGGAAGTCTTGTGAACTTTGCCGCCGAATGCACTGAAAAAGATGGTTGATGCGCAGAAATATCCATGTAAACGTCCAGAATGTCCAACCCACCTGAATCTCATATTCAAATGGTGCTCGGGTGGTATGCAGAAGCCGATTTGGGCGATGCAGTGCATTCTGTGCGCATAGGTGGCAACCCCTTCGGCGGTGGCGGTGGCGGCGGCGGCGGCGGCGGCTTTGGCGGCGGCGGATTTGGCAGCGGAGTCGGCAGCCAGGTGAGGGAAGGGTGCGGGCTTCCGGCTGGCTTCCGCCCCGGTCCCTTTTTGTTTGGTGGCTTACCCGCGAATATGGCCAACCCGAAAATGAGTTCCAGTCCTTTTTCTACCAGCGGTCACTGGGCCAGTGGGGCTGGAGATTGAAGCTTGTGTCATTCCAAAGTTCTTGGATGGTGAAATAGTGGATTTCTGCTTTTTGCCACAAGTCATGCGCTGCGCCTTGGCCCAACTTGCTATCTTGGAGCGGACTGGCAGGCACCAAGACCGCCTTTCGGAGGCTGGATATGGGCTTTGCGCTTGGCGCGGCGTCTTTTTTGCGCAGCTTGCGGTGCGCAACATCAGACAACCCAGTCTGTATCTTCATTTTTGTTGTTTTTCTTCCGACCACAAGTTGACGTGCATCATAGCAATGTGCTTTCTTGCAGACCTTGCAGATTTCCGACCGCGCCGGCCGAGCCGAGATTTTTTTCTCTTGACTTATTAAACGCCTTGCGCCCCTTCCAATGCTTTGCAGTGGTCTTCGTGTCCTGAGCCGGCAGGCGGATCTCCGGGCTTCGGCAAAGGTGTTGGATCTCAAGGCGTGGCACGGCATTGCGCGGGCGACCATTCGTTGGTGCTGTGGATTGGTGCTGGGGAATTGAACAGGTGAATGGGGGGTTTCCCTGAACCACACCGCCAATGCAAACTGCCAAACAGAGGGAACCTGAATTTAAGCTGAGAACCTTTCGTGTGAATGAGGTGTCAGACCCCGGTACTGTTGACACATCCCTACAAAGGAGCTTCAAAAGGTCCTCTGCGGGAAAGTATAAGCAAAAAGGTCTTTTCTTGGGGGGGGGTTCCGTCAGTTTGGCCTTTGGCTGTACTCGGCCTTCGGCCTTTGGCTGTACTCGGCGACTGAAGGGTTGTCGCCCTTCGCGGACCCGAATGGCCCACTGACATGGATGGTCTTTTGATGTTTCCTCAGCCTTCTCGGCTTTTCTCTCTGGTTTATCTTCGGCATTGCCGGAATGGAGCTGTTTTTTTTTTCCTTTTTTTTTTTTTTAAATTTATTTATTTATCTCAGAAAGAAAAGATGAGATGATGAGGATCATGATGCTGTGGGTGATGAAGATGCCCTTCGCATCCCCAGCATCAGTCAGGCGACGGAAGGGAACAAGGACAGCCTCCAAAATGAGCTTGCCCTCTACACCAAAGCACCATGAGTATTTGCAACCCCAAAAGTCCCCACTTTGCATCCCCAGCATTAACGGCGGCCCAGCGACACGAAAGACAATGATCACGATCGCCAACATGATGATGATGATGATGATGATGATGATGATGATGATGATGATGATGATGATGATGATGATGATGATGATAATGCTGATGATGATTACGCATCCCCAGCAACATACAATTGCTGTAACAAATGATTTGTTGCCACCGGCAGCTGTTGGTTTTGTCGAACGGGTCTGACGGCCGTCGACAGAGAGCTTGTGGTCGTTCCCAGGACCAGCACAGGGCGATGCCTTCGGCTCGGCGCGCTGGGCATGTCGCGTCGCTTCCACGGTGGATGTCTCTGCCATGGTGTGAGGACGCCGCAACCGTTGTAAGGGATGATTCAGTGGGTCCACTGTATTTGGAGATAGGTTTTGCGCAGGGTTCGACGCGGCGAGCAGTTTTTGCTACAGGTCCAGCTGACATAGAGAGACTCCAATCGCGCCTCTCCATGCTTTGCGACCTGATATCAACCTCGCAAATCAACATGATGGCTCCGGAGACGACTTTTACACACCGCGCCGTGGCCGAAGTGTTCAAACTTGTTGGTGGAAGTCTGTGAGGTCTCTGTAGAAACCTTGTGGGGTCTCTCCTTTGGGGTACCCACCTTTCGTGTCTAGAAACCACATTTCTTTCGTTTTTCCAATGGCCACGAGATTTCCGCGTTGGATCCAGTGGCCTTGGTTCCAGCGGGTTGCCAGGCACCTGGCTGGGGCTCCGCGAGGCAGGAGCTCGTTCTTTTTTTTGATCCTTAGGTTTTTTTTGTTTGTTTTTCTCTTCCCCTTATGTTTTTTTTTTTTTTTTTTTTTCTCCCCGGAGGAAGTGCAGGAGTTGTTTTTTGAAGGAAGTGCAAAGAACAACACGGGCGGGCGGGCCGATTGTTCTCCGGACCGAAAGCTTCCGGAGGATCTGGATTTTATCAGGGCTGGAACGATTTTGTGTGTTTTTTCTTTTTTTTGAGGGTGCCCATGCGCTTCGTTTGGGAGGACAAGTGGGGTGATCGCGCCGCATTGTTGATTGGAACCCATTTGGCCATGAATTTAAATAAGGAACCACCTGGAACGTGGTTGGTGGACATAGAACCCCACCTAAATGATGTCCACCAGAGGGTCCCTAATTAAAATTCATGGCCAGTGTTCTTTTGTACCTCTTCTCATGGTTGTTGGGAAACATTTTTTCCATTTTTGTTTTGTTGTGGTTTAGTGGGACATCCCCACTCAACCGCTAATTTTTTTTCGATTTTTGCTCCCCTTCCAACGTCCGCCGAGTTCTGGGCAGGCCCGGCTTTGGACAGTCCTACGGGGAGACCGGCTTCGCGTCTCGGCAGCCACCGCGTATTTTTGCGGTGCAACCCAGCGATGGGGCCATGCATCACCAGACTTTTTCCAAAGAGGTTTCATATTCTTGGCCGTGGGTCAAAACCAATGGGATCCCATTTTTTGGTAGGTGGGTGAATTCACCACCCATAGAACCTATTTTAGTGGTTGGATTGAATCGGATGTTCACTGGGGGTACGGGGATGTTGACCGATGGCCATTTTACGGGGTAGACGAAAGGATCAGAGTCAGCAGACTTTGTGTTCGAAGTCATGTTGACTTTCGGACCAATCCGGAGGATTTTACTAGACAGAAGGACCCACTAAAATAGATCATTTCCCTACCAAAGGGACCGCCCCTGATGAGTGTCGGATCAGTCCGGCGCTAAACATTAACCCAGATGTCAGCAAAGATAGTTCCCTACTGAGAAGCAGCAAGTTGTTGGTCAAGGGAAGCAGCTATGTGCAGGACCCCAGAAACATGTACCCCAGCAGATTGAACGCCGTGGTCACAACTCCCTTTTGCTTGGCGCAACTCTTATATAGGGAATCTAGTGTTGCTTATGGGGTGCCACGTACGAGTTTTACTCTGCAACTCCGCAACATCTTTTTCGGGATTTCCTTTGTGGTGGTGGTTCTACGAGGAAACCACGAAAAGCAGCACCTCATCTTTGGGGTTCCAACACTTTAAGAGACTACAAGTCTAGGGGTACCTTCCCCATTCTTTCCAGGGATCCGGATCTTTCTAGAAAGCCTCCCGACATCCGGGGAAACCGGCCGGTTTTTGGAAAGAACGATGGTTGAAAAGACTGGAAGAGGAATCAACCCTTAGAATATTGGGGGACAAATACATGGCTAAAAATCGATGGCACTGGTTTGGGTGGGTGTTATCCCATTTACCCGGGCCATCTATTTTACCTAGACCAAGCGGAACGACCGCTTCGCCCGCTTTTGCTTTCGCTCGGCCGCTCGGCCGCTCGCTGGCCCGAGGGCGGCCAAGCCTCGACGCCCCGGGGAGCTGCAGCAGGCGTGACGTCGCGTTGCTTTTGGTGAAGGGGTCCATTTGGGCGGCTTGAAGATATTTTTTCCCCAACAGCTGAAAGCTTTGGGGTCTCAGCCCAGATAGGCTCCGGGGTGGTTCGAGGCGACCCTGAGCTAAGGTTCCACCAGGGTTCCACCAGGGTTCCACCAGGGGTTCCACCAGGGTTCCACCAGGGTTCCACCAGGGTTCCACCAGGGTTCCACCAGGGTTCGACCAGGGTTCCACCAGGTTCTGCAAGGGCGGGGTGGTCTGGGGTGGTTTGAGGTAAGGTTCCACGAGGGTTCCACCAGGGTTCCATCAATTTCTTCGAGGGCTGCAGGTTTGCGGAAGGTTTCACGAGGGTTCCGCCAGGGTTCCACCAGGGTTCCAGGCTGCGGGGTGGTCTGGGTGGTTTGGGGTAAGGTTCCACGAGGGTTCCGCCAGGGTTCCAGCAATTTCTTCGAGGACTGGGGTGGTCTGGCTTGAGGAAGGTTCCACGACAGTTTGACCAGATTTCCAACAGAATTCTGCCAGGGTTTCACCAGGTTCTGCGAGGGCTGCAGGGTGGTCCGAGGTGGTTAATTGAGGTAAGGTTCCACGAGGTTCCATCAGGTTTCCACGGGTTCCACCAGCCCGTCGTGCTCCGGACGAGGGTTCCACCAGGGTTCCACCAATTTCTTCAAGCTCCCGGGGAAGGTTCCACGAGGGTTCCACCAGGGTTTCACCAGGGTTCCACCAGCGGTCCGGGCTGGTTTGAGGTAATGTTCCATGAGAATGCCACCAGAATTCACCAGGTTTTGCAAGGTAAGGTTCCATTCCAGCACGGTTCTAGCAGGGTCCCACGAGGTTCTGCGAGGGCTGCGGGGTGGTCCGGGGTGGTTTGAGTTAAGGTTGTATGAGGGTTTCAGGGTTCCACAAGATTCTGCGAGGGCTGAGGTTTCACAGGGTTCCACAAAGCTCTGCAAGGATTCCACACGGATTCCACAAGGCTCCGCAATGCTCCACCAAGGGTGTGTCGTGCGCCCGTCGTCTGAAAAGCCATCAGATCAAGATCGCTTTGCTCATGGGCGGAACACTAAGCAAAACCGAAATCAATGGCTTTTAGCACACTTTCACTGTTTTGTGACTTGCTCACTTGCTCAGGCAAATGTTGGTTTTGTGGCAAATCAGATCACGTCGCTGCGGAACTCACGGTGCAGCAGAGTAAATGCTTGGCATTGCTGCTTGGTTTGCTTTGGGTTGCAAGAGTTCCACGAGGCTGCGAGGGCTATGAGGTCAGAAGGTTTCCAAATTCTGCAAAAGCTATGGGGCAGCCCTGAGGAAAGGTTCCAGCAAAGTTTCACGCTGAGCTCCACGAAAGTTGCGCGAAAACGGTTTGCGAGGTTCACCGGAACCCGATTGCGCTGTCACTGTTTGGGGCCGATCGGCCCCGATTGCGCCATCGCGCCCCGATCGGGGCCCGACTCAGTCAGGCCCTTTCAATTGTACAAGCTGGCGTCGCCTATAGTTTTGCCGCAATCCGCATACTAAGGAAAACCGGCGTTGAGCTATCATATGGGTGGCTGGGGTTGCACCACGGGACGATCGGGGCACGATTGCACCGTCGGGCCCCGATCGGGCCCCGGCCCCGATTGCGCCGTCGGGCCCCGATCGGTCAATTGTACCAAGCTGGCATCGCCTAGTTTTGCTATATATAGATGCAGTTGCAATCCGCATGCTAAGGAAAACCGGCATTGAGCTATAATATGGGTGGCTGGGGTTGCCACGGGACGATCGGGGCCCGATTGCACCGTCGGCCCGATCGGGCCCCGATTGCACCGTCGGGCCCCGATCGGGCCCCGATTGCACCGTCGGGCCCCGATCGGGCCCCGATTGCGCCGTCGGGCCCCGATCGGGCCCCAATTGCGCCGCAGGGCGAGATTGCGCTGTCACTCGTAGCTTTGCTTTACAAGGCGGCATCCTCAGCAACACCGGCGGTAAGGATGGTCCCGGGGCGTTCCGCGAGGATTCTGGGAGGGTGTGGTGCTGTTGGGGATATCGCCCGAGCTTATTTTCGGGGTGACGTTTTCCTTTTGGTCTCCCGCAAAAAAAGAAGCCCGCAAATTTGGGTGCCCGGAAAACGCGTTTCGTTTTCATGGCGGCCCACCTCAGTTGTGGGCGAAACACAACTCTAAATGTCCGCCAGTTTGTGCGACTTCTGACCATTTAAAACATCTTTCAATATTTTGTCTATCTCTTGATGGTTTAAAGGCAAGCCGGCGCCCAACAATTGTGAGAAGCCCTAAAGATGTTCACTCGCTTTGGGCACCTGGTACTCGTTTTCTATTGCCGCTCCCGCTTTGGGTGCCGAAGCTGCGGCGTTTTCCAGATTCCCTCCCACCAGCTAACATGGGTTTGTGCACAGACCCCTGTACTTTGTAGAAGGACCACTTTCCTCGTGGAAAGGACCTTTTTGCACTGAGCCATGTTAGTTGGTGGGGAGGGTTTTCCAGATCACCCGATTTCGGTGGCCCGAAGGCAAATACCGGTAATTGCTAGGTTCGCAGAGCGTAGGTGCCTCTGCGCAAGTTCGCCGCAGGTTCTGCGAGGAAGTGCTTGGTCAAGTTTCTCTCAGCCAGTGTTCTCTGAGGCAGCTCTCTGAGCAAGTTTCTCTGAGCAAGTTTGTCTGCACAGGCTTCTGTGAGCAAGTTTCTCTGAGTATGTTCTCTCTGCAAGTTTCTAGGGGTACCTTCCCCATTCTTTCCAGGGATCCTTCTTTTCAGGAAACCAGCAAAAACCCAGGGGAAACAGATCCGGTTTTTGAAAAGAACGATGGTAAGGGATCAACCCCTAGAAAGTGGCCTCTATGTAGGCCAGTGCAAAAGAATCCAACGGAACAGACCTACGCTTTCGGGAACAGTCCTGGTTATGCGGGGAACAACTGCTGTTGTTTGGGCGTGTTTGGGTTGGGGTACGCTTCTCATGGTTTTAAGGGGGAACCCAACAGCACAACTTCTTGGAGTCACCTTGAAAGCATACCTATTTGGGGGTGTCTTTCAGGCAACCCCTTCGGTGGCGGCGGCGGCGGCGGTGGCTTCAGCGGTGGCTTCGGCAGCCAGGCGTTCATGCGCGCGTCCGCCGATTGGTGGGTGTTGCTTAAAATGGCCCCCGTTCTTGGAATTTCAGGAGAGACCAAAAGGAAGGCAAGCATGTTTGAGGACCACTACTTTGCCAACCCCCTTCTGGGTTCAGAATCAATCCGCAAGATCCCGCCAAAAAGTGTGGCTTCGCTTGTTGTGGTCGCTTACCGCATTCTCCCGAGAAGGGAGCAACCCGGTCCGCCATCCCGGGCTTCGGACTCCTTTTGGCTTCCGCTCTTCGCAGGCACCCAGACCGGCGGGACCATTTGGAGGCCCGGAGAGTCACACGGAGTCATCAGCTGGTCAGAGTTTGGTGCTCAGGACACTCGCCCCATGCTGGGGATAGTACACTCGCCCGTTAAACACCATCTTTACATTTTTGGTTGTTAGGGATGTAAGTAGGGCTGTAAACAACTGGCCGGTTCCCAGAATGAGTCGGAATGACCTCGAACCGCACCATCCAGCTGGTGCCATCCTTGAAGGAACTCCACTCGGGGGGGCGGGGGTTCTGAGGCAAACAACTAAATTTTGCTGCAAATCAACCACAAAGCCCACCGTACACACACCCTAAAACACCCCCCGCAAACCCACAGTAAGCCAGCCCCCGCAAACTCTCAACAAAGCAACCCTAGCCATACCCGACAAGTTGTTTTTCTGATGCCGAGCGGGTTTGTTCATGCAGCAGTTTCCAGTCTTTTTGCAGTGTTTTGAAGCAGCATGGTAGCCAATAAGTTTTTCCCGAATGCCAGAAGGGTCCCGTTTTGGAAAGGGGTCTGGGGGTTAGCGTGAGTTCGGAAGATGCGTCGCTGCGTCTGCAAGAGTCCGCAAGTGTTCGCCTGCTGCAGGTGGCAATAGTTACCGTGCTGTTGGGAAGTCTCAGAATGTGCGATTTGCATGATTTGCAGCATGTTGTTGTCGTTGCGCCTGTGCGCAAAACGTATGTTGCGTGTCGTCTCATTGCGCAGGCACGGTGTTTTGGAAGGTTCACGTTTGCATCGACGCGCCACTGCGATTTGCATCTCAGAGGCGCGTGCGAGCGTTTGTGCGAGTGTCAGTTTCCTTGGCCCTGGCTCGTTTTGGCAAGCTGGAAGTTTGCAAGATCAATCGAAATCAGTTTGGCGCAGTGCAGTGCTACGTGTCAAAGTGGTGAGACATGCTCCAAAGCGCTACGCCTGCCACAACGTTTGATCACAGCGCGCCAAGAGGTGCGCCTGTCACGCAGCAGACGAAGAAAAAACCGTGCAAAGCGCTGCGCTCGTCGTGAAATCCGGCGCAGATTTGCGCTGGAGGGTCGCGTGCAGATTTTCGTGGCAGCCGCAGCACTTTGGAGAATGGCGGGCGCAGCGCTTTCGCGCACGTCTCACCGGAGCCCGATTCGCGTGGCAGGCGGGAAACTTTGGAGGCTCACGTCCTGCAGGGTCGCGTCCTGAATTCGTGGCAGGCGCAGCACTTTGGAGCACAGAGTGGTGGCGGGCGCGATGCTCTGTAGGGTCGCGTGTTGAAGTTCTCGCAGAAGATTTGAAAAAAGACAGAGAGACAGACGGACGCACGGACGGACAGATATACAGACAGACAGACAGACGGACAGATAGATGGATAGATAGATGGATAGATAGATAGATGGATAGAGGGGGAGAGAGAGAGATAGACAGTTAGCTAGATACACGAAAGAAAATAACAAAAGGAAAAGGAAGAAAGCCACATATGTATATATTTATTTTCTGGGCCTGCGGCCTCTAGCCGGCTACGCCTTTTTTGAAGTTATACCATGTCATGTCATGTTTTTGCATGAGAAACGTAGCGTGTGCTATGATATAGCTGGTTAGGTTATGCATGTTGCCCACCTTAACCCCAGATAATGCCGGGGATGCCGGCTTTCTGGGCCCCATCCAGGCCCCAACCCAGAAGGCAGACATGGGGTCGCGCGCGCGCGCGCCAGAGGACCCAAAAAAAGCAGCCCAAAAAGAGCAGCCCGCAAGCCAGGCCGGAAACGCAAATGCAACAAAACACTGTAAATAGCAGCGTTTTGTGGCTGGGGTCGCGCGCGCGCGCGCGCCAAGAAGCCCGAAAACCAACGCGAAAAAAGCAAGGGCCGCGCAGCACGCGAGCCAGCCACAGCAAAAGCAAAACGGACAGAACAACAGCCCAACGCTCAGCACAGCAGTTTTTTGCGGTATTTACAGCGTTTTGTAGAGCGAGGACCAAGCATCGCCGGCATGCCCGGCAGCGCTTGGCGCCAAAATGTGCAAAAATGAGCCTCGCTTATACCCCTCCGATACCTACTTAAAAACAGTGCTTTTTGGGTGGAGAGGCTTTTTGGAAGGAAGTCTTTAAGCCCCGCTGAAGCATCACCCAGGCCCAACCCCAGACCCTGACGATGTCAGCCACATGGCCTAAACCCTGCACACACGCGATGTTTCGCGAGGGTTTCCCACAGTCAAGCAAAACCGCAAGCCCGAGCTGGTGATGCAGAGGTGCCGGATTTAGGCCGCGCATCACGACCAAGTGGCGAGGGTCGGCGGCGCCAGGGTGCAGCCCCTATACCTAAAGCTAGCAGGCTAATTGCCTAGCGGTGACATGCTACCTGCTTTTTTGGACTTTCCGGTATGTCGGCCTCTGAGGACTGCGGGGTCTGCGGATATTCGGGCTGCCTTTTGGTAGCGCTTCTTTTTTGTTTGGGGACTTGCCTGTATGCTGGTCTCTGAGGTAGACCCCGGGGTCTGCGGATGCTGCGCGGAGACTCGGGCTGCCTTTGGGGGTGTTTCTTTTCTTTTTTGGGGGGACTCCCCTGCATGCTAGTTTGTGAGGTAGATTCCGGGGTCTGCGGATGCTGGGGCTGTGTTTGGTACTGCTGCCTTTTTTTTGGGGGGGACTTTCCTGTATGTTGGTTTGTGAGGCAGACCCCGGGGTCTGCGGATACTCGGGCTGCCTTTAGAAGTACTAGGTAGACCCCGGGGTCTGTGGATACTCGGGCTGCTGTTGGCAGTGTTTCTTTTTTCTTGGGGGGACTTTCCTGTATGTTGGTTTGTTTCTTGTTCTGCTCGTCTGCTCGCCTGTTGCCTGCCTGCGTGCTGTCCTACCTGCCTGCCCTGCCTGTTTTCTTGTTTGTTCGCTTGCTTCCTGCCCGGGCGATGGCTTGTCCGCGTTGCGCGTCTGTCTGCCGGCCTGCCGGCCTATTGGGATATGACCCCTGGAGCTGCTTCAAGCGGAAATGGCACAGCCGCCCGGCAAAGCACGCTGTGGAGGAGGACGCAGAAATCGAGAGCGCGCCGTCGTACTGCAGGCGCCGTGCGAAGGGAGTGTTGTTCTGAGGTTGGCTTTGATTTGCTAGAAGAGGGGGGAACAGAAGAGACAGTTTCATGCCCTGAGCACGCGATCCGAGGGGATTGACCCGAGGATTCACCATGGCCGGGGTTGCGCGGAGATTGATCCGCGTACGCGTGTGCAGGCCTTGAAACCGTCTCTTATGTTCTCCTCTGTTCTGGCAGGGGGGGGTTGATGGGGGGTGATAATGATGTTGGTGCGCTGGTGATGCATTTGGTTTGTACATAGCCCCCGGGTGGCTATAACTCCCGACCCCCCGGGGATAACCCCCGTAAAGTGAATTGCCGCAGTCATGTTTTTGGAGCTTTTCTGTTGAGGGCTCCCGGAGGTTTTTTGCTGTGTTTTTGTCCAACCCGAACGGTGCTCCCAGGTACCGCTCCGGCCTTGCTTCGGGCTGTTTTCTGTTTCTGGGTTTTGCACGTTTGCGCCGGTTTGGGTGATGCGGAGACGCGGGGATGAGGGATTCCTGTGTCTGTGATGCAGCTTTTTGTGGCCCGTTTTGCTGATTTTTGTCAGTGCTTCCAGGCGCGACCCCTCCCGCCCGGGCACGACCCCTCCCCTATTTTTGCCGGCTGGCCTTTTGTCTTCCCAGGTCCTAGCTGCCTGCCTGCCTGCCTGCCCGCCTGCCTGCCCATTTGTTAGCTTGCCTTCCTGTGTGACTGCTTGCCTTTTTTGTTTTTTCTCTCCTGCCTATGTGCCTGTCCGTGCGCCCGCTTTTTTGATCGCGTGCCTTTCTTGTGTTCCTACGTCTGTATGTATATGCATATGTGTATGTATGTATGTATGCATGTATGTATGTATGTATGTATGTATGTATGCATGCATGCATGCATGCATGCATGCATGCATGTATTTATGTATGTACCTATGTATGTGTGTAATGTATGTATGTATGTATGCAATGTAATGTAATGTAACGTAATGTAATGTAATGTAATGTAACGTAATGTAATGTAATGTATGTAATGTAATGTATGTATGTACGTATGTATGTGTGTAATGTATGTATGTCTGTATGTATGTATGTATGTATATAATGTAATGCAATGTAATGCAATGTAATGTAATGTAATGTAATGTAATGTAATGTATGTATGTATGTATGTATGCATGTATGTATGTATGTATGTACGTATGTAATGTATGTAACGTATGTAATGTATGTATGTATGTAGGTATGTATGTATGTATATATATATATATGTGTATGTATGTATGTATGTATGTATGTATGTATGTATGTATGTATGTATGTATGTATGTATGTATGTATGTATGTATGTATGTATGTATGTATGTATGTATGTATGTATGTATGTATGTATGTATGTATGTATGTATGTATGTATGTGTGTAATGTAATGTAATGTAATGTATGTATGTATGTAGGTATGTATGTATGTATGTATATATGTGTATGTATGTATGTAATGTAATGTAATGTTACGCATGTATGCATGTATGTATGTATGTAATGTAATGTATGTATGTAATGTATGAATGTATGTATGTATGTATGTATGTATGTATGTATGCAGGTATGTAATGCATGCATGCATGCATGTATGTAATGTATGTATGTATGTAATGTAATGTAATGTATGTATGTATGTATGTAATGTAATGTAAGGTAATGTAAGGTAATGGTAATGGTAATGGAATTGGCAATGGTAAGTGGAATGTTTTGGTAAATGTAATGTAATGGTACATGTAATGTAATGTAATGTAATGTATGTATGTATGGTATGTATGGTATGTATGGTATGTATGGTATGTATGGTATGTATGGTATGTATGTGTGTACGTAATGTATGTATGTATGTATTTATGCATGTAATGTATTGTATTGTAATGTCATGGGCTGTAGTGTATGTGTGTATGTTCGTATGTAATGTAATGCAATGTACGTATGTATGTATGTATATATGTACGTTTCAAGTGTGCCGCTAGACCCGACTGGAAATGCAGAGGACGCGTTGTGTTGATTGTCATGATAACTGCTGGTGATGCTGAGGATAATTATCATCAGGATGATGATGATGATGAGCATGATGAGGAACATGATAACATGATGTTGAAAATGATGATGATGGCGATGATGATGATCCTGATGGGTATGATGATGAAAGAAAGTGATCATTGTTGCTCATCATGTTCATCATCGTTCTTATTTTTCATACACGTTTCAAGTGTGCCGTTAGACCCGACTGGAAATGCAGATGATGCGTTGTTATTGTCATGATAACTGCTGGTGATGCAGAGGATACGTAGTATCATCAATAATTATCATCATCATGTTCATCATCATCGCTCTTCTTTTTCATATACGTTTCAAGTGTGCCTAACGCCACATTTGAAATGTATAGAAGAAAGAGATGACGCTGACTATCATGATGACGATGATGAAAGTGATGATACACCACCATCATCACTTTCATCGTCATGTTCATCATGATCATCATCCATCATCATTTTCATCATGTTCATCCTCCTGACGATAATCATCAGTACGCATCCTCGGCATCACCAGCAGTTAACGTCATCACCACGGTTTTTGATGATGAACAGGATGAGGAACATGATGATGCAAGATGATGTAGCTAGAGACTGATTGATTGGCAGATAGGTAGGTAGGTAGGTAGATGGGCATGTAGATAGATGATAGATGGGATATACTTAGATAGGTAGATTAGGCTAGGTAAGAGGATCGGTGGATAGATTGACGGATGAGACCGGACTAGGTTAGATAAGATAAGATTGGAGTAGATAAGCAGAGCAACATTAGATAGATAGATGGATAGATGTAGCAGAGTTGTTTGTGTAGATTAGGTGAGACTAGATTGGATTGAAAGACTATATTAGATAGGCAGATGGACAGGCTTGGTTGGACTAGATAGATCAGTTAGATTAGGCTAGACTTGCTTGGATTGGATTAGGTTGGATTGGGTAGACAAATGACAGATAGATAGACAAATGTAGATATAGATAGAAAGACGCATAGAGAGAAATTGATAGATGAGATTGATTGATCGGGGTAAAAGGGAGAGATCGACAGTCAGAGAGATGGATAGAAAGGTAGAGAGACTGACGGACCAGCCTAGATGAGAAAATGATAGACTAGATCCAACTTGACTAGGTTAGCAAACAGTGGCTAGATAGGCTGTTAGGTGGGTGGAAAGATGTGCCGACGCCTAAATGGGCAGGGACAGACAGACAGATAGATCGCTAGATGAATCGATGCGCAAGTAGGTGCATGGATGAATAGGCAGGCAGATGGAGAGTGAGAGATCTATACATATACATATATATATATATATATATATGTGGTACTCTGGCATGGACCCTTGTTTGGTGAGCTTGCACTGTGTTTTTCCACTGTTTTATGCCTTTTTGCATCGCTGATTTTGTGGCAAGATTGGGGGGCGCCATATGTATATATATATATACATATACACATACATGTGTAATGTAAGCAAAGATATCAACATCTGCTACCTGACAGAGCCTGCATCCATCTCAGAGTATTGGGACAACGCGGTTTTTTTTCCGGGATTCAATATTCAAGAATCGGAAGAACAAACTGGGAATCTTTAATCTTGAATCTTGAATCCCGTTTTTTGACATCTTGATTCAAGATTCAAGACTCAAGAATATGCAAACATATGTTCTGGGATCTTGAATCTTGAATCCCAGATTTTTCAATAAGAGGAAACAATCCAGGGTTGTCCCAATCATCTCAGTAAGATTCTCGGGAAAAAACAACTTTCCGTGAGTATGACAATCTCGAATCTTCAATCCAGTGGTCAAATACGTTCAAGGTTTTAGAGCAACTTGATTTTTTTAGGGGTTGACAGGAAGGATGATTCTGGGGAAAGTTGTTGTTTGTGCATCCTCAATATTGAACCCTCAATCCAATGGTAAAACACTTTTCAGTGTTAGAATATCTTGAATGTTGTTTGGGTTTGGCCAGGATTGACAATTCTCAGCACAGTGTTTATGTGTAATCTTCAATCTTCCATCCGGTGGTAAAAAGTACTTTCAAGTGCTTAGCAATCCAGTGGAAACACTTTAGAGTTACTAGTTAGACAAACGTTGCAAGTGCTTCTGGTGAGTGCTTTTGCTTCATGTCTGCTATGCTCATGCTGACCCTTCTCCAGGAGGTAAACAAAGGTAGGTGCAATGCTCAAAAACACTGTATTTTGCAGTTTTTATGATGAGGCGAAGGAGAATTAGAGGTACTATATATATATATATCTATATATATGGTACAGCGTTGCCAACCCCCCCCCCCCATGGGGGGGGACCCATACCACGGAACACGGGACGTGTGTATGTATGTTTATGTATAGACACATGTATGTATGTTCACACACCGTCACCCCCTCCCCCTCTTCAACTACTTGTCCACGTTTGCTCATCTACTACCTCCACCTTTTGGAGATAGAATGGATTTTGTTTTCCTGTGCAAATAGAACTTTAAATGCAACCGACTTAGCTAGAATCCCTGTTTCGAGATAGTTTTCAGTTTGGACCTCTCTTCCCTTGGAAACATCGTCTAACAAGTTTGTCGTTGGACCTTTCTTATTCTACAAAAGGGCCAGAATGTGAATAGCACACTTAGATTGATTTTGGGAATAAGCTCCTATCTTTTTTCGTTTGTCAAGTATTAGTTGGAGTTACCCGAAACTATTATGCAGCTCCTATTGGGGAAGTTGTTTTTTGATTTTGGGAATAAACTCCTATCCTTTTTCGTTTGTTAAGTATTAGTTGGGGTTGACCCGAAACTATACTTACATGCTCATGCAGCTCCTATTGGGGAAGTTGTTTTTTGTAATTGAACATAGACACATTTTTGAAATCTATATCCCAACTAAATCATATTCAACATTCCAATTTTAGTTGAAGTAGCATCCTATTTGGAAAGGGAATCATATTGGTACAATTCGGAGGACTCCAGGCTCCGAATTATGAGGCTTTGGGGACCCACAATGGCGAATTTAAGTCTCGAGATTCTAGATTTACCATCCCCATTAGGCAGTAAAACAAGTGTCTGTGAGGGGGGGGGGTGCATATATCTATATCTATATCTCTATATATATATATATATATTTGTATGTATACATATATATTAGATATATATATATATATATATATAAATGACATCAAGCAACACCTAGGCACCAGGGAAAAGGGCGTAGCATATATATATATATACATATCAAAATAAGGTTGGGCAACAGGCAGGTACATGGATGGGCAGGGACGCAGACACACACACACACACAACGGTAGCTTTGGGCAATTGATCTGCATTCGGGTCGTGGCTTCTGTTAGGTTTCTTGGTTTTTAGAAGCGCCATTTCTCTGATACATGCTTTTTGATGCCTCACCCCTTCCCCAAACATATAAGGGGTATTTGAGGATGCTTTTTGAAACATGTACAATAGAGTTATGTAGTTTCCCCCTTGACAAACCAATTGCCCGACCCACTCACTTGGAGTCTGACTAGCAGGGGGCCTCAAAGACCATTTCCGCCTTAAAAGGAGGGCGCTACTTCTTGGAAAGAAGGCAAGGTATGCTTGACAGGCCCCTCACATCTCTCAAAACTTCACCTGAGTCACAATCAACACCCGGGTAGATGAAGGTTAGTAAGGGACGATCCCAACCAGAAATAGCTGCGGCCGCCTTCTACTGTAAATTCTTTGCCTGGGTTCTGGGTAGACCATTTCATTACCGGGTTTTGATTGTGACTCACCTTCCAATCAACACTAGGTCCCCGACTGCAAGAAAGGGGGTAGACTTGGATTTGCCTCCAGGCCAAGGCGTCGCATCGAATGGCTGGCGATAGCGCCAAAATGAATGCCCGATGAAAAATGAGTGCGCGGCCGCTCGGTGTGGTCCGACTCTCACCCGAACCGGTCGGACGTCCGAGGGTATGAAACCAGCCTGAACGCTCCAGTTCCCTTTGGTCTTCCTGAACGCCCCAGGAAACGCCACCGGGCCTCAACAAAGGACACACATTTCTCTTGGATTGCGTGGGAGTTTGCTCAGCGGATTTTTTGAGTGTACCATCGTTGTAAATTGCGGGATGGTTCCCTTGTAGGATGGTAATATTAAGTCTCTTTTGATGTGAAGGAGTTCTTGTTTTACCCACGAGAGTTGCAACTCATGCCGACGACAACAAGCTGACCAATGAGCGACATTTCTCGCAGACATGGGCATAGACGCAGCGAGTTGGCGAAGGATTCCAGCAGGCCATTGGCACAGAGGGGCAAGGTCAAGACATTGGATGAGACCATTGCGTGGCCGCGACCCCAGGCTTCGCACATGAAATTCGGGGCCATGAGTTTTGGACTGGCGCTAAAGATCAAGCTGAGATTTGAGTAGCGGGCCGTTGCCTGAGCCATAGTTGTCTCCTTCTGCACCTTGGACACTTGCCATTCCTTTTGCCTCTGATTTGCTTCGCCCTAGATGCTGTTTCATTGCCCGCAGGCCACTTTTGGCTGAGACAAGGCGACAGATCGTTGATAGACCGTGCCATGACGCGAGCTGATGCCATCTACGAGGAGCTGCAGCGTGATGAGGAGCAAGGACTGATTCCAACTGCTCGGGTGAGCGGCAAGAGCACGCGGACTTGGTTGGTCCGCGGGGTGGCGGGCACCCTCGTGCTGGGCGCGGCCTTGGTCGCCGTGCTGTACCGGCCCACATTTCTGAAGGCGTCAGTCCAGCGCGCAGAGGGGAAGTTCACCAAGGAGTTTGATGCCAGCGATTCAGGTGGCATGGATGGAGCTTTCTCTGAATCAGGAGACAGCTCCGATATCTCCGGATCAGGCATCTCCGGATCAGTTGTCTCCGGATCACTTGACTCCGCCGGATTAGACGCATCAGGCTCCGTCGACTCTGGTGACTTGGCCATCCCGGGCGACTCCGCTGACTTGGCCATCCCGGCCGACCAGGTGGACTCTGGAGACTTGGCCGTCCCGGGCGACTCCGGTGACTTGGGCATAGACGACCAGGTCGACTCTGGTGACTTGGCCATCCCGGGCGACTCCGCTAACTTGGCCATCCCGGACAACCAGGTCGACTCTGGCGACTTGGCCATCCCGGGCGACCAGGTGGACTCTGGTGACTTGGCCGTCCCAGGCGACTCCGGTGACTTGGCCAATGCGGACGACCAGGTCGACTCGAGCATCCCAGACGACCAGGTTGACTCTGGCGACTTGGCCATCCCGGGCGACCAGGTGGACTCTGGTGACTTGGCCATCCCAGGCGACTCCGGTGACTTGGCCAACGCGGACGACCAGGTGGACTCTGGTGACTTGGCCATCCCGGGCGACTCCGGTGACTTGGGCAGCCCAGACGACCAGGTGGACTCTGGTGACTTGGCCATCCCGGGCGACTCCGGTGACTTGGGCATAGACGACCAGGTCGACTCTGGCGACTTGACCATCCCGGGCGACTCCGCTAACTTGGCCATCCCGGACGACCAGGTGGACTCTGGTGACTTGGCCGTCCCAGGCGACTCCGGTGACTTGGGCATAGACGACCAGGTCGACTCTGGTGACTTGGCCATCCCGGGCGACTCCGCTAACTTGGCCATCCCGGACGACCAGGTGGACTCTGGTGACTTGGCCATCCCGGGCGACTCCGGTGACTTGGGCATAGACGACCAGGTGAACTCTGGTGACTTGGCCATCCCAGGCGACTCCGGTGACTTGGGCAGCCCAGACGACCAGGTCGACTCTGGTGACTTGGCCGTCCCAGGCGACTCCGGTGACTTGGCCATCCCGGACGACCAGGTGGACTCTGGTGACTTGGCCATCCCGGGCGACTCCGGTGACTTGGCCATCCCGGGCGACTCCGGTGACTTGGCCATTCCGGACGACCAGGTCGACTCGAGCATCCCAGACAACCAGGTCGACTCCGGCGACTTGGGCAGCCCAGACGACCAGGTCGACTCTGGCGACTTGGGCATCCCGGATAGCTCAGGTGGCTCCACAGACTTGCCAATTTCAGATGATCATGATGGTGACTACGACTGGCACAGCGGATCTGGAGGCTCGCCAATCCTGGATGATCAAGCGGGTGACTATGGCGGCGATGCTCACTACGACTGGCGCAGCGGATCTGGAGGCTCGCCAATCCTGGATGATCAAGCGGGTGACTATGGCGGCGATGCTCACTATGACTGGCACAGCGGATCTGGAGGCTCGCCAATCCTGGATGATCAAGCGGGTGACTATGGCGGCGATGCTCACTACCACTGGCACAGCGGATCTGGAGGCTCGCCAATTCCGGGTGATGCTCACTACCACTGGCACAGCGGATCTGGAGGCTCGCCAATTCCAGATGATGCTCACCATCACTGGCACAGCGGATCTGGAGGCTCGCCAATCCTGGATGATCAAGCGGGTGACTATGGCGGCGATGCTCACTACCACTGGCACAGCGGATCTGGAGGCTCGCCAATTCCGGGTGATGCTCACTACCACTGGCACAGCGGATCTGGAGGCTCGCCAATTCCGGGTGATGCTCACTACCACTGGCACAGCGGCTCTGGAGGCTCGCCAATTCCAGATGCCGCTCACTACCACTGGCACAGCGGATCTGGAGGCTCGCCAATTCTGGATGATCATGCGGGTGACTTTGGGCATTCTCACCACCACTGGCAATCTGGCGGCTCCGGTTCGTGGCACGGATCGGGTGGCTCCTGGCATGGATCGGGTGGCTCCGGTTCCTGGCACGGATCGGGTGGCTCCTGGCACGGATCGGGTGGTTCTGGTTCGTGGCACGGGTCTGGTTCTGGTTCCTGGCACGGATCGGGTGGCTCTGGTTCCTGGCACGGATCGGGCGGCTCTGGTTCCTGGCACGGATCGGGCGGCGGCTCTGGTTCCTGGCACGGATCGGGCGGCGGCTCTGGTTCCTGGCACGGATCGGGTGGATCCAGCAGTTCCTCGGGGCACACTTTTGCATGCCCCGGTGGCCACGTGCACCAGTGCCCTGCCGAATGGAAACAGGAAGGCAATGCTGGCGGCTACCACTGCCTGCACAAGTTGGCTCGCCAGACGTCCCAAGCAGCCTACGAGAGCTCCGGTGGTGCCTGCCGCCCAGCAAAGGACGGCCCCTTCCCTGTCGCAGACTGCCAAGTTCAGTGCGGCATCGGTGCAGCGGGCAAGAAGGCGCCCCTGCTGAAGTGAGAACAGTTTCAGTCCATGGCCATGTAGGTCAGCTTCAGGTCAGTGAATTGAGCAAGAACTTGCCAAGGATCTGAGCTAACAGAGGCGGGCGGATTCGAAGATTCTTTTCTTTTAGCAGAGCCTGGCTCTGCAGCACTGCGAACAAGCGCAAAGCTGCTTGATTTGACTTGACTCCACTGTATTTCTTGCCGGATATTTGAAATTGGAAATTCTAAAGTGATATCGAATTAATAATAAATCTAATTCTTTATATATATGTATATATATATATATATATATATATATATTGGATATTATTTTTTAAAATTAAATTCAAAACATATTTAATAATTTATATATATATATATGAAGATAATACATATATATAAATTGATTTTTTTTTTTTTAAAAAAATACACTGGATATGTATAATAGATATTATTATGGAAAAGGATTGGAAACAAAAAATATAATAATAATTTAAAAAATACATTTTAATTAATATAATTTTATAGAGTAATAATGGGAATAGAAATACATAATTTAATAAAATTTTGGATTGAATTGCCAATTATATTTATAGATATTGGATTATTATTTGTTTCTTTCTTCTTTTTAAACTATAATAAATATATATTATATTATTTATATATTATATTAATAATAATTTTTATTATTTTAATTTGAATATATTTATTATATATAACATGAAATAATGAAATTTGCTCGTCGTATTTGTACGTGTTTTCTCGGATCGTTTTGCCGAAAAATCCCGGATATTTCGGAAACTTGATCCGGATTGTTCCTGGAAGATGTAATCGCTTTATATTTCTTACGGATCGGTTACCTAAATCTGTCTGGATTATCCCGGTTATAATTCGGAAGATATAATGATATTCCCGAAATATTCAAAAAACATGGTATGGTTACGATTTTCCGGAAATTGGTGTCTACAAAAAATGAAATTTGGCCCATTTTCCGAGAGTTTGGCGATGCGAGAAGCTGTGAGCCGCGTTACGACTAGTGGTGTTTTTCCATTTTTTTTTTGGGCGAAATTAATTTTCTGGTCGATCGCGTTTGCGCTTGCGCTTGCAACAATTGTGTATGGGGATGGATCTCTCACCTTGCTTAGGCGACCGCCTTTCACTGACTCTTTGGCGTGACCTTATCGCGACCAGTCCGGCCCTCAGTGCGTTTCGCGACCTGCGTTTGGAGAACGACAGCATGCTTTTCGCATGTGCCGAGTATACATTTTTGATATATATGAGATGATAAATATATATTGGTGCCCGAGTTGCAAAAAATGTCTTGCCGACACAGGTTCTATAAGATTTGCTCTGTTCCTGGCACACCCACCATGGCCTGGACCTTGGTCCCCTGAGAGCTCGGTCAAAACGGCACCTGCCTCAACTTACCCCTAATTGCTGGTTTGGATTGGTGGTTTGGAAATTGAACCCCTGGATCGTTGAAATTGAATAGAATACCGGGGTCTGATATGTATTTTCAGGCATGTACAGGCACATGCAAAGGCAAATGAGCATTGTTTGTTTTATTCCCTAAACAATTTACTGTGAGGGATTCTAAATTCATTTAAAGTGGCTCGCCTGTTGCTAAGCCCTAGCCTGGATGCCTGGCACAGCTCTCTGGGTGGACGGGTTCATTTGTCTCCCTGTGTCTCCTTTCATTTGTCTCCCGTTGTCTCCCCGCCTGGATGCCTGGCACGGCTCTCTGGGTGGACGCGTTCGTTTGTCTCCCTGGGTTCACTTGTCTCCCTTTGTCTCCCTTCATTTGTCTCCCGTTGTCTCCCAGCCTGGATGATCTAGTCTGGGTGGACGGGTTCATTTGTCTCCCTTTGTCATTTGTCTCCCGTTGTCTCCCAGCCTGGATGCCTGGCACGGCTCTCTGGGTGGACGGGTTCATTTGTCTCCCTTTGTCTCCCTTCATTTGTCTCCCCAGCCATCCGCTCGGGTTCATTTGTCTCCCTTTGTCTCCCTTCATTTGTCTCCCGTTGTCTCCCAGCCTGGATGCCTGGGTGGACAGATTCACTTGTCTCCCTTTGTCTCCCTTCATTTGTCGCCCGTTGTCTCCCAGCCTGGATCTGGCACGGCTCTCTGGGTGGACGGGTTCATGTGTCTCCCTTTGTCCCCTTCATTTGTCTCCCGTTCTCTCCCAGCCTGGATGCCTGGCACGGCTCTCTGGGTGGACGGGTTCATTTGTCTCCCTTTGTCTCCCTTGATTTCTCCCGTTGTCTCCCAGCCTGGATGCCTGGCACGGCTCTCTGGGTGGACGGGTTCATTTGTCTCCCTTTGTCTCCCTTCATTTGTCTCCCGTTGTCTCCCAGCCTGGATGCCTGGCGCGGCTCTCTGGGTGGACGGGTTCATTTGTCTACCTTTGTCTCCCAGGATGTCTGGCACCCCTTTATTTCCCTTCATTTGTCTCCCGTTCTCTCCCAGATGCCTGGCACTTTTTTTTTGGTGGACAGATTCACTTTTCTCCCTTTGTCTCCCCTCATTTGGCTCCTGTTGTCTCCCAGCCTGGATGTCTGTCACGGCTCTCCAGGCGGACGGATTCACTTCAGCCTGGATGTGTGGCACTCACGCTCCGCGGTTTCCTTCACTTCCCGCGGTTCTGTCCTTTGGCGGGGTCTGGTTTGCCTTCGGCTTTGGCCCTGGCTTCGGTCATTCCTTGTCTTGTGGATGTTGGGGACAGGATCCTCCTCTGTCTGCCCTTCATCTGGACTTCGATTTCGCTTGGGCTCGTGGTGGGTCGTCTTCCTTGTCTATCGTTGGCTACACCCTGTCTGTTCGTTCAGTGCCTCGTTATCAGTTGCGGTCCCGAGCTGACGATAGCGGTGCGCTGCGGCGCGCGGCTTCAGCTACGAGAAGGCTCTGTTAACCCCCCGGTGAAACAAACGTGAATCACGCTGGAGTTAAATCCTCTATCGATTCTTCGAGGATGTTCAACGAACCTTACGCTGAGATACCCAGTGGTGCTCTTGGCACCTGGGGTTGTCCCGGCTCTCCCGGCGGACGGGTTCATTTGTCTCCCTCTCCCTCCATTTGCCTGACGGATTCATTTGTCTCCCTTTGTCTCCCTTTATTTGGCCCCGGTTGTCTCCCAGCCTGGACGCCTGTCACGGCTCTCTGGGGTGGAGGGGTTCATTTGTCTCCCTTTGTCTCCCTTCATTTGTCTCCCGTTGTCTCCCAGCCTGGATGCTTGGCACGGCTCGGTGCGCTGCACGGCTTCAGCTACGAGAAGGCTCTGTTAACCCCCCCGGTGAAACAAACGTGAATCACGCTGGAGTTAAATCGTCTATCGATTCTTTGATGATGTTCAACGAACCTACGCCGAGATACCCAGAGGTGCTCTTGGCACCTGGGGTTGTCCCGGCTCTCCCGGCGGACGGGTTCCTCTCCCTTCATTTGCCTGACAGATTCATTTGTCTCCCTTTGTCTCCCTTTATTTGGCCCCGGTTGTCTCCCAGCCTGGATGCCTGTCACGGCTCTCTGGGTGGACGGATTCGTTTGTCTCCCAGCTTGGATGTCTGGCACGGCTCTCCGGGCGGACGGGTTCATTTGTCTCCCTTTGTCTCCTTCCCTGGTCATTCGCGGTGTATTCCGCGGGCACGCATGTGTGTTTGAGGCTCAGAAACGTGTGTTTGAGCGCGCGCGTGCGCTTGATCAAGCCACAGGCAGCATGCTGCGGATGCACGTACGAGTGCTTCAAGTAAATGATTGTGTGTTCTTGGTGTGTTCCAGCTGACCACATCGGCGCGTTCCAAGTGAACACGCACTTTTTGCATGTGACCACATGAGTGTGTTCCACGTCAGCACATGTTTGTGTTCCAGGTGAAAGCATGCGATTGTTCTGATAAAACACATATGCGATCCGGTCAAAATTCCTAGTAAGGGGGTTTAGTCTACAGAGGCCACCGTCGCAGTCACTTTGTGCAGTTTTTCATTCACACAAAGCGGAGTCCTGCAAATACCAATGGATTGCCCGCTCCCCACTGGAGGCGCTAGGATGGCGCTTGGTTTGCGCTAGGGTCTTCGGTGATCTTGGTTTCCAAGAGTTGGCGCGTGGGTTGCCGCGATGGGCT
This sequence comes from Effrenium voratum, assembly GCA_963377175.1. Lineage (NCBI taxonomy): Eukaryota > Dinophyceae > Suessiales > Symbiodiniaceae > Effrenium > Effrenium voratum. Next base: position 114,063 of record CAUJNA010000962.1, read on the forward strand.
TTGCGTGGCTTTCAAGGGTGTAATGTTGCAGTTCTTACTTAGTACTTGAAGCCAGCCCGCACGTTTACCTTCATCTTACGTGGCCTTAATTTGTCAAATCCACACAGATGGTCGCCGTGACTCCAAAAAATACGGCGAACCCGCGCTAGCCGCGCGCTAGCAAGGCGCTAGCGCAGTGGTCAGCTGTGACCGGTTCCCAGTTACGCTTCAATCCAAATTTGCTTCCGCTCTCCTCGCATGCAATTATCATGGAGTGCGATTTGCTGGACAAAGGGGAGAAACAACGGCTGAGGCAAGACGGCAGGGATGCCTTGTACCGAGCATACGGAAGAATTGGGTTGCGTATTTCCCTGCGAAAGCAAATGCTTTACTGAATCGATACGAAGAGTTGCCACAATACGATCAAAGCACTTTAGCAATCGATACGAAAGACACTGTGCAGCTAAGCGAGAAAGAAGCGCAATGCGCCGGAAAGCTTTTGCTAAGCTGAAGCCTGTAACTGCTGGAGACGCATCCGATACTGATAGTACTAGCAGTAGTAGCAGCAGCAGCAGCAGCAGGCTCGCGCGCTAGCAATGTGTTGCAAAAAAGCTAGATTGATCGTACACGAACACTATTTTCCTACTTGGAACACGCATATAAAACACAAGCGTTGTTCAAGGCAGAGCCCCATGGAATAGCGCCTCACAGCCGGCTTCGGGAACTTGATTTATGTGTCGCCCAGGCGTGCAGGAAATGTAAATTCCATGTGAACACATTTTTGTTGTCCAGGTGAACGCATGTGTGTTGCACATTTGTGTTGCACATGTTTCTCCACATGTGCACACACGTGTGTTCCATGTGTACACATATGTGTGTTACAAGTCAACACAGAAGTTTGTTTTGGTCAAACATGCTTGTGTGATCCAGGTCTGCACCAGTGTCGCACGTGAACACAAATGCCTGTTCCAAGTGAGCGCATATATGGGTTCCAGGTGAACACATATGTGTGTTGCAGGTGAACAGAAATGTGCTTTCCAGACATACACATATATGTGTTCCAGGTGTACGCATGTGTGTGTGTGTGCGTGTTCCGGGCGCGCATATATATATATGTGTGTGTGTGTGTTCGCGTGTGCACATATGTGTGTTCCACATGTACACATATGTGCGTTCACGTGCGCACATATGCGTGTTGCACGTGTACACATATGTGTGTTCACGTGTACACACATGTGTGTTCTTATCAGACACGTGTATGTGTTCCAGGAGAACACATGTTTGTTATCAGATGAACACGTGCGTGTGTGTCTGCTCCGCGTGCACTTTTTTTGTATGTGTGTTCACGTGCACACATTGTGTGTTCACGCGTGCGCACATGTGCGTTCCAACTGGACACGTGTTTGTGTTCCAGGAGGACACATGTTTGTTATCAGATGAACACGTGTGTGTGTGTGTCTGCTCCGCATGCGCATGTGTGTGTGTTCATTTGCACACATATGTGTGTTCCACGTGCACACATTTGTGTGTTCACGTGTCCACACATGTGTGTTCCAATTGGACACGTGTTTGTGTTTCAGGTGAATACATGTTTGTTTTCAGATGAACGCACGTGTGTGTGTGTGTTCCGGGTGCGCATATATATGTGTGTGTGTGTTCACGTGTACACATATGTGTGTTTACGTGTACACACGTCTGTGTTCCAATTAGACACACGGTTGTGTTCCAGGAGAACACGTGTTTGTTATCAGATGAACACTCGTGTGTGTCTGTGTTTTCCGCGTGCGCATAAATGTGTGTGTTTATATGTGCAGTACACATGTGTGTGTTGCACGTGTGCACATGTGTGTGTTCACGTGTGCGCATTTGCGTCTCCCACGTGTACACATATGTGTGTTCACGTGTACACACATGTGTGTTCCAATGGACACGTGTTTGTGTTCCAGGTGAACACATGTTTGTTTTCAGATGAACACTCGTGTGTGTGTGTTCCGGGTGCGCGTATATATGTGTGTGTTCACGTGTACACATATGTGTGTTCACGTGTACACACGTCTGTGTTCCAATTAGACACACGGTTGTGTTCCAGGAGAACACATGTTTGTTATCAGATGAACACGTGCGTGTGTGTCTGCTCCGCGTGCACTTTTTTGTATGTGTGTTCACGGCACACATTGTGTGTTCGCGCGTGCACACATGTGCGTTCCAACTGGACACGTGTTTGTGTTCCAGGAGGACACATGTTTGTTATCAGACGAACGCGTGTGTGTGTGTGTGTGTGTCTGCTCCGCGTGCGCATGTATGTGTGTTCATTTGCACACATATATGTGTTCCACATGTACACATTTGTGAGTTTATGTGTCCACACATGTTTGTTCCAATTGGACACGTGTTTGTGTTTCAGGTGAATACATCTTTGTTTTCAGATGAACGCACGTGTGTGTGTGTTCCGGGTGCGCATATATATATATAAATATGTGTGTGTTCACATGTACACATATGTGTGTTCACGTATACACACGGTTGTGTTCCAATTAGACACACGGTTGTGTTCCAGGAGACCACGTGTTTGTTATCAGATGAACACTCGTATGTGTCTGTGTTTTCCGCGCGCGCATAAATGTGTGTGTTCACATGTGCAGTACACATGTGTGTGTTCCACGTGTGCACATGTGTGTGTGTTCACGTGTGCGCATTTGCGTCTCCCACGTGTACACATATGTGTGTTCACGTGTACACACATGCATGTTCCAATTGGACACGTGTTTGTGTTCCAGGAGAATACATGGTTGTTATCAGATGAGCGCACGGGTGTGTGTTCCGGGTGCACATATATGTGAGTGTTCACGTGTGCACATATGCGTGTTCACGTGTGCACATATGTGTGTTCCACGTGTACGCACATGTGTGTTCCAATTGGACACGTGTTTGTGTTCCAGGTGAACAGATGTATGTTTTACGTGAACACATTAGCATGTGCTAGGTGAACTTTTTTTGGCATCTGACGACATATTTGCTCTCCAGGTGTGCACATGTATGCGCTCCAGAAAACGCATGATTGTTTTCGAGGTGCGCGCATGTGTGTGCGATTTAGGTGAGCATTTATGTTTGCTCACGTGTGCGTATATGTGTGTTCCACATGTACACACATGTGTGCTTTAATCGCACACGCGGTGTTCTAGGTGGACGCATGTTTGTGTTCCAGTGGTATACATATGTGTGTCCCACGCGTACACACATGTGTGCTTTAATTGCGTGTCTTTGTGTTCCAGGTGAACGTATGTGTGTTCCACGTGTACACACATGTGTGTCTGAATTGGACACACGTTTCATTGTGTTCCAAGTGAACACACATGTGTGTTCCACGTGAACCCATTAGCGTGTCGTAAGTGAACACATATGTGCGTTCCACGTTTGCACATGTGTGTGTGTGTGCTTTCCAAGAAGCACATGTTTGTTTTCCAGCTCAACACATTTATGCGTGTGCCGCAGGTGAATGTATACTGTTTCAGTCGTATACGTATGTGTGTTCCACGTGTACACACATGTGTCTGAATTGGACATGTGTGTTTGAACTGCCCATGTGACTGCGTGCTTGCGCGGCCACACTTGCGTTCACGCGCGCGCGCTCGCCCGCCATCGCGCGCGCTTGCCCAACCTCAGTTCTGGTGCGGCGCTGAAGCGCCAAGCACGCCAGCAACACACGTGCAGCAACGCAACGCGCGCCAGGTTCACGACTGCATCATTTTGATTCATCCGTGTTGAAGCGCAGAAAGCCACAAGCTGTTGGCATGTTTGTGCTCGCCCGTCAGCCCTCAACTGTTTGGGGTCTCTGCTGGTGTAATTTGTTTTAGACTTATATATTGCTGGGGAGGCTATGCGGGGGGCTTCGCGGGGCCAGAATTTGTGGAATGGTTGGCTTCGCGAGGCTTCGCGGCAAGACACCGATCCAAACTACCGATCTAAACTACCAATCCAAACCAGGCCGGTAGTAATCCGGCCCAATCCAAAGAGGGCCGCCGAACACCTGCAACCACCTCCTGGCCACGGGCCGTCGTGGAGGGCAAGGAGAACGGCGGGGCAGCGCCGAGACAAGCGCGTGATAAACCGTTTCCCACTGGCTCACTCCACTGGACGAAGGCGTTAGGGGACAAGCGACTGAGGCACGCGCAGCCGAGAGCTTGCACGCATGTTCTTGCAGCCCGTCTGCATCACGGCTCTCGGGCTCGGAGTCGGACGTATGCACGTGCGCAGGCGAAGCCTGTGGCACGTCGACATCAGAATCCGGCGCGCTGCGCGCCGGAGGTGTGTTGCTTTTTGTTTCTGTCTCTCTGTCGGTGTTTGTCTCTATTTGTTTCTTTGTCTGTCTGTCTGTGTTTGTTTGTTTGTGTCTACTATATAATCTAAAATATAATATTTGAAATCTTGCTCTTAAATATTACGTATACCCAAATATAATATCCTCTAATTGTTAACAAAATTATTCTAATTCTTTCGCCTAATTTAATAGATTCGAGTTTATGATTGGCATGGCTTGCTGTGGAACGAACATATTTATAAGGAACATTTCTTGGGAAGTTAGAAAAATAATTTATTTAGATATTCCATTATTATTTTTGTTGAAATATTGTGTCCGTTTTGCGAGAGTTTGGTGATGTGAGAACCGATTATTATTGTTTTTAATGCTTTGAACGAAATTAATTCGGTTTTGTTTGCACCTAGGATGTTTTTTGGTTGATGGTGTTTTTGCATGCATTGAAATAACTGTGTATGAGGATGGATTTTTTGAGGTTAAAAATCCACGGGTCCGTTCCTCTTGTTTAGGCGATCGCATTTCACTGACTATATATCTATGCGCTGGTATCGGACACCTCAAGCACATTGTTGTTTTGTGTATCGTAGTGCTTCAGGAAATATATTGAGATACTACTGAGAAATTCCATCTACAATTTGTTTTCAATTATTTGGGTTTCTAGAATTGGATCTCTAATTTAATAGAATATACAATCTTTCGAAATCTTTTGTCTGGATAGAGTCTAAGGCAAAGCTCAAAATCACAATTATCCATTTTCTCGAAATATTCCGAAATCGTTTTTCGTCAAGATTTTGCACGGTCTGTTTATCTCTGTGAGTATGATCGTGCATATCTATTTATGATTATTAATTGGAATATTGCTTTTTTATTTCATATTCTAATTCTGTTACTCTCCTGCCATAGGCTTCATCTCGCACGCTGCTGGAAAGCAGCGGGCCCCCACTAATATATATATATATGTATATATTTAATATTTTATAATTTATAATAATTCAATTAGAATATAAATTTATAGATATAATATAATAAAGTAATAAATAATATATCAAATAAATATATATCATATTTATAAAAATTTGGAAACATATATATAAAATTAAATGAATAATATTGGTATTCGATTAGTAAAGGGTACCGGAATAATAGATTTTTTTTCCTTATTCTGGTTCATACCCATTGTTTAAGGGGACTAGAATAATAGAAAATATTTTTGGCCAGGGAGAAAATAAAAAAAATTCCACAAAACAAATTTAATTAAAAAACCATCCCCCCCAAACTCTGAATCTCCTTCAGCAACAAGCTGAAGATTGTGTACCTCAGAAATTTGAAAACCATCCCCAGCCCTGAAACTGCAAACTCTTTATTAAACCGTGCTAAAAAAATGCAAACAAATAATCAGGACAAGGGTACCCCTCACAGACCCCACTGAACCACAATAATGTGATTGTTTAAGGGGACTAGAAAGTTTTTTGGTTAGGGGGAAAATTCAAAAAAAACTCCACAAAATAAAATTAATTAAAAAACCATCCCCCCCCCCAAACTCTGAATCTCCTTCTGCAACAAGCTGAAGATTGTGTACCTCAGAAAATTGAAAACCATCCCCAGCCCTGAAACTGCAAACTCTTTATTAAACCGTGCTAAAAAAAATGCAAAAAAAACAATCAGGACAAGGGTACCCCTCACAGACCCCACTGAACCACAATAATGTGATTGTTTAAGGGGACCAGAATAATAGAAATGTTTTTTGGCCAAGGGGAAAATTAAAAAAAACTCCACAAAACAAATTTAATTAAAAAAACCATCCCCCCCCAAACTCTGAATCTCTTTCAGCAACAAGCTGAAAATTGTGTACCTCAGAAACGTTGAAAACCATCCCCAGCCCTGAAACTGCAAACTCCTTTGAATGGCTACAGAAAGAACTGAAAGGGAAGTGGTTGCAATACTAAAGTAGTATTCCAAAAAGTATACTCAGGAAGAAGTGGTTGCAATACTAAAGTAGTATTCCAAAAAGTATGCTCAGGAAGAAGTGGTTGCAATATTAAAGTAGTATTCCAAAATGTCTGCTCAGGAAGAAGTGGTTGCAATACTAAAGTAGAATTGCAAAAAGGAAATGGCTGTAATACTAAAGTAGAATTGCAAAAAATAAGTGGCTGCAATACTAAAGGAAGTGATTGCAATACTAAAATAGAATTGCAAAAAGGAAGTGGCTACAATACTAAAATAGAACTGCAAAAAGGAAGTGGCTGCAATACTAAAATAGAATGGATTTTCGATATCCTTGTCGTCTTCCTTTTCCTTTTTGATTTATTTAATGGTCGTTACCCGAAAAATATATATTTTTGGATTTTTCATATCGTTATTAAGAACCTGTGGAGCAAAATCTCTCCTTCTTTCCATCTGTAAATTTCGGATATGAATAATTTTGATATATATCTATATTATATTATATGAAAATTTCATTTTCTCAAAATTGCCGGGGTAAGCGACCTTTGGGTTGGCGGAAATCTGCCGAAAACATTTATGGACATTTGAATAAGTTCCTTTATAAATAACAAATGGTTTTCATTAATGTTGGCACTTGATTAATAAAGGGCCCCCCCCCCCCAAACAATGGAGGCGCCAAAATAATGGGGGTGCACTTTTGGGACGTCCAAACAATGGAGGGTTTTGGGGCCCAATTCTACTTTAGTATTGCAGGCACTTCCTTTTTGCAGTTCGGCAAGAATATATTTCACAAATTTGAAAGATTATATAATCAATACCAAAAAAAGGAAAGAATCGACCGAAGACATAAATCTCACGACGAAATATATATCTCAAAACCAATAAACAATTAATTATTTCTTTAGGGAAATAATACTGGTTTAAATGTCCCCAACAAATTCTTCGACTTGAAGGTGTTGCGAAAGAAACTATCGTCCTTCTTAGGGAGATATTTCAAACATAATTAGGAAAGGGGTCTAGAAGCATATGGTCTATTTGTAAACTATGGAACAAATCCCCAAATACATATTTATCTTGTATTAATAAAAATTTACATAATAATTATCTATAAATTTATTAAATTACTAAAATTAATTAATATATATAAAAATTATCAAAACATAATTTTAACTCAATTTATAGATTTTAAGGAATAATATTATTATAACAATTCAAAATTCATTTTTTTTTATATATCATATAAAAAATATATTCATAACTTAAAAAATTAGTTCGATAAAAATATATATAAATATATAGCCAAATAAAATAATTTAACTTCAATAATATTTTTTTAATTATATTACCCAAATTAAAAATTCCCAAAATAAATATAATCAACCACCATTATATAATTATAAAAAAAAAGAATCATAATATGAATAAACAACAATCTAAATAAATAAACTTATATACAATAAGAATAATTTCCATAATTCATTCAATTTCATTCATATTTCTTTTTTTGGCTCAAATATTTTTCCAAATTATATATATTATTCATATTCAAATTTATCCAAATAAAATATAAAACAATATACAATTATATTAAATTCAATTTTAATTAGAAAAACAATCTAACATACAAATATTCCATATACCCATTCAAATCAACTAATAATTCATTAGTTAAATCAATATAATATATCTCAACTATTCAAATACAAATATATAATAAAACAAATTATTCATTCATCCAATTATCTATATCATTTCTTTTTTTCTCTTTCCAATATATCTTAAACTATATATATATATAATTTATATAATTTTAATCATATATTTTATTTTATTCAATTCCCAATCTCCAAAAACACAACAACACATCACAATTCATAATTTTACCGTTCCCAACAACAAATACATAAATCAATTTCATCAACCATATGCACACAAAACATTCATATACACACAATTTCATATACGCAATGCAACACATTCATTAACACAATATTCCAATATCTGTATTATATCACCATATATATATATATATATGTCATAAGTATACAATAACGATAACCAATATACACACCTATATACAAACTCAAACAAATAAACATTTTCGTAAAACAAACACATACACAACACACAACACACAACGCACCAACACGCGCAACATACAATACACCTAACAACGAGCATACACAAACACACAACACTTCCACAACCTATAATTGCCTCATTATTTTACAGCTCCCCATTTTTTGTTATTTTCTCTTAAAACTTCGAGACTTTCACCTAAGGGCTGCGCTTTGGCAAAGCCTTTGTGTTCCAGGGAACCAAAAGTTCAAATTAGTCGCCCCCGTAAGCCGAGACACAGCCGGCGAAGGAGACCCAAAGCTGTACAACTTGGAAAGCCTCTAAAGGGCCCAGCTTCTGGCGCGCCGGTCCCTTAAACCTTGGCGCATCCTGAGTGTAGCCCAGCAACCTTGGCTGGAATGAGGACCCCGGCAAAAGAATCTTTTGTTTTTTGCCTGGTTAGTGGAAAACAAAGGGAACCCCAAAAAAGCGGGGGGGGGGGGGGGAAACAATAAAAGGCGGAACTAATTCTGGGGAAGCAACGGAAGTGGGGAATCAAAGCCATCCAGGCCACTGATATCCTTTGAGTCTTTTGACCTCTGTGCCAGACGAACGGCTTGCCAAACCCAGCGGGCTGTCGGTATCAACTCATCCACTGAGGGCAGTCCATGGATAGAATTTGGGGAAGGATTGCTGAGCAGCAACACTGCCTGCCCGTACTCCTCCCAAGCCAAAGGGTACACGCCTTTGGCCTTCAACATCTCCACTCCTGACATCTTCACCACTCGGCTCGCCTGCGCACTTCGCAGCATGCTCAGCAGCACACCCGAGGGGGTGCGAAGGCCGTCTGCATAGATGGCGCCCATGCCGCTCTCCGGGGCTGGGCCAAACTGGCAGTGGAAGTTGTCGCAGCCCCTGCAGCCCTGAAGAGAGCCCAACGGACAACTGCAACTGGAGTCCCACACTCCTGGCCATGTCACATCCAAAAAACCATTGTGTTTAATTGCTTTTCAAGAACTTGGGTGGGCTTTGGCTTCTTTCAAGAACTCGGGTGAACTGGTTCAACTCCCGCTTTCCCGCTTTTCGCCCTCCTGTGGCGCCATATGCTCCCTCGCTGTTCATCCACTGCAGATCTTGCGGGCCGCAGCCGCAGTGGGGGCTCCTCGCGGGAGCCGGCGGCGCCAAGTCCGGGCGCGCGGGCGCCACGAAGAATGGCGCGGCCTGGAGCCCGGCGCCGCAGGCGCTGCAGTTGGAGGCCGGCTCCTTCACCGTGGCGGAGCAGCCCAAGGGGAAGCTATAAGGATTCATCGCTTCGAAGGCGCCTGAAACCTTGGAGAAGGAAAAATCACCAGGGCGGGGCAAAATGGCGGGGCAAAAACCTCTTGCCGAGAAGTTGATAGGATTTAGAGATTTACAGCTTCGGACCAAAGTTGTTGGCCATGGCTTCTGTCACCAAACTAAAAGGGTTACTCCCTCAAACCATCTGCTTTTTAAGAGCTTTTGAAGTCTGCAGTCCTCTTGAAATAGGGCACCCCCCCAAAGTGGGTGGCTTCCTTTTGCTTTCCCTTTAAACCAAGCCCAAAACGGGTACCATCAAAAAAGGCCTTTCCTTTAAATCAATCTCAAAAAGAGTACCAAATAAGCCCGGTATCCCCAACAGCTCCGGCACACCAAGAACCCTCCCTTTGAACCCTCCCTAAAAGCTGCCCCAAACCACCCCACAGCCTATCTGGGCATAGACCAAAATCATAGCTTTCAGCTGGGGAAAATACATTTTCCAAGATGATTGAAAAAAGGTGAGCTAAACCGGCCACGAAACCCCCTGATAGAGGAAAGCTGCGTGCATCCTGGGCTGTGTCACCCAAAACGCCATCTTCGCCGCGTTATCGGCAGCACCCGCCAGGGACCCAACATACGCGCTCCTGTTTCCTTGGTTCGTCTGGGCTCATAGACTTTACCTCTTCGTCGGGTAAAAGTTAGAAACTGGGGTTGCATCCCTACTGCCAACGGGCAACATTGTTGGCGGGAGATGGCCCAGATTTCCCGCAAGGCTGCAAAAAACAAGAGGCCAGGCTTGACAAAGAACCCACGTAACCGCCAAGCTTCCCAGCACAAACGGCGAGTTGTACTCCGTGATGGCCACAGGCACGCTGCCAAAACCTCCCACCTGAGCCCCAAGCGATCCACATCGGTCCACCAATACTCCGTCCTATTTGACTGCTCAAGGGAACTCACCCCAAAAAACGCCAGCGTGTGGTGTGACGGCAAGGGTGGATTTCTTTGAACATCACCCAACCAAAACCAGCCCAGGTGATGTTTTTTACCACCCTTCCAAGGGTGGGAGCCAAATTTTAGAGGCACCCAAACTACGCCAGTACAGGCCCCAAATAGCGAAAAAAACAGGCCGATGCATGCACCCCAAACTGCATGTCCCCCAACAGCCTGCCGTCAATCTTGCAAAAACCGCGCCCGTGCTGTCACCTGTATGCCCCTTAGAACCCGGCGGTCGATCTCGCAAAACCCCAAACAGCACCTGCCAAACTGCACGCCCCCTACCCAGCCGGAAACCGGAAATCACTCTCCCCTAGCTTTCAGCTAGGAGAAAAACCAACTTCAATTTTGAGAGCCCACTTAAAGCCGGAACACCCACCAACTCCTGGCCCAAAAGTCTCTTTTCGGCTTTTGTTTCGGTCCGTGCCACGGAGGCGATGGCGTCCAGGAAGCTCTGGTAGGCCGCGGGCATCGATGCCATGTCCGTAGATTGCCCCTGGCCTTGGCCGTAGTAGTGGAAGCTGAAAAAATCCAGTGGCGCGCCCTGGACCTTCACGTGCCTTCCGAACTCCGAACAGTGAGCGGCGGATCTGGAAGGCGTCGGAGGTTTTTTTGAGTAGGCAGGGAATGGGGGTCACTCCATAAACATCATCCCCCATTGTTTTCTTTAGGGGCAATCCATTCGCTTCCGGTTCATTCCCAAACCCTGGGTCATCCTCTACCCATCGCGCCAAGGTAAAAAAGTTCGACTCGAGTGAAAAAGAAGCCTATGGCTGAAGTGCCAAGAGGCCTCAGGAAGTCTTTGATCCAAGGAAGAAGCTGGGTGAGAAACCAGAGGCAGGACCACCAACCTGAATGCCAGGATAGCGCCGCTTGATCATCTTGGCAGTTCTGGCATAAAAGTCATAGGCCATCTGTGGGGTGCCATCCCAGTATCTACTTCCCCAGGTGAATGGAGGACCGTAACACCAGTCTGCCCAGTCCACAGCTGTCGGCTTGTTTCCACTCGGGCCGCAACCCCCGAAGCCGGAAGGGATGCAAATCAGCGTGTTCCATTCATTCATCAGTTCCACTCCTGCGCAAAGCTGGGAGCGATGAACACCCTCGTTTTTTCATTTTTTTCCTCTCCCATGTTCAATTTTTCTTCTTAAGAACAAAACAACATAACAAATAACGTGCGCACATGCCCTTCCGTTAAAACAGGTACATTTGCCCCCCCCCCCCCCAAAAAAAAAGGAAAACAGAAAGACAACAAACACACACACACACACACAC
>CAUJNA010000963.1:0-12500 GCA_963377175.1 Effrenium voratum
TATTTGAAAAATTTAAAAAAATCAAATAATTTAAAAAATTCAAATAATTTAAATATTTATATTTTTTATTTTTTTAAATTTCTGGAGGCCTCCAAAAATTTAAAAAATAAAAAATATAAATAGTTTCCTGGGTTCTCCCTGGGCCAGTTCCAGGATATTTGAAAAATTTAAAAAATTCAAATAATTTTAAAGAAATCAAATAATTTAAATATTTATATTTTTTAAATTTTTTAAATTTCTGGAGGCCTCCAAAAATTTTAAAAAATCAAAAAATATAAATAGTTTCCTGGGTTCTCCCTGGGCCAGTTCCAGGATATTTGAAAAAGTTTAAAAAATTCAAATAATTTAAAAGAAATCAAATAATTTAAATATGTATATTTTTTAAATTTTTTAAATTTCTGGAGGCCTCCAAAAATTTTAAAAAAATAAAAAATATAAATAGTTTCCTGGGTTCTCCCTGGGCCAGTTCCAGGATATTTGAAAAAGTTTAAAAAAATCAATATAATTTAAATCAAATAATTTAAATATTCATTTTTTCAAAAATTTTCAAATATCCTGGAACTGGCCCAGGGAGAACCCAGGAAACTATTTATATTTTTAAATTTTTTAAATTTTTGGAGGCCTCCAGAAATTTAAAAAATTTAATAAATATAAATATTTAAATTATTTGATTTTTTTAAATTAATTGAATTTTTTAAAATTTTTCAAATATCCTGGAACTGGCCCAGGGAGAACCCAGGAAACTATTTATATTTTTTAAATTTTTTAAATTTTTGGAGGCCTCCAGAAATTTAAAAAATTTAAAAAACATAAATATTTAAATTATTTGAATTTTTTAAAGTATTTGAATTTTTTAAATTATTCAAATATCCTGGAACTGGCCCAGGGAGATCCCAGGAAACTATTTATATTTTTTAAATTTTTTAAATTTTTGGAGGCCTCCAGACATTTAAAAAATTTAAAAAATATAAATATTTAAATTAATTGAATTTTTTAAATTATTTGAATTTTTAATTTTTTTCAATTTTCCTGGAACTGGCCCAGGGAGAACCCAGGAAACTATTTATATTTTTTATTTCTTTTAAATTTTTGGAGGCCTCCAGAAATTTAAAAAAATTTAAAAAATAAAAAAATATTTAAATTATTTGAATTTTTTAAATTATTTGATTTTTTTTAAATTTTTCAAATATCCTGGAACTGGCCCAGGGAGAACCCAGGAAACTATTTATATTTTTCAATTTTTTTAAGTTTTTGGAGGCCTCCAGAAATTTAAAAAAAATTAAAAAATATAAATATTTAAATTATTTGATTTTTTAAATTAATTGAATTTTTTAAATTTTTCAAATATCCTGGAACTGGCCCAGGGAGAACCCAGGAAACTATTTATATTTTTTAAATTTTTTAATTTTTTGGAGGCCTCCAGAAATTTAAAAAATTTAAAAAATATAAATATTTAAATTATTTGATTTTTTTAAATTATTTGAATTTTTTAATTTTTTCAAATATCCTGGAACTGGCCCAGGGAGAACCCAGGGAACTATTTATATTTTTTAAATTTTTTAAATTTTTGGAGGCCTCCAGAAATTTAAAAAAATTAAAAAATATAAATATTTAAATTATTTGATTTTTTTTAAAATTATTTGATTTTTTTAAATTTTTCAAATATCCTGGAACTGGCCCAGGGAGAACCCAGGGAACTATTTATATTTTTTATTTTTTTTTAAAATTTTTGGAGGCCTCCATAAATTTAAAAAATTTAAAAAATATAAATATTTAAATTATTTGATTTTTTTAAATTATTTGAATTTTTTAAATTTTTTAAATATCCTGGAACTGGCCCAGGGAGAACCCAGGAAACTATTTATATTTTTTAAATTTTTTACATTATTTTATTTTTTTTTATTTTTTTAAGTATCCTGGAACTGGCCCAGAGAGAACCCGGGAAACTTTTTTTTGGAGGCCTCCAGATTGTTTTTTTATTGAATTATTTAAATTATTTGATGTTTGTTAATTTTTCAAATATCCTGGAACTGGCCCAGAGAGAACCCGGGAAACTATTTATATTTTTAAAATTGTTTGGAGGCCTCCAGATATTTCAATAGAATTAAAAAAATATAAATATTTAAATTATTTGATGTTTTTTCTTTTTTTTAAATATTGATTTTTTTACATATCCTGGAACTGGCCCAGAGAGAACCCGGGAAACTTTTTTTTGGAGGCCTCCAGATTGTTTTTTTTTGAACTATTGAAATTATTTGATTTTTTCAAATTTTTTAAATATCCTGGAACTGGCCCAGAGAGAACCCGGGCAACTATTTATATTTTTTAATTTGAAATTTTTGGAGGCCTCCAGATTTTTTTTAAAACATATTTAAATGATTTGAATTCTTTATTTGTTTTGATTTTTTGCTTTTTTTTTAAATATCCCGGAACTGGCCCAGAGAGAACCCGGGAAACTATTTTTTCATTTTTTTGGAGGCCTCCAGAAATTAAAAGAATCTATATTAAATGTAAAGACTTATTATCTTTTTAATTATTCAAATTATTCATGTTTTTCAACTTTTTCCAATATCCTGGAACTGGCCCAGGGAGAACCCGGGATATTACTCAAAAAAATAAAAAATGGAGGCCTCCAGAAAGTTAAGACATTTTAATAAATGAATGTGTATTGTTTTGCTTGTTATTTTTTCAAGCTTGCTGAATATCCGGGAACTGGCCAGGGAAAACTTTTTTTAGACGCCTCTACAAATTTAAGAACAAATAACTACAAAAACAAACTCTATATTTTTAAATATCCGGGAACTGGCCAGGGAGAACCCTGGAATTTAATTATTGTTTTTGTACAAAAAATGGAGGCCTCCAGAAATTTAAAAATTAGAAGATAAATAATTTTAGATTATTTGACATGTTTAAAACATTTTTTAAATATCCTGGAACTGGCCCAGGGAGAACCCTGGATTTTTTGTTGGTTTTTGGAGGCCTCCAGAAATTAAAAAAATAATACTTAAATTATCTGATTTTTTAGGTTGTTTAAACAGAATGAAACTGGCCCAGGGAGAACCCTAGAAATGATTCAATTTTCATATTTTAAAAAGAATGCCTCCAGAATTTGAACAAAAACATTTTTATAATGCTTTCTCAGGGGCCGCCAAAAGGATTGAAGGTTTATCTTCTTTGAGTATTCCGCACGGGCCCAGGGAGGGCCCAGGATATGTCTGGGCTCCAACAAATTGAATAGCACACGTAGTCAAATTCATAGAACTATCTAAATAACTTAAACGTTTTTGTTCCGAGCCTCCAACAAATAATGCGCTAAGAAACACATTTGTACATTCCATAATTCGAATTCTTTGAATTCGAGACACCCAGATTCTTTAAATATTCTACAATGGGCCCAGGAAGGGCCCTGGACATAACTTGGATTATTTGAACAGATATGTTGTTCAGGACCTCCAACATTTTCATCAAAATAAGCAGTTCGCATTTTGGAATTATTTGAACTTTTTCATTAGGAAAAGTTTATTTTCGGAACTAGCCCAGGGGGTGCCCTTGAAATTGTTTAAATTGTGTGAAATATCTAAATACTTAGTTACCCAAACATGTTCATTTGTTCTAACTATTTAGGATGTTGGACACAAATGAATCTGGAGTTCTCCAAAAGGCGCCCGTCCCTTTGAACATATTCGAGTAGAAAGCATGTTGTTTTATAAGACATATTCTAAGTAGACTAGTTGTTCAAATCATGTTGGTTTATAATAGTTAGACAAAATAAGGTGCTGTTTTCCAAATATTGACACGATTCTCAAAGATTCGTGTAATTAGGCTAATTAGACCCACGTTGAGAAATAGAATAAGTACCAAGCGATTGACCTTTAACTCCCCAGAAAACACCCGTCCCTTTGAGAATAATTAGAATACTTAGCATGATTATGAACCATGAGAATCATTGGATTAGATAATAGATCTGGAATTCCTGAAAGGGGCCCATCCCGTTGGGAACCATTGGACTAAATCAAATCATTATGATAAGTACAATCATTAGCAAGAATATGGATCTGGAATTCTCCCCCCCTGGAAGTAATTGTTTGGAAAACATGAATGTGGAACTCTGGACCTCCCCAAAAGCACCCTACCCTTTGGGAATGAGAATGATACATAGAGCAATTATCAGAAGGTGCAAAGCTATGAACCTGGAATTCCCCAAGCGGCACCCGCCCCTCTTGGAATAAGTAGAAGCAAAAATAGCAATGATAAGTAGGCTAATTTGCAAAACCTTAATCTTCAACTCCACAAAGGCACCCGTCCCTTTGGGAACGACGTCCCTGTGGGAAGAATGATTATAACAAGTTGATAAGTAGCGCTAGACTAGAAAATGAATCTGGAATTCCTCAAAAGGGACCCGTCCCGTTGGGCAGAATTGAAATAATCCGGGCACTTCCAAAAACAGAAAATATCTGAAGTAGAAGGATTAGAGATACTATGAGTCTGAAATTCCCCAATTTGAGGAATGAAGAAATTGAAAAACAAGAATCTGGAACTCCCCACAAGCACCTGTCCCTTTGGGAATGACAATAATAAATAGAGCAGTTATCAGAGGTAGAATCACTAAAAACATTGAAAAACAAACATGATTCTGGAACTCAACAAAAGGCACCTGCCCCTCTCGGAATAAGAATAATCATTATAATATCTACGATGAGTAGACAACATTTCCCAAACATGAATTTTCAATTTCCCAAGGGCACCCGTCCCTGTGGGAGCAATTAGAAAATTAGAGCAGTTAGAATAACCAGAATAATTGAACACACATGAACCTTCCCAGAAGGCACTTGTTCCTTTGAGAAGACTGATCATAAGAAGTAGAAGGGACCCGCCCCGTTGGCAATAATTGGAAACACGCGTAGTAATCCGAATTTCCCCAAATGTCCGCAAATTTGGGAATGA
Organism: Effrenium voratum; assembly: GCA_963377175.1. NCBI lineage: Eukaryota > Dinophyceae > Suessiales > Symbiodiniaceae > Effrenium > Effrenium voratum. The sequence goes on from CAUJNA010000963.1 coordinate 4,945, forward strand.
CCAGTTGCAAAAACAAGAGCCTGGAATTCCCGTCCCTTTGGGAATGAGAATGATCAGAACAAGAAGCAGAATCAATAGAAAAAAGCAATGAATCGGAATCCCCCCAAAGGCGCCCGCCTCTCTTGGAATAAGGAGAAAATCATGGCGATGATAAGTAGGCTAATATGCAAAACATGAATCTTCAATTCCCCAAAGGCCCGCCCCCTTGGGAATAATAAGAAACAACAGAACATGTAGAATAACTAGAAAGATTAGAGCAAACGTGAATCTGGAGATTCCCTAAAGCACCCGTCCCTTTGGGAGAATAATTATAATAAGTGAATGAGTAGATTGAATCTGGAATTCCTCAAAAGGGACCCGTCCCGTTGGGCAGAATTGAAATAATCCGGGTACTTCCAAAAACAGAAAATATCTGAAGTAGAAGGATTAGAGATACTATGAGTCTGAAATTCCCCAATTTGAGGAATGAAGAAATTGAAAAACAAGAATCTGGAATTCCCCACAGGCACCTGTCCCTTTGGGAATGCCAAGAATAAATAGAGCAGTTATCAGAACTAGAATCATTAAAAACATTGAAAAAACAAACATGATTCTGGAGCTCAACAAAAGGCACCTGTCCCTCTGGGAATAAGAATAATCATTATAATAGCTACGATGAGTAGACAACATTTCCCAAGCATGAATGTTCAATTTTTCAAGGGCACCCGTCCCTGTGGGAGTAATTAGAAAATTAGAGCAGTTAGAACAACTAGAATAATCGAACACACATGAACCTGGAGATTCCCAGAAGGCACCTGTCCCTTTGAGAAGACTGATCATAAGAAGTAGAATTAGTGTAGCAGACAATGAATCTGGAACTCCTCAAAAGGGCCGCCCCGTTGGCGATACTTGGACAATGCGGATAGTTCCAAAACACCTGAAGTTGAATAAGAGAGAGACCATGAATCAGAATCTCCCCCAAATTTGGGAATGACCAGTTGCAAAAACAAGAGCCTGGAATTCCCGTCTTTTTGGGAATGAGAATAATCATGAGAAAAATATATCAGAAGTAGAACCAACAGAAACAAACTATGAACCTGGAATTCCCCAAAAGGCGCACGCCTCTCTTGGAATATGGAGAAATCATGGCGATGATAAGTAGGCTAGTATGCAAAACATGAATCTTCAATTCCTCAAAGGCACCCGCCCCCTTGGGAATAATAAGAAACAACAGAACATTTAGAATAACTAGAAAGATTAGAGCAAACATGAATCTGGAGATTCCCTAAAGGCACCCGTCCCTTTGGGAAGAATGATTATAATAAGTTCATGAGTAGATGTGCTAGACTAGAAAATGAATCTGGAATTCCTCAAAAGGGACCCGTCCCGTTGGGAATAATTGGAATAATTTGGGCACGCCCAAGAACAGAACATATTGTACGTAGAGTAGTTAGAGAAACAATGAATCTGAAAGTTCCCCAATTTGGAGAATAAAGAATTGGAAAAAGCAAGAATCTGGAATTCCTCGCAAGCACCCCCCCCTTTGGGAATGACAAGAATAATGGGAAGACGTACAAGGCACCCACCTCTTGTGTAGTAATTGTTGTACCTAGAACAACAAAGGTGCCCGTCCCTTGTAAATAATAATGATAGTAGTATTTTACAAGACTGATGATAAGTAGACTAATCAGCGAACGTGAATCTTGAACTCACTAAACGGCACCTTCCTGTTTGGGACCAAATAGAAAATAGGGAAATAATCTAGAACTTACTAAATGGGAGCTGCTCATTTGGGAATGGCTCGAATAGTTTGAACAATGCGGGAACCACGAATCTCGCCACCAACAGGCCCCATCCCTTTTGACACAATTATCCTACCCAGGGCAAACACGAGCTTGGAATTCCCCAAGACGCACCCCAGCTCCCTAGGGATTCAATTAGAATAATATAGAATGATTATGATAAGTAGAATACTTAGCAATCAGGGCTCTTGAATTCCCCAAAAGTCACCCGTCCCTTTGGGAATAATGATGAGAATTAGAAGAGTTATGATAAGTAGAATAGTTAGAAAACATGAATCTGGAATTCATCAAAAGGCACCCCACTTTTTGGAAGAAGTAGAATACTTAGATTAGTTCAAATAATTAGCACAAACATAAATCTGGAGTTCCCCCAAAGGCACCCGCCCCTTTCGCAATAAGTATGTAAATGAGAATAATTGTAATTTTGTGGGGAAGCATACCCAATAATTAAGACAGTAGGACAAAGATGGGTTTGGAATTCTCCAAAAGCAACCCGTCCCTCTGGGAAGAATTATAATAATTAGAACAAGTAATATAGTTATGATAAGTAGAATAGCTGGCAAACATGGATCTTGAATTCCACAAGACACACCCGCCCCTTTGGGAATGATTATAATGAGAATAAGTTGATTAGTTAGAATACTATAGTTGAAACACACATGAATCTGGAATTGGGATTTCCGAAAAGGCACCAGTCATTGGGAATAGCTAGAACAAAGGAACTAATTAGGGGCGGATTCCCCACAAGGGGCCCCGTGCCGTTGGGAATGCGTGCTACAACCAGAATAATCAGAACAGAATGACCTGGAAACCACACTGGACTTCACCAAATGGCTTGAAAACAAAGAGAATCCTTAGATTTGCTTAAGTTGTTAGAATGAGTAAAATAATTAGATCAACCATGAATGTTGATTTCCCCAAAAGGTACCCTCCTGTGGGAATACATCAGAGAGTGATGATTGCTATGAGAAGTAGACTAACTCGAACACATTTGACCCAAAATGCACCCGCCCCTTTGCGAATAAATATAAAATCACGTAGAATGATTCGAAAACACGTGAATCTGGAATTCGCCAAAGGGCAGCCGTCCCTTGGTGAAAAAAATGTAATAATCAGAATAGCTGTAAGAATTAGGACAATGCACCTGGAATTCCCCAGAGCGCGCCCGTCCCTTGGGTAATAAATAGAACAAGTATAAATTTCAATGAGCTAGAAGAAATTGTTTCGGAATTCCCCAACAGTCCCCTGCCCCTTTGGGAGTTTCTAGAATGATTCGAAAATTAAAAAGAAAAAGGGTGTTTTGTTTGTGTTAGTGTACTTGGTGTGTGTGTGTGTATTGCTTGACACTCTGTTTGAGTGCCCTTTGTGCTCTCAGTTTCTCTCTCTCTCTGCTTGTGTTTGCGTGCGTGCGTGCGTGCGTGCGTGCTTGCGCGCGTGCGTGCGTGCGTGCGTGCGTGCGCGCGTGTGTGTGTGTGTATCATGAGTGAGGGAAACATCCCCCCCGCGCGTACCACTTTGGGGGAAACAATCATCCCGCGCGCGCACGCCACATAGGACCTAATCTTCCCTGCCACGGGGGGGGGGGTGGGGGGGGCATGGTAAGCACACCCGCTCAACTGCTGCAGACCAGCCTGCTCTTTTACCGGATTACTAAATAACGTGGTTCTTGGGGAGGGGGTTTGGGGGGGGGGGGGCATTGTATGCACAACCGCTGAACTGCTTCATCCCAGCAAATTCATCACTATCTGGGGGTGGGGGGGTGGGGTGGGGGGGGGGGGGGCATGAAAAGCACACCCGCTCAACTGAACCAGCCCAGCAAGGGCGTGCAAAATCCAATCAATTTGTTCTGTGGTACATCCAAACATACGCGCGCGTACAAACATACGCCGCAGGGCATACATGTCAACACGCATGCACACAAGCACATAATACATGGACTCGCCCGCATACATGGTAACATGTGTCATGAGACACACACGCCACATATGTCATGAGACATACACGCCAACAAGCACAAACAAGCGCATACATGCAAACACATGCGCGCATATTTAATATAAACATACATCGCGAGGCATACATGTCAACACGCATGCATGCACGACAAGCCTTCTTCAAAACGCGATCCCGGAGCGACCCATTTGCGCGATCCCTAAGCGAACCATTTGCGCAGCCCTAAGCGACCCACTGCCCCTTTGCACCCCATCAAAAACGCTCCCAAGCAATTCAAGCGCGTGAGCTTGCCGCTAAGTTCCCAGCAGGTGTCAGCCCTTTGCAGAGAGAGGCCATCCAAACTTGCGACAGACTAAGTTGAAATGTCATTGAGTCATCCCAATTCAGCGGGTAGGATAAAGATTTGCAAATTTCAGGGCATCGCCACAGCTCGCAGCGGGCGCGCCTCTCTCTTTCTCGCTGGCCGGCGGTGATCGAATGCACCTGGCCCTCGTTCACGAAAACATGGAAGACTCCATCAGGTTGGACTGGCACAACCTCACCATCGACCAAAACCTGGAAGTCCGGCCATGGCGATTGCACCAGCCAGTCCTGAGATGCAAAAAGGGCAACGGATCCCGGCATTGGAGTCAGGCGAGGCTGATCCCGTGGCCGAGCCAAGCCGCAACACCAAAACTTTGGCTCGCCGCACATTACCCTGAAGTCCAAACGTCACCAGTTGCAGACTGAGCGGCTGTCCGCACCACCGCTGGCTCGGACTCTCTGGGGAGCTCCAGTTGAATCTCCTGCACCACACCCTGGCGCCGCTCTGCAGTGACCAGCAAGGGCCCTGGGGCGCGTAAACGGAAGGCGCCCTCCATGGTGGAAGGGAAGACCTGGCCATGACCCACGGGGTCAGCGGATGGCATTTCCACTGCTTGGGGCAAATTGGTCCATTTGGCTGCCTGGTCGAGTGGCCAACAGCCGCACGCCCACTTGAGAAACGCTGCGCTTGGTCTCAGAGACTAAATTGCCAACGGCCACTTCACCAGTTGGCCCTTTCAAGTGCCTTAGTGGACTACCTGGCCACAAACTGAAACGAGCGCCATCTCTCTGCCGTTTGGGGCCAGTGGCCGGCAGGTACACGCCGGCCTGAAAATGGGAAATCTTGCTCATTTGGCTGGCTGGTAAGGGAAACCTAATGGAAACCAAGCTGGGTTCATTTTTGCTGCAATCCCAAACGAAATGATATCTGCCCAAGCCGGTGAGAGCCTGACGCCTGGCTTGGGCCTGCGCGCCTGCAACACGCCGCCTGCCACCTGCAGAAGCAGCTCCGAGCCGAAGGCCGCACCGCCCACATTTTCCTTGAAGCGCGCGTGGGGCCCACTACACACAAGAAAACAGAAATCGAATTGGAGGATGAGACATCGACATGAGGAAGGAGGCGGAGGAGTTCCCTGGCTAATTACTTGCTACCTACGCATAGCGTTGCTATTCACGTATTCGTTCGAGTAAAGTCTCATTGGGAACCCTTTAATGAACATTGTTTTGTGCAAGCATTTCTGCACGCCAACCATGTTAAAGGTGCTCCCCAAAAATGATGGCCGCTGAATTGTCTTACTTGCCCAAAGCACCTGGAAAAGGGCTTACCGGCCTACCCTTTAGGGCCAAGACAGAAAATAGACCAAACAAAAGGCAAATCAAAAGGGTCAAGAAGTCGACTTTGAGCAAGTGAGCCTGCCTATGTATCAAGCAGCACCGCACTTCGGACCCCTGTTTTACAGAATCTGGCGGGTTTCTTGAGCGCGCCAGTCAGCGAGCCAAGCATGAGTCTTCTTTGGGGACCCTTGTTTGGTGGATACTTACTTGGTTGGTGTTCACCAACCTGCAAAAAGTGATTGACTCTTTGTGGGCATGCAAAAAAAAAGCTCTGTTTCTACCAGAACATTATAAAGTCCAAGATCCGAAACCAAATAGCAATATAAATTGTTTGGGCAAAGATCTGAAGTGCCACCGGCCAAGTGTCCAGGCCCGTGTTTCCGCAGCCCAGCACCATGCCGTTGCCATAGAGCCGGCATTTGGGGTCGGACCTCGGTTCGGTTCGGATGCAGGGGGCCGTCCAAATCTCACCCCCCTCGACACTCAGGGGTCGGACAGGACAGCTTGGCAACCTGGGGGGGGGGGGGGTGCAGCAAGCAGGCGATATCCCGAAGCCACAAGCTGTTGCCTCCTTCCGTTTCGCCATCCATCTCAGCTGAAGCGGCGTGTTGGTCAAGTAGGCCTCCCACGCCTGACCCGGCACTTGCCAAAGCCCAGATCCAACTGACGGGCAGAATGCCCTCCCCAACATGAACCCCCCCAGAAAGTCTCAGAACTCTCCTCCAGAAGCGTTACTTGGCATGATGCTGCCATTCCGCCAGGATTCTTAAGATATGGAACCGCCTCAAAAGGGGTTTGTGGACATGAATCCCCACCGAAACAGGGCACCCAAAAAAAACGCCTACACACATACATATACATATAGAGAGAGAGAGAGAGATACACATATATATATATATACATACGCGCACCTGCCAAAAGCAGACACGTCAATTCCTCTCGTCAGGAAAGGGCTAAAGCCACCGTTTTGGCACCGGCGAGCTCTCCCAGGGCTTGCATCGTTCTTCATGAAGCAGGACAAGGAAGCAAGGGGTCAAGTTCAGCAAATGCAACCCCGCGACAAGAAACCTACCTGCCAAGGAAACCGACCACAGGGCAGAAATCCGGGCAGAAACTTCTAAGAAGGACTCTGATGGAAGGGCTCCTATTGAGCTGTTCAGGAATTCTGGATACGCGAAAGGGATTCTTCCATACGGCGAAGGGGGGGGGGGGGGTGGGCCAGCAGCCCGTGAACCTGCTAGGGTGTAGTTTTCCTCAGTTGCGGTTGCCAATCTTTAAGGATCCTCTGGATGATGATTTGCGTAAGTACACTCACTTTACACTCACTTTCTGCGTGGATCGGTCAAAAAAAGGTCTGAACTTATTGTTTACCAAATGGGCTTACCAACAATTTTAAAGTTGGGGAACTCAGGGAGTGAGCGAATGGCTGGCTGCTGGCCAGACAAACACCCAAGCAATTGGCGGCCAGTCTTCATTAAACCTCCAAGCAGGTGGCATGGATTTGCAACTCCAAATGGGCAGCCTTCGAGCAAATGCTCCATTGCTCCTCACCAGCAGAGGGCAGTTTCCCAATGTTGCTGCTCTTTTTCATGTCTCCAGTGCCTTTGGCCTCCAATGTCTTGGGTATTTCTGCGTGTCGCTGGCCTCCCTCCCTGAGCTCCTGCCCAAAAACTCCGTCTCCGCGCCTGCAGGAGCCGCCGGGGCTGCCAGGCCACCCGACCCGCGGCGGCCCAGAGGTGGGGGAAGCTGTTGCCCTGCTTCCCCCCCGGCCACTGCTCGAAGAAGCGATCCTAAGGCGTCCAGCCAAGAGCTAGGCTCACTGTGCAAAAAGCCACAGATGGCAACATCTGGCTTGAAATTTCAGCGCAAACCACCCGACCTGGTGGGTTGCACGTGCCAAAACCGCACCTAAGTCGCAGAAAAGGAAATCGGACTTACTAGGCTTAGATGTAGGGAAAAGGGGAAAGGAATCGCGTTGCTGTTACATAAACATCCTCTGCATTGCCTAGGGCATGGCCTCTTAGTTCATATTTGCTCAACCCCCAAAACTTGGCTCCAATTGCCGCCCATGTGCCGCAAGAAGGTGTGTCTCAATCCTTTGATCAACCAGGTGGCCTGAAAAATAGAATGACTGCCAGTCAGTTGTGGCGCACGTTCTCTACACAATGAACAAGTGATTTGTAG
>CAUJNA010000963.1:17500-125860 GCA_963377175.1 Effrenium voratum
TGGGGGACATGTGCAATTGAAGGATATCTGTCACTTGCCTTGGGTTCTCTCGGGCGTTGCCTTGTATTCTTCCCTTGGGAACACCCAAGCTTGTCACAAAATGTGTAACTTGTCAGCAGTGGCAATCCCAGTGAAATTTGAAACCGTTCGATGAGAGAACCCATGCTTGGGGCACAAACGAACCAGCCGATCGCCAGGTTCCATCACTCAGAAGGGAATCTAACACAACCCACAATGTTTATAGGCACCGCCTTTTGGCCCCCATGTTCCCAGGCGAATGCCTGCGAGCTGTCAGCTTTGTACTGCCGGAGCAGCAGCCGGCAGTACTTCTGCATGGTCCAGGCACGCGTGGCGTTCCTCGGCCGCGCCCGCATTGAATGTTCAACCCCATGTAGATTTGAAGTCAGTTCCAGCCACCCCAAGTTTTGAAACCATGGTATATCATATTATAAAGTACTTGGTTTACATGAGCAGCCTTGTGCCGATCGAACAAGGATGCATGTTGGCCAGTGTGAGAGGAAAAAGAGGAAAAAGAAAAAAAGGGAGACCTTCCAACATCCCCGTGTCGGGGGAAACTCCGCTGCCACTGTGAGGGTGTCCGCAAGCAAACCCAAAGTGACCTTTCCGAGATGCAACCATCATGGTGCAAGGCCTCTACGATGTGATTTGGGCCGCACGGCCATATGCTGGATGATCACTGGGGTTGCTGGTTCACAAAAACTCAAGCCAGGCTGCGGCCATGGAAACATCTGCCGCTGGCAGCCTCAGCTTCCGTTGCACAGCGATGCAAGCTCGCTGCGGGTCAATACGGCCATGCAGGGTGATAACCGCAGCTACAACCACGCTGCCCTCCCTGCTTTCGTGATCTAATTCTATCATTACCTTCTGGCCGCAAAGGTCCGAAACCCTGCCAAGTCCCTCCAACCTGAATGAGGGAGGCAGGGCCAGAATACGTCTTCCGGCCCTCCCCACCGAAACAATACGGGTGATCTCCACCAACTCCACCAATTCCAGGGGTGCCCCTCCGTTTTTCCCCCAGCACCCCCGCCAGGCCACGCACGCGGCGCTCGAGAAGCTGCAGCGCCTCCGCTGCCCGGTGCTTGGCTTCCAGCCACGGCACCAGATGGGTCCACAGCCGCTCACAGAGCCTCGCTCGCTCGAGGCCCCGGTTTTTCCCTGAGTTAAACGGGGCCACCTAAAAGAAAGACGCAACCCCCCATTTGATATAATTAATGTTGACCCTGGGAAAAATAGACCCCTGAATGTGGTGTCCCCTTTTAGCGGAGTCCTTCACTTGAGATTGACAGCGAAAAGGGAAGGAGCCCCACTTTGGGCAGAAGAAGCTTCTGGCAGTTGTTTTACGCTGTCCTTGTGCTTGCTCCTGTTGCTGCGTTGTGTACTGTTTTGTTCTGTCTTGTTTTCCTTTCGTTTCCTCAACAAGCGCCACCCATTGCATGAGAATGAGCTCCCATCCTGTCTGCAACTGCGTGCTCATGCATGCTTCCCCTCCAAAACAAAAAACCGATCAAAAAAAGCCAAACCTTCAAGTGGCTCTAAGCAACTGCGAGTTGCCGAGCCTCTCCCTTTCGTGGCTGACCAGGCTTTTTTGAGCCGGGGTGCCAGTGCTGCGGCCCCAAGGCACCGGAGGCCTCGTGAACACGGGCTCAGCGAAAGGCACGCTGCTTCCACGCGCGGGCACGTCCCAAGTGGAACCATAGACAAATGGAGATTTGGCCAATCCCTGGAAAGGGCGGGCCGGATTTTTGAGGTGCCAGGGATGCCCGATGAACATATATCAACATTGGCAGCTGCTTCTTTTGGATGACCCTTGCTTTGCATAGCAACTTGCTGGTGTGTTCCCCTCCTTGCCACCCTGCAGCCAAGGTGCTTGGTCCCCAACCAGTTCTTGCAGCTGCCTGGAAAGCATGGAAGGCCTCCCAAAAAGCAATCAGCCACGAAGCCCCCAACTCCTCAGGCCTATTTAGAACCCTTCAGGGGGGCTTGCAAAAGGATTCGTTCTGAGAGGCTTTCTGAGGGGTAGGGGGAAGATTCAAGGTCCCAAAGCCAAGACCTTGGCCCCGGCCTTGCGTCCTCCTCCGTCAGAAGCTCGCCGATCGACACCTCGGCCTGGCAAGCTGGCTCAATGGTCGCCCCAAGCCAGCACCGCTGCCGGCCGCAACAAAACCCAGGATTAAGAATGTTGGCTTCTTGCATCTGGGATCGGGGTGGTAGGTGATACGCGGGGTCAACATGAATCCTCTACCGGGCGAGACCAGCCGCTGAGCCGGCATGCTGCCGGGCCTCGTCCAGCCGCTGCAGCCGCTGCCGCAAATGTCTTTCTGCATCCTCAAGGCGAGCAAAGGAAATGTGGAAACATAAGCCCCCCCGCCCCCCGCCAAAGGGACCCCCTGCACACGAGCGGGGTCCATCTTGCAATTCAGGTCCCCCCCGCATGGAGCAAACAAGGCCTCGGTGAGGTTCGTTCGGAGCTGCCCTTCCCGGGGACCCTTGGAGGATGCTCGCTGCCTTGGGTGATGACTTCCTTGCACGAAAGGCCACCACTCATGCGGGAGGCGCGGCGGCTTTCCGGCCGAGATTGCGGGGCAGCACGCACCTGCTTGATGCAAAAGGCCAAGGTGTAAACAGTAGATGGCACGTAGGTGCGGAGGGGGATCCTCCGGCATTCTTTTTAAGCAAAGTAGAAACCCGCCCCATGTACAGGTAGTGTGAGTGGTCCACAGCCGCCCACAGCCAACTACACAATTAGGTGGTTCCCCATTGGCAACATCTAGCTCCCTCCCTCAGCCTAATGGGAAGAACCCACCTTGCTACAAAAACAAAGGCCACTTCGGTGCTTCTGTGGGTTGTCCTTTGCTTTTTGGGTTGCACCCTGGACCGAATCAATCCGCAAGCCAGGGCACCAGCAAGCCCTCCGCAAAGTCCCCGCAGGCACGGCCGCACTCGCGGCACCTCACTCCCGCCAGCTCCTGTCCGCCCAGCTTCAAGGGAAATAAAAGTCTTTTCACCCCAAACAATCTTTATGCATCCCAAGCTCAGATTGTAGTGTTGGCCAATCCCGACCCATAATTCGTATTGGGACCGCTGCCAAGGGCAGCCCCGCCAGCAGCAGTGCAACGTAACTCCGCACAGACCCCTCCTCCGCGGGCAAGGCTTTGCCCAGGAGCGGGGGGAAGAGCCCGCAGCACCCGCCTCGCCAAGCGGAGATGCAGCAGGAGGCAAACGCCGGCGACTAAGTGTTTGTACTTTGCGTGTGCGAGCCTGTTCCAGGCTGCAAGCAACCACGGGTGTATGTCATCCAAGGCACAGTGGGGGCAGCGGAAGCCCCGGCACGTGTCGACTGACCGGCCGGGCTGACCTGGAAATGACAAGAGCACCAAAAGCAAATCTTGGCTGGCCTGGGTGCCTGGGTGCCTGGGTGCCTAGGTGCCTGGGTGCCTGGGTGCCTGGGTGCCTGGGTGCCTGGCAGCGCTCGCAGGTGCAAGTGAAGAGCTTGGTCTTCTTCAGCGCGCGCTTCCGATGAGGGGCGCTGTGCATCAGCATGTCCTCAGGGTTCGGCACTTCAAACCCCCGCTGTCGGAACCACGCCCTAGATGGGCGAGCTTACGACCGAACGTCTGGCAACTCACCTTGCCGACTGCACGCCCGCCTTTTGCCCCAAACTACAGCTTCTGAGAAGTCATGAAGAAACATGGGTCTGTCCACGAGAAAATCAACAGGCTTCTGGGTCGCACCAACTTGCGGCAGGGGCCAGGCCTCCGAGAGGTAGCAGATGCAAATCTCCTCCCCCTGCGCTATGTCGAGGCGTGCGCGGACCACCTGGCGATTCGTCCACTGTTCCTTCGGGGCAGCCGGTTGGACCCTGATGGCCAACAGCCGCAATCGACTGACTGGCCCTGCCAAATGGCCTCTGAGCACGAAAAGTCCACCCAAATCACTCTCAAGTCGGGGCATACAAGTCACGTTCAATGCAGCGCCTGGTTGGACACTTCGATTTCGCGTATTCACTAAACATGGCGAAGCCCGCATGCGACGCATTCAGGCCCTCGTGCCAAATGGCGTTCGGCTTGCAGGAGTGTGACCTCAGACGCTGTTGAGCACTGCCGTTTCCCTCAAGCGCCTCGCCTAGAAAAGCGGTTCGGAACCCGAGATGAACCGCTGAAAAGATGCCTATCCAGTCCGGTTGCGCCAAGCAAGGTTGACTACCATGTATTTTCTGAGGCTTGCCTTCCTTGGTTCCTTCCTTGTTTCCAGGCAAAAAACAAAACAAAAAACATCTTTGGGGGGCAAGCCATGGCAAGCCAAAGGTTGGGGGCTCCACGATCTCCGAGCACGCGCCGGGCGGCATGAAGGAGGACACGAAGTACGCGGAGAAGCCCTCGGGTTCCTCGGAGTGCTCCTTAGCATCTCTCAGCCCTGGAGCCAAGCGCTGAAGCGCTGGCCAGCGGTCAGGGGAAAAAGAAAATTGGTCCCAGCCTCCCCCCCCCAACTCAAATTTTGACGGGCCAGCCTGGCACACAAATGCTGCGCTCTCAGCCAAGCCTCGAAGCAGTTCAGGATCCACGCCCTGGGTGCGCAAGGCGCGACTCAAGCTTTGCCGGGGTGGATTTCAGCTTCGGGGTAGCACAACTGCTTGTAAGGACTCCGCGGTAGCGGGTTTTCTTCCGATACGGCGGCATAGGGCCTTCCAGTTGGTTCGCCCACTATCAGTTTACAGTTGGTGCCCAGCTTAAAGATTTCCCTCAAAACGAAGCTTCGAACAACCACTGGACCCATAGCTGGGCGCCTGTCCTCAAATGTTGCGGACTTGCCCGGGAGTTGTAAGGTTCTAATAGTTCACCCCAAATGGAGTTTACCTCGCTGAGGGTCATATCCTGCTATTTCAACTCCAACCACTGCGCCCCCACCCCCCCGGCCTCAAAAGCTCCTCCACCTTTAGAGCCAGGCCCATAGGAAGCCCCAGCTCTCTCACCATGGCCTCCACCGGGCTGCCTCAGCGGAAAGCGAACCCCAAAGGTTGACGTGTGGCTCAAGAACCTACCCACAAACGACTCAAAAAACAGACGAATGCAGGGGACCTCTCTTTATATTAAGGGCACGACTTGGGCCCAACACACACACACACAGAGGCATATATATATATACACACACACATACACGCGCAGATATGGGGATGCTTACTTCTGATAAGGGCGCCTCTGGTCAAACTATTGAAGAGGGCCCCACACGTTCAGCGCTCCCGGGCAAACTGAAAAGCGAGAGTGCAAGCACAAGCGCAAGCCCAAGCGCAAGCCCAAGCGCACGCCCAAGCGCACGCCCAAGCGCCAAGTGCAGAGGGGAAGGGCAAGCGCGAGGGCCGGCAAAAAATCCAAGCGCAAGTCCAAGCGCGAGCGCGATTGCATGTGCAAGTGTAAGCACAGCGTAACAGTGAAAGTGTCAGCGTACGCGTAATAACCAGCACAAGTGGGCCAGCACAAGCGCAAGCCCAAGCACGAGCGCAAATGTAGGCAGAGGCGCACCTGCCAACACAGGCGCAACCCAAGAGCAAGTGCAAGTTCAAGTGCCAGTGCAAGCGCACGCACCGGCGAAAGCGTACGCGCAAAGCACAAGGGCAAGAGCAAGGGGAAGGGCAAGTGCGAGCCCAAGCGCGAGCGCAAGGGCAATGCGTCAGCGTATGAAAGCGTAACTGTCGCAAGCGCCGGCCCTGTACGGCGAAAGCACACTCGCGCAAAGCGCAATGTGCAAGTGTAAGCGCAGCGTTACAGTGAAAGTGTCAGCGTGAGCGAAATAGCCAGCACAAGTGGGCCAGCACAAGCGCAAGCCCAAGCTCGCGCAAATGTAGGCACAGGTGCACCTGCCAACACAAGCGCAACCCCAAGAGCAAGTGCAAGTTCAAGTGCCAGCGCAAGCGCACGCACCGGCGAAAGGACAGCAGATTGAAAAACATAATCCGTGCGCCAACGCAAATTGCATATACACCGACCAAAAAATGAGCCAGGGCGACTAATTTCCATCGTCTTCTTACGGCGACAATTCATGATTGCTCTTCCTGATGGCGGAAAATTGTGTTTTAGCTCAAAATTGTTTCATGAAACCACTTTTTTCGATGTTCAAGATGGCGGGAAGTGATTGCTTGGCTGAAAAAATCATTTTTCGGCTGCTCCGAATGGCGGGAAGTGATTGCGTGCCTAAAAATCATTTTTTGGATGCTTCGAATGGCGGGAAGTGATTGCTTGGCTTACAAATCACTTTTCGGGTGCTCTGAATGGCGGGAAGTGATTGTGTGGTTAAAAAAAGATTATCCGAATGGCGGGAAGTTATTGCTTGTCTAAAAAACCACTTTTGGCTGCTTCAAACGGCGGGAAGTGATTGTTTGGCTTAAAACTTCACTTTTTGTTTGCTCCGAATGGCGGGGAGCGATTGTTTGGTTACCCAGACGCTCCCAACTTATGTTTCGGGCCCCCGGGCCCGGCGCGCCCTCACTGACCCTCGCGGGCCCTCGAAGGCCCTCGCTATCCGACCCGGCCAGTCCCTCCCTAGGAGGGCCTCGGACCCTCCCTAGGAGGGCCCACGAGCGTCTAGGTAAAAAAAATCCGAACGGCGGGACGTGATTGCTTGGCTTAGGAGATCACTTTTCGGCTGCTCCAAATGGCGGGAAGTGATTGCTTGGCTTAAAAGATCACTTTTTGGCGGCTCCAAATGGCGGGAAGTGATTGCTTGGCTTAAAAGATCACATTTCGGCTGTTCCAAAGAATTGCGGATTGTTTGATCAGTTTTCGGCTGCTCCGAATGTCGATGTGCAATGGCTAGCGCAAAGGCATGGGTGGTTCTATCACCTCCTCACGCTGCTCCTCTTCCTGCCCCCCCCCAACATGTTGGAGTCACGCCAGCCCAATTCCACCGCCTTCCATCGTACTCCTCGTCTTCCTTGTTGGCGCACAAAAGCACCCACGCGCACCAACACATGTCAGGCAGCCATGGCCCGCCGTGGAAGTCCGGCTGGAATAAGGACTGGCTGGAATAAGGACTGGCGTCTGGCAAGACGAAACCTTTGACAGGTGTACTTTTGCGCATGCCATTGTCTGCCTGTTGCGTGGCAAGCTGCGCACACACAACAGGGGTGCATTTTGAGCAGCGCAAGCCAGACCAGCTTAGCTTGAGAAGCCATCATGCTAGCCACAGAGGCTTGAGTCACAACACGCAAGCTACTGAGGCTTGAAATACAGCATGCCGGCCACACGGGCTTGAGTCACAACACGCTAGCCACGAAGGCTTGAAACAGCATGCCAGCCACACAGGCAATCACTTCCCGCCATCCGGAGCAGCCGAAAAGTGATGTTTTTAAGCCAAGCAATCACTTCCCGCCATTCGGAGCAGCCGAAACGTCATGTCAAGAATCACTTCCCTCCATTCGGAGCACCCGGAAAGTCATGTTTTAGCCTAAAATTCATGTTTGAGCCAAACAATCACTTCCCGCCATTCGGAGAAGCCGAAGATTGATCTTTTAAGCCAAGCAACCACTTCCCGTGTTTTAAGCGAAACAATCACTTCCCGCTATTCGGAGCACCCGAAAGGTCATGTTTTAAGCCAAACAATCACTTCCCGCCATTCGCCCGAAAAGTGATCTTTGGAGCAAAAAATCACTTCCCGTAATTTTCAAGGGTTTTCCGCTTGGTTTCCTTGAAAACCATCCAGAAAGGGGTTACTTCCTCTGGGGAGTAGTCCATGACACATTTTCCGCCATTAGTCGCTCGATGCTTTTTTTTATTTTTTTTGTTCCCCGGTTGGGTCAGGTCGGTTGTTGCTGGTCGATATCTTTTTCGATCGTGGTAAGGCCGGCAGCTTCGGCGAAAGCGCACGCGCAAAGCACAAGGGAAAGAGCCAGGGGAAGGGGCAAGTGCGAGCCCAAGCGCGAGCGTCAAGGGCATGCGGCGTATGAAAGTGTAACTGTCGCAAGCGCCAGCCCTGTATGGCAAAGGCGCTCTCGTGCAAAGCGCAAGGGCAAGAGCAAGGGCAAGGGCAAGCGCAAGTCCCAAGCGCAAACCCCGTGCAGGCGCAGGCGTAGGCGCAAACACCAGCACAAGCGCAACCGCAAGCGTGGAAGCGCGTACAAGCAATGGCCACAGCGCGCACACAAAGTGTAAGGGCAAGAGTAGGCTCAACGCGCCGAACCTGACACGCACAACGTCGCGACGTTAATCGTCACTTGGCATCAGGGGTGGTGCAGTGGACGGGACCCAGTTCCAAACATATGAATATATGTCATGCGATGTACCTGACACACATTCTCGGCTCGGTCTACCCTTGACGACCGCAAGAAACACCACAACCCCCTGCCCACTACACAATCTCGAGTGTTGGACCGCCCATAAGCATCTAATCACCCCAGTACCCCCAAAGTGGTGGATATTTCCCAGCCCGGCCCTCAAACCAATGCACAGGCTCACAGAACCAGAACTCCTCCTGTGGATCATTCCCGCGGCTCCGTTGACCAGCAATCGGATGAAAAGTGGGGAAGGGGGGGGCCAACCACCACCCCCGTGAGTCACAAGAGGCGCCTAGAGTGGTGACCACAGGAACGTCATTTTGATAGCAAAGAAGGCATTTGAAACAATCGGAAAGCGAATTCTCGAAGCAACAAGGGCAGAAAATTCCTCCAAACCAGCGCAAAGGACAAATGTCTGCCAGGACACTTGCCTCAGAAACTGGCTCATGGAAAAGGCACAGCAACTGCCGCTGCTGTTCCGGCCTTGGGGAGCGCAAGCCATTGTTGGTCTTCCACCCTGCCAAGTGAACATCCGCCCGAAGCCACCTCTCAACTGATTTCCTGAGTCCCACATCCACCACTTGAAGGCTAGAAGGAGTTAGGAGCCGGTCCAGGGATCGGCCTCAAACGAAAAATAACGCATTGGCATGTCAAAACCACCAGTATGCCTTCGACGAGAACAAGGGGTTTCATCCCTAACCACCAATCGAAACCACCAATAACTCAGGGCCTGACAAACGACGAAGTGTTCCAAACCTCCTTGAGTTCTTCCACAAAGGCCTTCCTCGTGACCGATTTTGGCATCCCCAAGCCACCCAGGCCGCCCTTTTGGCCAAATCGCGTTACCGGGCGCAGGGCGCCCACCGCCGGCGGCAGCTCCGCAGCAGTGAGGGAACTCAAGGCTGCCCAGTACCAAATCGGCTTGTAGGCCGCATCCTGAGGAAGCAGAGTTTCAGGGAAATGGATGGGGCACGGAAACCTAGCAAGAAATCATCATGCCTGTGTGTTTTTCTTCCTGAGAGGTGCGCATGCATTCCAGGTCTTGCTACTTCGCATGCATACATGCGCATCACCTGCTCCATATAGCATGTGTCGGTATGACCTTCCTCGGAACTTCCAAGCAACACGAATGAGCAGCTGGTTGGTACCATGGGGCTTGTGCAAGCCCCAGCTTGCCATGGTAGGTGCGTGCTTGGCTTGTCCGCCAGATCTGTTTCTCCGTGCGACAGCTCGTTGAACAAATACGCCGTGCACCGCGGGACCCACTCCCAGTCCTCGCTTGCTTCGCACACCCTCTTGACTGTCAGGAAGGCGTGGTTGCTCTCGTCAGCCACCACAATGTGCAAGGGCGACTCCTGCTCGGCTGAGGGGTGATACACAAACTGCATGCAACTGCCAACTGGTGGAAAAGCCCGGCTGCAGCATCTCAGCTGCTCCCACCCACAACCTCCCGCACCGCACCTCAAAAATCAGGTCGCCCTGCTGGAACGAGCGCTTCGCGCGAAGGATTCGGCCCTTGCCTTCAGGTGTTTGTTTGCCCGCAACGAGCATTTCCCCAACGCCTTGCATGCCTTGCCCCGACATGCCTAGGGTTTCCGCTTGCCGCTTTGAGTTTGACTGCCAACCCTGCCACGCCTTGCATTCGCTTTCTAAAAGGGAACCAACCTGCCTGCCGACCAACCAGTTGCCAGCAAGGAAAAAAACTGGGAAACGAAGAAATGCCCAAAGAGGCAGACTTGCTGCCCGCCAAGCTCAGCCAAGGAGCTGGCTGAAAGTTCGCCTCAGACTCACGGCCCATCGCGCGGCTAGCTGGTTAGGCGGAACAAAATTCAGTTCGCAAAGGTTCTATTGCCTATCAACCTATTTTATCAACATGGATATCAACATGGTTGGCCCTATTTGACCCGCTCTGCTACAGCATGGTTTCCCAAGGCATCGTGCCACGACAATCGCTGAAAGCTTGTCAGTGCACAGCTTTAAGCGAGGCACACTCCACTTTGCCGCGAAACAGCTCGTTGCACCGGGAGTTGATGTAGTCAACCGTCTGCTTATCCATTCCATTGCACTACAAAACTGGCCGCGGCCAGTGGGAACTCTTGACCATGTATTTTCCGGGTAGGGTGATGGGTCGAGTCAAGTCCCTACACAATGGGCAATAACTTGGCTGGGATTCTCCAGTCCGAACTTCGTGAGCTTGCGCGAAGTATGCATCGGGGACCTCCATCATTGAGTGAGCGACCAAGCTTTACCCCGATGAAAGCTCGCTGCCTTGCATGGGGCTGTGAAGGCATGCATTTCGAGGACTGGCAGTCTTGGGCTTTCCCCACCCATGCGTTCCCGCGCTCCTTGGACTGACTTGGGCCTTCCAAAGCCTTCAGGATGTCGCTGGCACGTTCCAACTGCAGTGTTCTTAGCATATCCCAAGCATTCTGATCATATTTGTCAGCGAACATTTCCTGAATCAGTTGCATTGCAAAGGACCCACGTGGGAGTGTTCTGGGTTTCGCACCCCTGCATTTCACTTCCCCACGGCCACATTGCCGGTCAAATACATCACCCCAATCCACTTGGTAAGTAGCTTATGACCGTGCTCGCATGGGAACTTCAAAAAAGGAGCGGCTGGACGGTGGATCCGACCGATGCCTGCGCCAACGCCTCTAAGAACCCCGGAAGCAGCGAGAGGACCACCTGCGGCAATGGAACAAAGAAGGCCAACAGGTCCGTAAGGTTAAAGTCCATCACATTCATCTATTGACAGGATTTTAGCTCCAATGGAAACAGGCGTGACTCGGGGATCGATGCCAAAACTCCAGCAACACATCCTTCCAGCACACATGTCTCCGGTTTGAGGCCCTGGCGGCGGGATCTGGCTGCATGTCCCCGTCGGGTAGGCAGATCTCCTGGTCAAACTGCCGCATCCCGAAACACACCGCATCTGCCCCTGGGCCCCTCCCAAGAAACGGCTTGGTGCATGGAGTGCACGATTGCCTCGTTCCCACCCTCGTTGCACCCGAGTGAGAGCGTTCTGCACATCAGGGCCTCTGCCAGAGTGCCTGCCAACCCCGCCCCCCATTTTGGGCCCTGTCCTCAGCACAGTCCTCGATGTCGTGAAGGAAACCATCGTCCCCGGGAGCAAGGTTGCACTCCTTGGCAGAAAACCCCCACCAACGAAGGGTCATGCCCACGAGGGGGGAATGAAATGGATCCCTCACTCGCCAAACAAACCAATGGGCCATTGGGCATGCCCCAGGAATCTAGCCCAGCATCCGATCTGTCGGCTTGCCATTGCCCCTGCCTAGGTTTCACGTTGCCAAAAGAACGCGTGTCAAGGTGTAAGCAGGTAGCGGCACTAGCTGTTCGAGGGCATACAGGAGAATTGGCAGTTGGGCATACAGATCAAGTCAAAACTCTAGCAAAACCAGGGAGTTGCAATGGCCAAAGCTGGCAAACAGCCCAAGTCTGTGAGAACATTCCCGCAGCAAACAGGCCAGCACGTGCTGTTGAAAAGAGGTTCAAAGAAGTACCCATTCACGTCAGGCTTCCTTTGGGGGTGGGATATTGATAATCCTGGGACCTTGTCCTTCCTGCAGACTTCTTGCTCTATTCGCCGAGAGGCCCAAAAACGCGCCACTCCCAAGAAGAAGGGAAGCACCCGCTCGGCAAAGGCAAGTCGGCCTGCATAGTGCCAGTACCTTGGCAATTGGCTGGGCATCAAACCAGCAAGAGAACAGCAACAGCAACACAAGCGGCAGCTGCAGCTTCAGAGCCGTGGGGGCAGCCGCGACAGTTGCGGCAGCCGCAACTGCAGCAGTGACAACAACGACAGCAATCAGAACAAAGCCCAACCTGCACGGACATTTGTCCACGAAAGGTCAGTCATTTGTGCGGCCGGCCTGCAAGCAGGCCGGGACCCTGCATCCTGGCATCACCGACATCTGATACCCCCGGCACGCGACAACGAATTTCAGTCCGAGCCGCAGAACAAAAGGCACCGCAGCAAACAGACCTCGGAGGTTTGGGCGCTGAGTGAAAGGATCAAGTGTCAGAGTGACATCCTGAAAGTTGCCTGGATTCGGGCCCCACCACTCACCCTGCGTGCTGAGGCGCCCATCTGCTTCTGCCCCAAGTCGCCCCTGCCCACGCCAGGTAGCTGCACCCCTGCAGGCAAAATGTGGGCCTATGTGCCGGTTGGCGCTTGACGAGAGGCAACCCACAAGCATCAAAAAAGGAGCCTGAACCTTCAACTCCTCTCAAGGTTTGGGCTCAACAGAAGGTTGGGGGACCAGAGCGGCATGCTTTACCATGTGTCTCGGCACAGTTTCCCCAAACCCACTTTCTACAGCGACGCCACATCCCGCGCCGCCGCGCACACCATCCCAGTAGAAACCTGTGTGGGCTGACCGCTCATTCGTCGCGCGTTTTACCCCCAAAGCTGCGTCACCCAAATTTCCCCACCGGGCGCCAGGCCGGGAAGGCCAAGGACTCCGCACAGGAAGGGTACAGCTCCTGTGCCAAGCGCCTCGCAGCCTCAAGGAGCCAGGCAGTCAGCAGCCGGCCCACCAGTAAGGTTAGGCATTTCACCCTTGGCTTTACAGGTGTAAACTGTAAACGTATCTTTTTTACACTATATACTTTTGATTTCCCTAGGAGGGTCTGCTTGTTGAACAAATTTGGGACAGCGTTTTTACTAGGCGTGACAGGGGTCTACCGAAAACCATGGCAAAACCATGGCAAAACCAAGGGCAGAACAACAAATAGTTTGGGACCGTCCACCACGTAGACTAAGACCGACCTACGCAAGAAAAAGTAACCAAACTTGTCATAGTACAGGCTTTTTTTGGATCTGCAGTGCAGGTTGTTGGGTCGTGTATGCTGAAATGTGCTCCAAAAACTGCTCTATTGATAGTGCTTCTGATCAACAAATGCACCCACGAGCTTGATTGTGGCTCTAGCATTAGCCAAACGAGCTGAAAACAAGCTCAACAGAATGGGCACAAACTTGGACCGTCTTACCTTCAACGTCCAACTTCACTTACCCTTGACAACCCTGGCAACAATAACTCGCCGCCAAAGGTCAAAACGCATCTGTGCCTCTGTGTACGTGCATTGTGTATCCAACAAGTCTATCAGTTCTTGTGGCTCGTTCTGATAGGGTGGAACAGCCTCTTTTGAGCTTTGCTTTGAGTGAGGTGAAGAGAAGTGAGCCCATAGCCATGCCTGTGCTTAGTTGGACACTGGGGAGCTCTAACTGGACCCAGCGACAGTCCAGCGCAGCAAATAGCTGAGAACTCCCTAAAAACATGACCACCTACAAAAGGTCAATGCCGGAATTGACGACCTGTGAGAACAGACCAGAAGACAAAATGCCAAAACGCATGCAGACTGCTTTCGCGCTTGCTCATCGGCTGGTCTGAGAGAACCAGACCTGCACAATACCTGTTTTTCCCCTCTGAATCTTGCCTGAGACTGAAAAATTCTCACAAAAATTGCCCAAGCGGCTGGCAGAAAGTCCAGAATGGCCTGGAAGTACGGCTCAAAGGCCTGGCACAAACCCTCCAGCGGCCAACGGCGAAAGGATTGCAAGTGCGGCTCTTGTCGTACCGAGCTAGGTGTCTGCTCTTCGGAGAGCGCTTGGCTGCGAGACCAGCCTCCAAGTGATTGGCAGCGCCGGCGTTGTAGTACACGGCCTGCCCCAAACAGCGGCAAGGAACCAAACCCAGGTGTTTCGGCAGATGATTGGAGCCCAGTGGCACGGACCCAAGCAGACGCCAAACTGTGACAAGGCAACCGCCTCTGCGTTGTAGTTCAAGGTCATGTCGCCTGACCACATCACCTGCGCCATCCCAGGTCACTCCCCAGGAAAGGATGTTGACGGGCAATCTGCAGCCAATGCGAGGGACAAACGTAAAGGGAAACTTGGCGCTGCACACATGCTAATACATATCCACGTGATCATCATGTCCGGTCTCCGCTAAATTGTGGCATCCATGTGGGAGGCTGCATTCTCAGCTTGCTTTTGCATTGGTTAGTTCTCACTTAAAGACGAGGATTCCCTGATTTCACAGCCCATCTCATTCCCACACTGGTCTTCTTGACCCCTCTAAAGGGCCCGCGCTCTTGGAGGTGGTGTCCTGAATTGTTCATGGACAGCTTTTGAGAAGGGGTCCCTCGCCTCGTCATCCACCACAAAGGGCCCGAAGAGGCCGGGGGCGGACGAGCCCCCCCAGGAGGAGCAGCGCAGCAAATACTGGCTCATGTACCAGTGGAACCTTAGGCGCAACAAAGGCTCTCTGCAGCCTGGGCAGTGGTGGCGCACTGACATGTCAGCACAATCGTGTCCCAATTATGGGTGTGCTGTTGCCTAATGTGGTCGTCCCCGTGATCGGTGTTTGACAGAAGTGAATGAACCCCCCTTGCCATGTGGAATTCTTTGCACCCGGACGCCCCCCGAGCACCCCCCTCCATTCCCATTTTTGTTTCTTTAAATCATTATGGCCGTCGGTTGCCGACTCCAAGTCTTCTTCCTCTTTCGGTGGGGGTGTTACTCTGTTTTAGGAGAAACTATGTTCTTGTTTTCTAGTGCAACGCATGACGCATGCCCATCTCTCAGAACGATAGGGTGGTTTTTGATGCCTGAATAGTCGTCAGACATTCTCGAGAAATGTCCCTCACTTTGTGTAAATGCGCGAAGCTGGCCCCCTTTTGGAAGTTTTTAGTGGGGCGCACCCACGCGCTCATGCAGTACATCGTGCGACCCAGCGGCATTGTCACATCAGAGTCTGGGATGTAAATGTATGACCTCCAGTGTCGTGGCTCTGGTGTTGTTTCTTTTTCACGGTTGAGATCACATTCTCGGGACCCCAATGCTTTTGTTGCTTGAGTTATCGCCCAGGGTCAGAACAAGGGCTCCTGGTGTTCTGTGGGATTAAACAAGGCTTCCTTGAGAAGGCTTCCCCCAGGCGTGCATCAAAAAAAAAACAGCCACCGAGAAGGAGAATTGGAAAGGCGTGAATTCAAAAAAGGCCAGATGCAGTTGGGGTGTTGTTCGTTTGGAATCACCAGTTGCTCACTCGCCTGATGGAGAACCCAAAATGAGGAATCCAAGATTGAAGCAGCTAACGTGATTTCAAACCCAAGAAACAGCGTCCCTGCCCAAAAGGCTTGAATACCCTCAACCCACAGCGCATGACACGTCAAACAGTGGCGGCGACGCACACTTGCGTCAAAGCAGAGTAAACGCATCTGCACAAACGCGCAAACAACCGTGTTGCTTACTAGCAGTTCGAGTAGGCGGTCCCACTTGACGGTAATCCCCCACTTCACCATAATCTCCTAAGTACAGTAGCACAGGGTCCCCTTTGCGGCCAGAGGCACATGCCAAGAGCCAACGTCCAACATCTCACTCCCCAAATCACCTACCAAAGGACACCTGGGAAGCTGTAATAACCTTTTTGCCTTAGAGACCTTTTGATTTCGTGGAGCTTGCGGGCTTGTAGTGGCCAGGGAAGGTGTAGGGATAAGGGCGGACCCTCAAATGACTAAACAAAGGAAAGAATAGATCAAACAAATCCGTCAACCAACAGATCAATCAATCAAATCGAATCAATCAAATCAAATCAAGTCAAATCAAATCAGAGTCCAATCCAATCCAATCCAATCCAATCCAATCCAATCCAATCCAATCCAATCCAATCCATCCATCCATCCATCAAGCAAGCAATCAATCAATCAATCAATCAATCAATCAATCAAATCAATCAATCAGGCAATCAATCAAATCAAGCAAGCAAGCAATCAAGCAAGCAAGCAACAAATCAATCAATAAAATCAAAACAATTCCAATCTAATCCAATCCAAGCCAATCCAATCCAAGCCAAGCCAAGCCATCAATCAATCAAATCAAATCAAATCAAATCAGATCAAAGCAAATCAAATCAAATCAAATCAAATCCATCAATCAATCACTCAGCAATCAATCAATTCATCCAGCCACCCATCCATCCATCCATCCGTCGACCCCTAACCGACCAGTCCAATCCAATCCGATCCAATCCAATCCAGTCCAGTCAGTCAACCAACCAACCGACCAGCCAACCAAGCAAGCAATCAAACAAACAAAGCAATTCAAATCAAGAAATATCTAACCAACCAACCAAACAAACAAACAAACAAACAAAATAGCTACAATATGTATATATATATATATAGCTATGGCGTAAACAAAATAATACATGGAAATGGACAAAAGCCGTAAGCACTTGATCTCTCTAGTGACCTGGGATAAACAACGCCATCTCGCTGGATTCGTCCGAGTCGCCGAGCCCAGAAGTCCGCCCAGGAGACCAGGTGCGAGGCCTGAGTCGCTCATTCCCTCTGACTTACCCCCGCTCAATCCATGAGTTCATTGATCCCTGGCTTCCCCGTCTCCGGAGTCGGCCAAAACCTAAGGACCGAAGAAGCCCCAGAAATGATTGAGACATCTATGAATCTATATTCTGTTCTGCGACGTGTTGCTTGGGTGTGGTGCCGGCTGTTGCTGCAAAGGATGTGTTTACCCAAAATAACCTGGTGCTTCAAAACGAAGTCAAGGACAACGAGCATCTGGGAGGAACATATCGCGAACAGGGCAAGTAACTCTTTCAGTGCGTTGCCCTTTTTTCCAACAGCTGCGATTCCTTAAACAACTCCAAAAAAACCCAAAGAAACCAAGTATCCCGCGCACACACACCCTCAAAAAACTAAAACAAGTAGAAGAAGGAGCCACAAGCTCGGGACCCAGCACGGAGCTGGGGCAGTGGCTTCCTGAGTGCAAGGGGCACAAAATCAACCAGCACCCAGAATCAAAAACAGCAGGCTGGGCGAGACATGCCCAAATGCCCAAACCATGGGCTACATCAAGATGGCATGAATGTTATATAACAATATGTAATATGCATATAGATGTAGAAATGTGTCATACTCGTGGTGAATACATAGATATGCCTATGGACACATATGTACAAATAGAAAAGATATGCCGCATGTGCAAGTGGCGCCCTTGTGGCACATGACTTCCCATTTTCCTGCAGCACACACGCACTGGCCACAAGTCGACATGCCCCTCTCCTCCCGTGCCGCAGCTGCAGCCGAGCTACGGGGCCGCAAACCTCCCAAGGCGGCGGCTCCAGTCTCAAAACTGAATCTCTCGTTTGATTCGGGCGTGTCGAAAATGGGAAGAGCGGAAACCCCGATTGAATCTCCTTTGCAACGGTGTTTTCATGCATGATATGTCCCCTCTAAAGCCACCCTCCCCAAAGCAGCTGCATACACTAGGTCCCGCAGAACACATGGGTGGGAGATTCTCCATCCGGCAGTGTGCCTTGAACCATTTCTAGGAACAACATTCAACACTTAGGGCCACCAAGCGGTCAGGGCAAAGACTGCGTTCCTCCATCTCAGCAACCACAAGCTTGGCCGCTCTTCGCAGGGGGGCTAGGAATGAAGGTGAAGAAGAGGCTCCAGCAAAGAGAAACATCCCAACAAACACCAGCTCTTTTCATCATCTCACTAGTCTGATCTTCCAAATTGCAAAAGCGTCTCTTGACAAGCCAAGGCCGAATACATGCTCTGGTTTGGGGCTTTCTGAACGTGAACAACTGAAGCCACGCTTTCTTGGGCCACACCATTTGACAATGGACTCAGTAACCCATTTGGCTTGGATTGGTTTTGGAGGCCAGAGGGCCTGACATCACGGACCAAAAGGAAATCCATATACACCCTGTCTGTCATCCCCGCCCTTGCCCTGCAGTCCGGAGGGCTCCGGTTGTGCCGCAAGTGGCCAGGTGGACAGCTGCAAGACCAGGGCAGATCGCCTGGGCCACGACTGACGCGTCTTTTCTGGAAACTCTCTTTTGGTTGGCCTAAACCGCAAACCACAAGGATTGCAACCATCTTTGGAGGTCCATTTGTGTCAGCGATGTGCTAGTTGTCCACCTGTTCCATCTGCCAGCGTGAATGCCGAAAGGAGCATGGAATCGATGAAAACGAGTGGCCATGATTGGGCCCCTCGTGCCATCGAAAGTCTCGTCTGCGGCAGCGCAGGGCATTTTGCCCACTGGAAAAAGACTCAAACCGAGTCAGGCCCCCGAACTTGGTCGTCTCAACTCAGGCTTCACCAAACAGGTTCAAGTTCACATTCGCTTGTGGGCCCAAGCATCATAGACGGGCCAAAAGGAAAGCAGGTCCGGCAGCCATGAACGAGCTGACGAAACCGACTTGTCCCCTTCGAAAAGCTCCTTGCACAGCTTCTCCTCGTGGAGCAACATACATGTCAGCAGTCAAGGCTCGGACATTATGCACCAGAGCAGTGGTGAAACCCCAACATTGCTGAGACTGTTCCATCGGATCACGGCCCGGTTGTCTGCCCCTTGCAGCCTTTGCACATTCAGCTGCTTCTGGGCGTGTTTAGTGGAAGTTAACTTAAGCCGGGAATTCTGCCTCCGTCAAGGATTTCGGGGTGCGGCCGAGCCGCTTCTGCGTGTGCCACATGCCCCGCGCGCAGGGGCCCCGCAAACCTCCGCAGCTCCCCATCGCCTCCGGGAAATGCGCGCCGGTCTTGAAATTGCGTGCAACCCACGAAATGGGTGGCTTCCCTTGGAATGTTCGTTAAATCAGCCCAAAAGTGAAGGGGCCTTGGGTCTGAATGGCCCCGTTGCTTGCCAGGCACCTCTGCGTCCTCGAACACGCCAGCGCCCGACTCAGACACCGTAGAGGCGCTGAATCCGAACCTCAACTGGTCCCAAACCAGTGCAATCAGATTGCTGATTCCTCTGCATGTGCGTGCTTGAGGAGTCTTCACGGAGTTGTGTGTGCGAGATAAATCCCTCTGGTCAACATACGGTACCATGTTAAGATGATTCAAGGGAAAACACAAAGATAAGCCACCCTTGTTTGGTCTTCCTTCAGTCGCAAGCCCCTCTCAGTAACTAGAAGCAAACGCTTCACTTGTCTGCAATGAGCAACAAATCGGAAGCGGCGGATGTCCCAGTCTTCCGACAAGTTGCCACCGTACCGGGAAGTGAGGTGCCTTCAAAGGTGCGCAAGGCAGCAGCTGTGGGTCTTGGGACGCTAGGGAGGATGGCCTTTGAGGCCTTGCAACCCTTGGCCCAGAGAGGGGAGAGGAAAAAAAGGCCCGTAGCGACCTGCAGGATTGCATCACCACCAAGAATCAACGTATGGGCACAACGGGGGCCATAACCACCTCCCTTCCCATTTCCAGCGCTTGTTGCAGAACCCTTCACATGGTATTGTCTTGGCGAGCCAGGGTTAGTTTCATGATGATCCGGCTCATGAAATGTTCAAAGTCCCAACTAAAGACTCGGGATCCTTCACTTTTCCAAACGGGCCCTACACAAAAAACAAAACCAAAGGTTCCGCTTCAACCGGGGCCCCTCGACCTCAACTTCCCCGAAGCCTCGACCGGGCCCCAGCCTGGAAGGGCCAGCCGTTCCCCCGGGCCGCCCGCAGGAAGTGCCGCCACGCGGTGACCTGAGACGGCAGCCGGTCGCTGGTGGCGCCTGGCAAGGGATGCGCAGCGGGCCAAAGGTTGACAGCCCAAAGAAGGAACTTGCAAGCACGGGTTTGTTTGGTGTTTTGGGGGAACATTTTGGAAACGGAGGCGAAAAGAAAGAAAAGGTGGGGGAAGTCTAGAAAGGAAAGGGGGCAAAAAAGGAAAGGGCACAAGGTGCGCTAAGCCTAAACACATTGCAAACGGAGTTGTGCTAAGTATGTCACCTTGGGGCAACATCAGCAGAATTAATCCTACACCTTGCACTGCACCAGCTAGACTGACTCGTGCGACCGATTTCGTCTGCTGGAGGTTAAACCTTGATCCAAGGCAAAATTGGACAGCGGGCCTGTGGTCTTTGTCACGGGCTTTCCATCCTGCAGGGCAGGCAGTAACTTGAATCAGGCTCTGACAAAATAACATACCAAGCCTTTGATTCCTCCAAGGAATCCAACCTGTCCTCCTGTTGACCCCGGATTGATGAAGCGAACTCAACCAAAAGTGAAGCATCTCCATGGGATTGGACTGGAATCAGCGAGCCCCCCACCAGCCACTTCCTCCTTGGTGCTGGGCGACACTGGCGGCCTTGGAGGCCCGTTGCAGCCCGAGAAAGTCCAGAGCGTCACTTGCACCTCCACGCGAAAGCAAACAAAAACAAGCGAAACATGTGACATGTGGCCCCTCTTTGCAGTCCCATCCTGATGACCTTGGCACTTGAAAGGAGAGGCCCACACTCGCGCTGAGTGGGCTTTGGAGGCGTAACCATTATATAAGTGGAAATTCCCGAGAAGGCTACGCCTTCCACAGCCCACCCAAGGCCTCTGCCGCAGGCCCTTCCAACTCCACCACCAGCACGTCTTCCAGGGCATGAACCCAGGCACCTGCGACTTGCAACCTACTGGCTCGCAAAATTGGATGGATGAATTCACAAACTTCACACACTTGTGCACGCATGCAAGTGAACTAGTGGTGCATGGAAAAGAAAATGTTTTGCTTTGCGTTCATCTCGGTTGCACTCGTTGGTGCGCCGCCTGAGGCGCGCTGGTGAATCGAAGCTGTACCACGCATTTGCACCGGCTGAACCGAAAACCCGAAAGTGGCCAGTTCGACACGCAATGCAAGAACTACTTTCCAGGCTTGCATGTTTGTCCAGGGCAACTCATGCTTTGTCAAAGCCGGCCAGTCGCTTTCTGCTGGACAGTTTCCGTCTGACGTCAAGGAAGAAAGGTAGAAAGCCGCTACTTCGATGCTACATGCGCCTTTGGGAGTTCCGGACTTTTAACTAATGCAAAAGGAAAGCATGGGTTGACGCAGTTTCCTTCAAAGCTGTAGGCTGTCTGAACCTTGGGCCACGGCTCAGCGACCAGTGTGAAGTCCTAAGGCATGGCCAAGTTGCGTTAGATGTGTGTGCATGAACATGAACATGGCTGCAACATAAGACGTCTATACATATCCATGAGTGCATGCATGCATTCATGTGTAGGTGTATTATATATATACATAAATATATATATATGTGTATACATATATATATGTGTGTGTGTATATGTCTCTCTGTCTGTATGAACGTATCCCGGTCCGGGGCCCCCGACCTCCCCCCCCCCCCCCCCCCCCCCCGTGTCATCCAGGAAGGACAATGGCAAGAGCCCTTTTGTTCTGAAAAAAAAATGCGCTGTGCCTTCGTTGAAGGGGCCCCTGCACCCAATTCGAAACCGGCATGGTTCTTGGCCGAATTACATAAACTTGCGTTCCTGCCGCCTCTGCTGATGGCGTACTCAGCAAACATATGAATTGTGGCAGACTTGTTGCGTCCGGTTCATCTCCCAAATGACCTTGCTGCCTGTTGCGAATGAGATGGTGTGCCATTAAGGTGCCCCAAAACCATTCAAGCAGCCCTAGACCCTGACTGAAAAAGGCAGCGTTCGTCCAATGGCCAAGAACCACACCCACACAGGGGCGGGGGGTGAGGGGGAGTGCTGCAGGCCTGGAACATGTATGCATGTGTCTGTCTGTCTGTCTGTCTCTCTGTCTGTCTGTCTGTCTGTCTGTCTGTCTGTCTGTCTGTCTGTCTGTCTGTCTGTCTGTCTGTCTGTCTGTCTGTCTGTCTGTCTGTCTGTCTGTCTGTCTGTCTGTCTCTCTGTCTGTCTCTGTCTGTCTGTCTCTCTGTCTCTCTGTCTCTCTGTCTCTCTGTCTCTCTGTCTCTCTGTCTCTCTGTCTCTCTGTCTCTCTGTCTCTCTGTCTCTCTGTCTCTCTGTCTCTCTGTCTCTCTGTCTCTCTGTCTCTCTGTCTCTCTGTCTCTCTGTCTCTCTGTCTCTCTGTCTCTCTGTCTCTCTGTCTCTCTGTCTCTCTGTCTCTCTGTCTCTCTGTCTCTCTGTCTCTCTGTCTCTCTGTCTCTCTGTCTCTCTGTCTCTCTGTCTCTCTGTCTCTCTGTCTCTCTGTCTCTCTGTCTCTCTGTCTCTCTGTCTCTCTGTCTCTCTGTCTCTCTGTCTCTCTGTCTCTCTGTCTCTCTGTCTCTCTGTCTCTCTGTCTCTCTGTCTCTCTGTCTCTCTGTCTCTCTGTCTCTCTGTCTCTCTGTCTCTCTGTCTCTCTGTCTCTCTGTCTCTCTGTCTCTCTGTCTCTCTGTCTCTCTGTCTCTCTGTCTCTCTGTCTCTCTGTCTCTCTGTCTCTCTGTCTCTCTGTCTCTCTGTCTCTCTGTCTCTCTGTCTCTGTCTCTCTGTCTCTCTGTCTCTGTCTCTCTGTCTCTCTGTCTCTCTGTCTCTCTGTCTGTCTGTCTGTCTGTCTGTCTGTCTGTCTGTCTGTCTCTCTGTCTGTCTCTGTCTCTGTCTATGTCTCTGTCCCTGTCTCTGTCTCTGTCTCTGTCCCTGTCTCTGTCTGTGTCTCAAAGAAATGTCGACAAAACCGGATACTTCCGCAGAAGACACAAGAACCACCCGCCCTCGAAATCTGGAAACACCATCTCCCCTCCTGGTGGGCGCCACCACTTCAAGGTGCTGATAGCCCAACCCAGGCGGGTTTCGCCATACCATGGATCCTTTCAAGCGACCTCCTCAAACTCACCCTCCTGGTGGTTTCAAGGGAGACCAGCCCCTCAACCGGATCCAAACCTCCAAGGTGCTGCCCTCTCCGAGGTCCGAGACTTTCCAGCCAAGCTTCCCGGCAGCCACGTGCACATGCGCCGTGGCGTTGGCAGGTCTCTGCTCGGCAGAAACGACTTGACCAGGCAGCCTGTGCCAGAGAAAAGCACGGAGCAGTCCGTAGTGGACTACACGTTAAGAGAAGCATCGACAAAGAACAAGGACCAAGGGTTTATTCGGCACAAGCTAGCCTGTGTCCACTGAGGTTGCACCCAGTGTGCAACATGCAACATGAATATCCATGGAGCTCAGGATCCGCAGGGAACGCGGCAATTGATTTGCTCAAGAAGCTGCTCCCTGCGGGCAGCCTGAGCCACAATTCCCTCTGATGGGAAAGCAAGCCGCCTTGGCCTAGTTCTGTGTTAGCGGCTTAGCGGGATGGAGGGTGGAGGGGTTCGCGCCCCATCAAATTCTTAGCCAAGCCGCGACAGCGTCAACCCCGCCAGCGCCTGTCACATCGGCTTTGCATCGATTTTAGAGCTCACCTCGCCCAGAAGCCGACAAGTGTTTATCTCATTGCTGGATTCCTGTTTGGCTCCCCTTCGAACCAACCAAAAGGGGATTTAGCAAAAGAAAGATGCACAAGTTCAGCGCGCCCTTTTTCCGGCCGCAACGAGGCACCCTCGAATGCCGAACGCTCACACCACCAGGCTGGGCTGCACCCAGGCCAGGACTTTTGGTACAGCTGCTGCCGCATGGGAGGCGTAAACCCCTGCATCGCTACTGGGACTTCCTCGCCTGGCACGGCAGAAACTTGCTCTCTGGCAACGAAGTGGGAACTCCACTGCCCACTGCGCATCTAGGATGTTGGGGGGGGGGGGGTTGCTTGATTTTTTGGAGCCCAAACATCAGTCGCAAGTCGCAGCTTTCCGGCATGAAACCGAGGTTCCGGGGGCCGGACATGCCCACACTCGGGAATAGTATGCCCCTGTCCTGGCACATTAGAACCCGGAAGCCATGGCACCACGAGGGACATCGGAAATGAGTGTGCCCTGGTTTCTGTAGGAAACTGAGAGAGTCCCTCCCGCATTAACCATCGACTGCGGGATACGCAGCGATATTCTCCATGAGGACTCCTGAAGGTTGTTTTAACCAGAAAAAATACCCCCAGTTTAGAGGCTCATCTGTTCCTTTCCAAATTGACCATGGGCCTCCTCGCCAAATTCAAGCTCAGATGCTTCGACCGCTGGGCGAACTTCGGCCAAAGTCCTGATGGCCCCCGTTGCAGCAAAGGCAATGACGGCGGCACCTGGCGCGGGGGGGCGCCCAAAGCAATGAAGGGCTTGCTGTTCGATCGGTAAGCTTTCTCTGAGAGATACAGCTCGTGGTTGTTCGTGTTTGTGAGGAATCAACTGGACAGGTAAGGGACAAGGAACCCTGGTGACTGGGGTGCTGATTCGTGGATGTTTTGGCAGAGGCCACCAAAAATGCGGCTTGGCCGTTTCGAGCCCCCAAGCTCTTGGCAGGACAGAAGTTCTATGAGGCTTTGTGCCCGCCAAACATGTTTTGAGGGGTGCCCACGTAAAACGCACGTCTGCCTGCCCGCCTTCGTCCACGGAAAAGGGACAGCCATTGGCCGGAATGCTTGGGTCTGGGTGCATCTGTGCTGCACAAATCTCCTGACGGGTGCACATCCCTCATGCATTTCCGGGTGGGTGGTCAAAGTGACATGTCCAGCTGAACACATGGCGGGCGAGAAAGGAAGCAAGTTTTGACGCCTGCGTCCGCTCCCGCCTTGAATAGCGGAGAGTCTGGGCCGACGCCACCAGTCATTGAGGTCAGGGTGAAGCCAGGTGTCAGGGAGCAAGCCTCCAGACGTCATGATGATGAAAGCACTCCTTCTTACAAGCCTCTTGAACAACCGCCAGCCCAGCACCCCCGTCTTTGGAAGGCGTGAGGTTGCATGCCACGTTTACACCTCTAGAAACCCATGCTCCTGAACATGCACTCAAGCTCTGGGGTCCCCAGCCTCCACTCCGTTGCCGGCCTCCCTCTCTGCCAGCGCCGCAGCGTGCTGGATGTTCAGCCACTTCCCCACGCCGTAGCTGGAGGAGTTCTGCGTCTCGGCACCTGCCGCCGAGTCGAGTCGCGCCGACGAAGCCAGCGCTTCGACTGCTTTGTGAAACTGGAGTCCATGCGCCTGGCGGCCAACAGCCCTAGGCAAACCCTGTTACAATTGGGACATGTCAGATGATATCTTGCCGTGGCGGTGCAATCCCAGGCGCCGATAAGAAGGAAATTGGATCCTTGACTGGCGGTTCAGGGAAATATTATGCGAGTATACGGTCAACCTTTGGTGAGAGAGTGGATGGGATGAGGGAGCATCTCCAGTCAGCGTCGTTCATGTCCTTCCAGTTCTATCTCTACATTTTACACATCTTGCAATTCCCCGCCAAAAAAAAAAGTCTGGAGAGGGAGATGAGAGTGGGATGAGAGAGAACTAGAAATCGAGGGAATCTCCTCCAATGCTAGGCAGCACCAGGAAACCCCATCCGCTCTCAGTCCATCGTCACTCTTCACTCTTTCCTTCTCTTAGCCATCTCGCTTCTTGGCTGGTGAGAGGCAAAGAACGGTGAGTAATGGTAATTTCTTTGTCTCTCATCACATCTCTTTTACCTCTGCATCTAGAATGTGATTGAGAGGTGAGAGAAGGGATGATGAGACATAGAGATGGAAGAGATAGAGATGACTGGAGACTCTTGAACTCTCCAGAATGAACGAAGAGAATGATAGGCGATAGGCAACGATGAAAGAGTCGAAGCGTTGGCAAGAGAGATCCATATGCGTCTTCTCTCTTTCACCAATCCGTGAGAAAAGTCGCACACATGGGCCATTCGGCCATTCTGACGCCCCCACCTTATGTTTGTGTTTCACAGCTCTTTGGGTCTTCAGCCGTCTCCTGCCTTTCTTGGTGTGCACCGTCACCGTCTTCTTGGGCACCACAGGCGGTGGAAGATACCTCAAGCCCGTCGAGCGAACACAGGCAACAGAACATATCCAAGGAAGCAAGAGCCGCCACAACCTCACCTGAGTCATAATCAAACCCTGGCTTTAAAATGGTCTACCTTCATCCTTCATCTACCCGTGTTGTCCCTTACTAAGCTTCATCTACCCGGGTTTTGCTTGTGGCTCACCTGGCCAATCTGCCCCCTCCACTCGAGCTCCCACCGAGAGGCGTGAAGTCCTTGAAGCAATCGGCGGGCCAGCCCGCCGATTCACAGGCGGTTTCATGGGAGCCGCTGGCCACGTTCACAACCTGGCGGAGAGTGGGGCGGCGTGTGGCTGACTGTTGCAGGAGCCTTGCTGGCAAGCTTAGTTCTGCGAGAGGTGGTTTGTCAGACTTTGTTCAAGAGAGCTTGAACAGTCTGATCTGGAGGAAGTGCACGCACTTCAATTAGCTGGACGATGTTTTTCATGGGGGCCTCGCTGAACCTGCAATTCATCATCATCACGCCCAGTTTGTTTGTTTGCCTGCTTGTTTTTGCTCACTCTCCCTCACTCTCCCTCTCTCTCCCTCTCCCTCCCTTTTCCACTTACAGGCGTGGAGGACTCCAAAAGTATGCTCGCTTCAATCTCCCTCTTGTTTTCGCCGTGCCAATCTCCTCCCATCGGCCCACACCAAGCTTCCGAGCTTCCGAGCTCCGAGCTTCGGCCAAGGAACCCGGGACGGCCGTCCGCGCCGCAGGGCCGGCAACAGCAGCTCAGTGAGCAGGAAGGGACCCAAGTAGTCCACCTGCCGTCGAAGGCGCATGCCCCCACTGGAACCCAAGCAGGCAAGGCCTGTGCCTTTAAAGGCTTCTATGTGCCTCTGGGTGGCTCTAACAATCAAGCTATGCTCTGGGCTCAAAGCCTCCTTGCGTCTCTAAGACTCTACGCGCCTCGGAGCCTCAATACGCCTCTGCCTCTGAGCCTCAATGCCTGTGGCTGTGGCGATTGCTCAGTTGTGTTTCGTTCGCGGGATGGTGTGCTCGATTGTGGCAACTCAGCTGGCAGTGAAGGGTGTGTAAGTATACCTGGCGCACGTGTGGTCATTGCTTGTGTGGTGTGTGACTGTGGTGTGTGAACGCTGTGTGTGAATGTGGGGAGGTGCTCAGCTTGGAAGATTGGTCGTCTGCTAGGTACTTGGGGCTGAGGGTTGTTGGGTGGCGGGTGTGCTTGTCATTGATTGTTGGCAGTGCCGCTCTTTTCAAACGACGGGAACTTCGACACTTGGACGTCTCTGTGCGAAGAATTTGTGCTGGGAGCTTAGGGGGTTGAGCGCTTGGGAGCCCCTTCTTGAATTTATACCCACTCCTCCTGCTGCAAGGTGATATCAATCTGTATGGCCACGGCAAAGGCTGCCCCATCTCCATGACCCAGAAGCAAATGTCCAAATACCCGCACCTCGAAAACAAGCTCGAAGCCATCCTTGGTCATGACGCTGGGCCCGCCTGTCAATGAGCGCAGGTCTTGCAATCCTCAGCCTTCAAGTGGGCCTCCAAGGGAAGCACATGGTCTCCATCAGAACTGGGAAAAACGTGGGGCACCCCCTCGTACACACTAGGGAAAACATATATTGCGAAGGGCACTTTATTGGGGTATGCCCTTCCCCTTCCATCTTTCGATGATCAATCTGCCGGCAACCTGCCCTTTTGACTTGGCGAACATCTTGGTCATGAAATGCCACCACCCATTTAGCCGCCCCCCCAAGCGGAAAAATCCGCACAGACCCTGAACCGTGCCTATACCCGCGTCGTTGATCAGGAAGTGCAATCCGTTGGGGTGCTTTTGGTAGAACATCTCCACGAAGCTCCGAACCGAAGCCAGGGAGCCCAAGTTCAAAGGCAGCGCTTCCTGTGAACAACCCAGCGCTTTCAGGTTTTATAGCGGGTTACCCCCATTTGAGGGGACAACTCATAGTTGTTTTGGCACCCAAAAGAAGAGGCTGTCTCCCACATGGCACATCGATGATAAGCTTCCATGTCAGTCACGAATATGCAAAGCTGCCAAACTGTTGTGGGTGCGAAATGGGTGGAAGAATAGACGATTACCCCCCCCCCCCCACCGTTGGCTTCCTGTTGGGAGGATATCGTGTTTAGCCTGAGGAGCTTGCAGAAATAGATAGGGAACATTCCTTTGGGCGTGCCTCAACGCTGAAGATATGATGCCTCCCTTTCACCCAGCTGTTAGGCTGTTGCTGCCAAGGGTCCGCGGTGGCTCCTGTGAGCTGCGAAATGTTCTTGGCCGCGATCTCGCCATGTGTCTGGTTGTGGTTGCCGATGACTATCTCGACAGGCGCTCACCAAACGGCAGACGCAAAATTCGGGAGCCCTCCAAACGGCAAAAGTTGCATTGGTCACCGACTTGCCCGGTGGCTCTAAGCCACGCACACATTCACTATGAGTCATGTCAGTATTGCAGACTCCCCGACAGCAGCAGAATGCAGGAATCCGGCAAGGAAGCCCTCACCCCAGCCCTCCGGGCGCCTGTGCGCCGCGCTTCGCCAGGGCCAGCGCGGTGGCGAAGCCCAAGCCGCTGTCGCCCCCCGTGACCAGGGCCAACTTTCCGGAGAGGTCCTGTCCTGCGACTTGAAGCAGTGTGCAACTCCAGGTTTTGTTTGAAGCGAGCAGATGTGATTGGCTCCTTGCAAGATCTCGTCAGCTGTGGTGTTGCCAGGACAGACAAACCCAGCTGTCAACCTCGGGCGACTCCGTGATGACAAACAGCAATTTGCAAGAACTCATGAATCTCGAAAGGCGCAATGCTAAACTAAACCATTCAAACTCCTCCGCAAAGCTCTCTGAAACCAACAGCTCATGCGCAAAGCAAATTGAGACATGAAGATTCCTACCACTACCTCTAAAGAGACACTTACTGAGGAACAAGCACCCAATGCGCCAGGATGGCGCCGAAAAAGAAGTTCCCGCGCATGGCCAGCGCAAGCCGCTTTACCAGGCCGAAGGTCGGTCTCTCCCTTTTTCAAGGTGTGTAAACTGTTGCAATCCTCCTTTTTCTTTTTCGCGTGACGAGCTTCAAAGCCAAAATGGCTTGCACCAAGTCACGCGAGGCAAACAACTCAGCCGACACTCAAAGCCTGAGGCCGTTAGTTTAGGGCCGTCACCTTGCTGCCCCAAGCTGGTGTTCCGAAAGGCGCACAACTGATCCTCCCGCCTTGCGGCCCCCGGGGGAGTATCCACAGCTGCTCGCCCCAGCCACCGGCGCTGCAAAGAAGCCGTTATGGCCGAGGTGCAGATCGATCCTTAGGCCAGCTGGAAGAAGCATGCGGCAAAGCAACAAGCCAAGCTTCAGAGCAAAGGCCCAAGGAAAGCAGGTCAAAGGCCTGAAATGTTCAGGTTGTGCAAGTGAGGGGCCTGAAACAATTAGCAGGTGATCCAAATGACTGGACAGCGGACCGGATTCGCCGAGGCTCACAGCAGCTTTTCCTTGCCAGGTGATGGCGGCGCCGAGCCTACCGTTGCCTGCAAGCGTTCCGCAAACCAATTGAACCGATTCAGCGCTGTAGCCACCGAGCATGTCTCGCTTTCACTGAGCCCAACAAATGGTGCGGGTGGTTTCTTTTGGTGTCCATGGCTCAAACTCACCAACGCCCTGGTGCCTTCTCGTGTTGATGGCCGTCAATGGCTTTAAGACAAGATTCCGGGCGGGTATCATTGCGTCTGCATCGGGAACGTTCATGCGTCGCCTGCCTAACAGTGGGCCGTCGGGGACTCCTGCAAGGGCAGAACGCGTCTTCCTGCAACTTCCTACTGGGGAGCTAGGTGAAAAGGCAAAAAGAGCCAGCCAGGCAGCCTTTTCTGACTTGGACCCCATGAAAAGAACTATCTCAAACCTTTCTGGCACGTCTGCACATCGGTTGTAGACAATCAGTTTTCTCTCCCGTATCGCTTTAAGGGAGAGACCCCCTCGATATCACAACGAGCGACCCTGAACACACAGACGTTTCGACGTGGCCCGTGTCCTTTGCCAACCTCTGGCGTCACTGTCCAGGTGCCCAGAACGTCCTCCACTGGGTGCCAAGCCCTGCCGCCTAAGGGCGACCGGCGCCAGGCAGGCTGCAACTTGCTCATGGGAGTTTTCACTGGCTGGCGGGCCGAGCCAACATCTGGGGTCGAAGTATCCCAACATCCGGCAAGTTGATGATCATTCTGGTGCTTGTTTCCATGCAGGAACCGTTGCTTCAGGAATGCCAAGAAGCAGGTGGCGAACGCGAGCACGCCCATGGGCCACATCACCTCTGTTCAAGCCGGCATCACAACAGCTAAAGTACATTCGAAATCAGCGGCATGAGCCTTTGAGTGAAGATAACTCGGAAAAACTTCAAAAAGCTCCCAAACAGAAGATGGCTGAAGTTGATGCCAAGGGACTGTAAGGCCGACAGCAGTGACAAGCCACTACCATCGTAGCTTCAGGCCGAGCGGGGCTCAAGCGAGGCTATGCCTGAGGTCAGATCCGTGTTCAGACTTCTTGTTGTTGCTGCCTTTCTGCTTCGAATGCCAAATGTTGCACGGCTGTAACCTGATTTGAACATGTCAAACCATGTGGTTGGACGGCAAGTTCTTTTGGCATTGGCGCTGGTACCACATGACAACAAGCCAACGAGACACAATCTTCGATTTAATTCAAACATGCGTCGGGAAAAAACAAGCTTCTGCTTCGGCCGGCCGCGACAACGCCGGCCGCGACAACGCCCGGCATGCCCCTAGCCGCTCTGCCGTGTTGGGGGCACGCCGATCTCCGCAAAGGGTCAAACTCACACGAACCTTGAGGCAGGAGGTCGCCAAGGCCCGCCCATCCGCAGCCCGCATGGACAACAGCCAAGCGCCGCCCAAGGCGGACACGGCAGCGTGCTGGAGGGCAGGAGGCCCCACCGTCGCTGCGCAACGGCAGGCGCAGCGCTGTGCGGAGCGACCAAAACTTGCACCAAGCGGGGAACGAGGTCGACAGCCTCCGAACGGAAGCACTCGCCGACCTCACAGCCCATGACGACCAAGCGCTGTGGGCCAGGGCTCAGGGCGCACTCTGCCGCCCGCGGTTGAGGGCGGCCAGTCCTGCGCACAGGCGAAACCAGCGTGACGTCGCAAAAAAAGGTTGCCGAAGAAGTCCAAAGGCCGGCGACTCATGTGCAAGCGGCAGCGGCAAAAGGCGCAGCGCAAGGCGACATGCATGTGGGCTGGCGGAAGTGGTGCCGGAGCGGAAATGGCGGCATGGCAAGCAACAACTCCCTTGCGATCGTAGGTGTGAAGAACATTCGCTGTCATGGGAGGCAGGCGGCGCAGCACACGCCAGAACATGCTGTCGCGCCGCACTACTTTTGTTGGATGCGGAAGGCACGTGCCACCCCAGTGCCGTGTGGCTACGGCAAGCAAGCGCCGATCGCCGCGCAAGCGACACCCGCTCATCGCGTGGGGAAATCCTACAAAAGCGAGGCCGGGGGCTTGCAGCGAGCGAAAGATGGCAGCCGCCGGGACACAGCACTGCCCCGCCACAAACCGCCGCCTTGCAGCGGCTGGAGGGGATTTGAGAGCCTGCGCCCACACCCACCAAATGGAGTGGATGCCTGGCAGACGACGACTTGGGCGGTGGCGTAACCGTCTGACTGGGAGTGAAGGTACGCAAGTCCGGAAGCTCCGACCAGCCGTGGCCCTGGGCGCACGGCGCAGTTGGCCCGAAAACCCCCCCAATTAAGCGGCCCCCCTGCATCGGCAAGCAAAGCGCCGGGGTCATGGCAGGGTGCGCAAAGAGCATGAGAACGAGTGACACGTGCAGGCGCTTCACGTGCCTTTGCACGAGTCCGCTCCCTGTGCGCGATTTGAACGCCCCCTCGACCGCCTTGACAACAGCCGAACTGAAGTGGTCGACTACCCTAATAAAGCCGGCGTGCACCGCATGGCAAGCCGGCAAGACTGCCGGGCAGCGCCCATTCCGGCTGCCAACTCAAAGGCAAAACCCCCCAGTGACCAACGGCGCGGGCGGAAGGCCTAGCAACGACCCGCCGACTGGATGGCAACTGAAAGACGCGACGGCGGCTGTCCGCCGGAGCGAGGGCGGCGCGCGCCGCACTCGTTAAAGGCCTGGTGCACTGCTCCTAGCCAAAAGCCCTCGAACCCTAGTGAAAAACGGTCTCAGCACGCACGCATTTTTCTCCAAATTTGCATGAAAGCTCAGGCACACGCAGTGCGCCTGGAGCCTGAGGGTGCACCCGTGAGTGAGAGAAAACAAGCGTGTTTTTGCCGGGCATCGTGGAGACTCACAGGCGCGGCTGGAAGTCCCCATTGCTACTGCCTGTTGCAAGACGAGCGCGTCAACCGAGCAAGAAAAGGCCAAACAGCGTGTCAGGGCCGGTTTCAGTAAGGGCATCAGGGCATCAGTCCCGAAGAAGGGTGCGGGAGGGCGGGTTCCAAGAAGAAACCATGGCACACTCCTCCTAGCCCAAAAACACTCGAACGCTAGTGAAAAACGGTCTCAGCACTCACGCACCTTTTTTTTCCGGGTTTGCGGATAAAAGCTACAGGCGCTCAGGCCCCCTCTTCAGTGCGGGTTTGCGCCTGCAACAGAGACTGCATGGCTAAGACACTACAGAAATGCAAGGCTATGCGTCAAAGTGGCAAGGGCCTTTTTTTGACTGCTCTACAGTGAACGTCGCTATTGCGTGCGCGCAGATGATGGAATCTAGCAAGCCGTTGCACCTCCCAGGTACATAAATAGGTTGAAGCCGCGGAAGAGTTGCAAAGGCCAAGATGTGCTTAACAGCTTGTGTGCACCCGCCTCGCTGGCTGCGTTGTCAGTGCCTGAAGGCATGGCAAGTGACCAATGTGGCCCTGCGTGGCCTGCATCAAGACCAGTTGCGCCAGTGTTTCGAAACGTGCAGTGTAGCGCTGCGCTGGTTTAGGAATGCAAGGCCATACTGATCGGATCTCATGCATCGTCCAGGCTTCCGCGTACCAAACCACGTATTTTGCTGAAGCAGCCCATCCGCCTATTCCCAGGCATGAAAGAGGGCGCGGCTGCGCCAAAGGACGGATAGGAGAATGCTGGAAGCATGACCTCAGCCAGTCTAGGCATTGGCGGCTGGACTTGGTGAGCGTGGTGTGTGGATTGTTAGGATCCGCCACTGCGGTTTGCTAGGCAGTGCAAGGCACGGTGTCCTGCCTCGAGGATCTTGGATCCAGCTTTAATCCAAAGGCTGGGAAGGACTCTCAGCCTGTCTCCCACATCGCTGGGCCCTGTCTCCCACATCGCTGGCGGCCCTGCCCTGGAAGGCTGTCGAGATCTGAATAATTACAAAGGAGCAAGCCACGCTCGCAATTGCAGGGCAGTACTAGGCCAATGCACTGTTCTAAACATTTGCACGGCACTTTCTTGGTGCTCAAAAGGCTGCGGGCGCACAGGAGCATTTCTCCTGCGCCAGGCGCACGGACTCCCTGCATGGCGGCTCCATAAAGCCTTCCTGTTTGTGGATGATTTACCCCCCCGACATGCTCACAGTGCTGGTTATGTTTTTTTTCTGCGCCATCCGCACAATAAGGCTGTCCTGGAATTGCGCCTTCTTCGATAAATTTCGCTCACGACACCATGCAAACTAAGGGTTTTTTTCCGCGCACTGTTTTCCGACCGCAAGCAACGGGGTCAGAAACGAACAGGCAGGCCTGGGCTCAAGCGGCAAGGCGGCTCGGCGCCGGCCCGTTGGCCCACCTGGCATCGGCGAGCAAGTCGCTCACCGGCGGCTTAGCGCCGTCAACGCACGCCTTCCCGAACAGCGGGAGCTGCAGCAGGCTCGGCTCGCGGCGAGCGCGCGCTGCGCGGCGACTGCGAGAAGGGCAGTCCAGCGCCGCACATACGCCCGCACAGCAGCTCCACGAAGCAGTTCGGGGACTCGGCGCGACTTGCGCGTGCGAGCAGGTGCACAAAGGCAACCCCTTCCGCGCCACCGGCCGGCAACCTGGAGACCGAGGACGGTTGTCCAGCACCGGCACGTCGAGGTTCGCGCAGGAGCACGTTCTCAAACGCGGGCTCCGGCTTCGCGTCAGATCCTGGCAGCAGTGCGCTCCAAGGGCACACTGCGCGGCCCTAACACACCAGCGCGCACGCCGCACCATGGTCCTGCAAGGCATCCAGGGCGCCCCAACACGAGCACACCCGCTCTGAAGGGGAGCGGCACACGCAGGTGGGGGACGCTGAACTTGGGGGTGGTGGGGAGGACAGTGAAGAAGCAACCAGCATGGTCGCCTGCTTGGGAAAGGAGCAACGC
The DNA here is from genome assembly GCA_963377175.1 of Effrenium voratum. NCBI lineage: Eukaryota > Dinophyceae > Suessiales > Symbiodiniaceae > Effrenium > Effrenium voratum. The sequence goes on from CAUJNA010000963.1 coordinate 51,712, forward strand.
GCGAGAGGCAGGATGGGGCAGGCATGGGCACCTTGGCTCGCTGCTCAACCTCGCCTCATGGTGCCACGCGTCACCGTGGGGCCTGCTTCACTATGGCCAACCAAGGCTGGCTGGCTGCAAGGCTGACGGCATTCTCCGCTGCAAACGAAATTTTCCTTGATCCCTGGACGTGTGTGGCATGCTTGGGTGTTTGCGCTCATGGTTGCAGCGGGCAGTCAAGGTGCGAATGCGAGCGCTGCTGCCGAAGGCCCATGTTTTTTGAAACTTTTTGCCATGGTGGCCTTTGCCATACACGACATGGCTGATGGCGGCTGTTCCCAAATGCCTATGCCCCCGTTGGAGATGACTGCAGCAAAAAGGCTTTGCTGTCAAACAGCCTACAGCGTTCTGATTGTGAAAGGCCGGGCACACCGTCCATGTGCTGAGGGGTTTGCAGGGCTTTCGGTCCGCCTGGTCACAAATGGAGCCTGGAATACTTTTCGCAAGGCAGTGTCAGCATTGCCTTTGCAACCAACCTTGACCAGGCGAGCTTGAGCAAGGCTTCACACACGTCATCTTTGAGCATGGCTGAAAGAAGTCAAGGCCAAGGCTGATTACTCCTGTAATAACGGGATAAAGCCTCCCTGCAAAACCGTCCAGGAAAAGTCCCCCAGTGCGCGTTGCAAGGCCAGTCTGCGCGGCTGTGTTGAAGAGGTGAATTTGCTGCGGTCCATGGCGGGCAGTTGGCACAAACATGCGCGACTTGCAAATTTCACAGCCCTCGAATCTGCCTTTGGCTTGGGCGTCTTGGAGGCCCTTTGGATTTGCCTCTTCGTTGGGGAGCGGGTGTTTTCCGGCTAGCTTGCGGTCTCTTTTGCGGCCACGCTCTCTGGGCGTATCTGGTTTCGGGACCAAAGGCACGGATGGCTTGGCAGCCTTGGGTCAGAGTTTGTTTTTCCCCCGCGCCTTTTTCCGGTTCGCCTTATTTTTGTTCTTCGCACCTTTTTCCGCAGCGTCTCTGTCGCAATTAAGGGGGGTCCCGGCACCAGGGTTCTGCAAACTGTTTTTTCGGAGGCCAGCTTCCTCACCTGCACGCTGTTTTTACGGCGGGCATCCTCGCGTGCACACGACGGCTACCGGGCCGGCAGCCGCGACGCCCCAGGGGAAGATGGGCACGCAGCGAGAAGGTCACTGAAGTCCGGGAGGTCCATCAAGGTTGCTCAGGCCAGGGGAGGGCAAGGAAGTGAGGCTGTCAGCGAAGGCGAGCAAAGCTGCAGCGCACAACAAGCCAAACCATCGGTGGACAAAAGCACTTCGAAGGGCAGGGCGAAGGGCCTCCGGCGCGGCTCGGGCTCTGGCACGGAGGCGGAGAAAAGAAGCGGCCCCCCAGCGGCCTCCGCCCTGTACACCGATCACAACCAGGTTTTGCTTGCGGCGCCGGGCCTCAAGAAGGGCAACGGGTCGGGCTGGGTTGCGCCGATGAGCGGGGGAAACAGGCCCCATTCCACAAGGGGAGCCCGTTTGCGATGACCTCGATGCGACGGTCATCAAAGCGAGAGACCGCCACATGGTCACTCGAAAGGGTTTGGAGGGGAAGGTGAGCTCAGGGGAGGTCGGAATAGTGGTGAAAGGGTGACTGCTGACTGGGCCAGTCTGGGAAAACAGAAGGGACTGCGAGGGCACATCCAACTGGGCCTCCGGTCAACAGTTGGTTTTTCGTGCCGCTCCTTCTTGCCGGCGGAGGCCTTTTGCTCCAAAATGCAAAAACGCCAGTGGTCGGCTCATCCCGTTCTCGAACTCCGTCGTTCTCCGCCGGTGTGTCTCGGTTCTTGTCTGTCCTTGAGACCCTGCAGAATGTTGCTGCCTTGGATGGTCGACGTGTTCCTGCGGCCGAAGCCTTGCTGGCGCCGTCGCTCCGTGAGGGGCGGGCACTGCCTTGCCGACCCACACGCTTGTGCATTTTCGGTCAGTTTTGAAGCCTTACACCACCCAGCTATGTCCCTGCCTCCGCTCAGGAAGCGCTGCTGCAAGTCTTCCTCAGCGAGCGTGTTGCTTCTGACTCGTCTGTGTTGGCTGATCGTTTGCGTTCGGGCGCTCAGCCCGCGCCACCAGTCGGACCAGCCGCTCCCGGCAACTGAGCGTGAGCCTGCACGCCTGCCTCCCCTTGGCTTCCTGGAGTCGCCCAGCCGCTGGCGAACGGCGCCCCACCCGCGCCCAGCCCCGCTCACTCCGCGGGTCGCCCTGATGGAGGTGTGCGTTTCGAGGCTGGCTCGGACACAGCCCCTCCAGCGGGCTTGCCACGCATGCCGGACTTAGACAGCCCCGTCTTGACCAGGTGGATTTGCAGGTGCTCCTTCAACAGCACTGTCAACAGCACTGTCTCTTTGTCCAGCGCCATTCCTCCGAGGACCTTTCCGTGCAGCGCTTAGCTTTTCGAGCTGATGTCGCGCGGCCCGAGGATGCCCCCGCTCAGGTGCGGGCCTGGACACTGTGGCTGCTCCTGCCCCGCGTGTTGCTCCACCGCCCCCCCGGCACCCACCGCCTCACAAAGCCAGTGTGGCGCTCGCGGCTTTTGGACTTCCAAGCCGGCCGGTGGGAGCTGCTCCTAGCGCCACCCGTTGCATACCAGCCACCGAGGGTGACGTTTCGCCTCCCGAGCAAAACCGCCAGGTGCCCAATTTTTTCGTCCCTCCCTGCAGGAGGCCTGTCAGCCGTTTCAGTTCGCCCTCTCCACACGTGCCGGCACCGAAGCTTTTGCACACGCCCTCCAGGCCGCCACGGAGGCAGATCCTGATGCCACAGTCCTGTCTTTCCCGCGTGCCCAGTGCTAGCGCCTGTCTCCCTTTCGTGCGGCAGTTTTACGCGGCGCCCTCTCGGTTTGCGTGGCATGACTGCAGGTCGGCCGCACGCGATTGACCAGGCAGAAGGCGGTGAACAAGGCGACCCGCTCATGCCAGCACTTTATGCATTGGGTCGCTCGTTTTTGCCCACCTCGATGACATTTATGTCACTACTGTCCCAGCACCTGTTCCGGCACGCGCGCATCGAAGTCCACCAAGGCAAAACAAGGGCTTGGAACGCCGCCGGGCTCGAGCCGCCAGGCATCCGTGAGCTTGGCTCCACTGACGCCCCGGTGCGGGGTCGGTGACCCAGCCTTGCCGCCCGAGCAACAGGGGGCTCGTTGCGCTTGGGTTCCATGCGGCCATCCTGCATATTGCGGAGTGCAGTGGCAATGCTTGCCGGACAGAGCCTGTTTTGCTTACCCGTCCTACGCCTACCTGGGCAAGTTGCAAGGCCAGGGAAGGTGGGTATTCTGCAGTCAGAGTGCTAAGGTATACGCCTGCAATGCTTTGATGCTTATATGAGTGATTGCACCGGGCTTCCAGGGCCTGGGTTTTCGCGCTATTGCAGCCGAAGGCCCAAGACTTGGAGGAGGTTTTTTCGTGCCTGCAGGCGTCTACCCACACCAAGGCGCATTGGTGGTCGCGCAGCATCTGGAAATTGGCCTCTTCTAGCCAGGACATGGCAGAGGGCGGTTGTTCCCAGATGCCGACGCCTCCTTTGGAGACGACGGCTCTGAATAAGGCTCTACCGCGCTCGTGAATAGTTTTGCTGTCCAGCAATTTTTGGCGCTGCGACGGCGAAAGGCCGGGCACCCCGTTCATGTGTTGCGGCGTTCTCAAGGCTTTGGGTCCGCCTGGGCGCAGCTTGAGTCTGGAGTATTCTTTGCAAGGCGGGGCAAGCATGATCAACACCACGATTCCTGACCAAAAGGCTTCGTCGTCCAGTATGTCATGCGCGGTGTTGCCGTCCAGATCAAAAGGCTCAAAACAGTCAAGGCCAAGGCTTATGGCTGCTGATGTCACCGGGTGCAGCCTACCCGAAAACACGTCCAAAAGCAACTTTTTGGAGGCCGAATGCAACGGCGGTTCTGATGAGCTGGCGTTATCGGGCGTGTGCTGCCCTGACTTTGTGCCAGGCTCATCGTGGTATGAGCAGGGCAAGGCCGGAGTCGGGGTAGCCTTTGCCGGCATGGGCAACTGTGAAGGCTGCGTATGGGGAGTGTGGGGCCCGTCCGGCTGCGGTGTGGCTGCCCGATCCTGTGCCGGCCCAAGATCAGGGCTGTTTCACGTGTGTTTGTTATGGTCCATGGCAGGGTGCTTCTGCTGGCAGCCCATGATGCTGGCAGCCCATGATGGCGCACACATGGGCGAAACGGCACTGGTCGTTAGTACAAAGGCCTGTCTGATAGCGTCGGCAGACTTCGCACCCTTTGTATGTGGTGCACCACTCTGCTTTGGGCTTGGACGCGGGCAGGGCTCCTTTGGACTTCCCCTTTCCTTTCTTGGGTGGGCGTGAAGGCTCGCGGGTTGGCTTAATATCGCGCTTGGGTTGCCTTTGCCGCGGTGTTGTCGGGCGTGGTGGTGCTGGCACGGTCGGCTTGGACATTTTAGGGCGCAACTGCAAGAGGCTGTGCACATCGTTTCTCATGTGCGTTAGCTCGTACAAGGCATCGTCCAGTGACCATTGCTGTCCGAGGAGGTCTGATATGGCTGCCCAGAGCTATCTTCTTGTCGAAGGCTTTGAGATTCGACAGATGCGCTGCTTGGCACAGGGCCAGGGCATTGCGAAAGACAGTTTGAATGCGGGTGAGCCACCCCGCCGACAGCGAGTGGTGCTCCACTGAAACCTCAGGCGTGTCGTCAAAAAAGGCTTGGCTCAGAAGCTGCAGTTCCGAACGTACTGCTCGGGATGACTTTGCCTCCATGCGTTCCTGGTACTGACGTGATGAAAGGCGGAACTGCCAGGGCACCCATTTCAGGGATTGTCCGGGCTTCAGGCCCTCGTGCACTAAGCTAAGAAGGCGGATGGATGGCGTGGTGCAGCTCACCTGGGTAAGCGCGTTCGGATGTGAGCTTGGGTGGCAGGTGCTCTGCCCACGATGCTAGCTGGTTGGACGGAGCACATGGCGACCTGGAATTGGCAGCGGGCTCAGGAGGCGCTGCTGAGTTCATGCTTAGCCGATGGCATTCTGCCAGGGCTTTCCGAAGGTGCTGCTGCCACACTGGATTCTGGATCATCAATGCTGTTGGCTGTCCAGAAGTCCCTGGCAGAGACTATGAAAGGCTGCAGATCTGCTATGGTCGGGAAGGCGAAGGCAAAGTCCGACGGGCAGTCAAAACCTTTTGCCAAAACCAGGTCCTGCAGGCCCTCTGGGACTCTGGCGTCTATAAGGACATCTTGGAGCCGATCGCGGTCCATGTGCTTCAACAAGGCATGTTTGAAGGCTGGTTTGATGGAAGGAAAACAGCTGCGGATGGCAAGTCCATGCGAATGGCAGGCACCTGATTGGCGCGCAGGCACTACTGAGGTGCTGACGCGCTGTCCGACGCAAACCTGCCATGTGAGCTGCACAGAATTTGAGTGCTCCATGGATGCAGCATTATGTCAAGAGACGGCAAGGTGACGTCCCGTAGGACGCTGTCCACCGAACCCTCCAGCTGTAATACCAACCACGTAGAAAGGTGTATACGGTCAAACCGTTATAGCCGAACCCGTGCAAATGTTGTAAGGGAGAAGGAATAATAGTTACAACAGTGGTCCTGACAAATGCAGCGCAAGCGAAGTGTTTTCCGCTCTCAATTGCCGATCACGTATGAACGCAGCTACACATAAGATCTTGAACCTCACTTGTGTCTTGAGCCAAATGGCAATCAATGGAACCTTGTAAGCAACACAAACACGGACCTCAGAACAGCTTCCCAATTTAGGCACGGGGCCAGGAGGGTTTTAACATCCCCCATTTGGGTCGCATCGTTCATCATGCGGTCCAAACACCACAAAACGTTCCACTGGCCACGGCTTCAGCTACGAAACTGTGTCGTGCACTCTTTCACTCGCTATCGCTACACCGTTCATTCATTGTGAAACCTGCCGGGTTCGATTGAAAATGAAACATGCATCCGCAAATCGTAGCACATTCCCATATGCAGGTGTAATATATACACTATCGTCACGTCATTTGACAACCATTGAACATCCCAGCTGCCGCATTTGCGCATCGCGCAGCCGTCATCCATAGAAATGGGTTGGCCATAGAAGTCCAATAGAAGCGCCTGCTCGTAAGCAATCTGCATATCACCGGCAAAGAAATATCGGTGAGCAATCAATGCAAAACATAGCCACTCCAGATACCAGGAATAATATATATAATGAAAAAGAAATCATCCATGAGGTAATAATTCCATCCATGAATATCCGGAATGTCATAGTCGTCGGAATATGTAAATGTATACATACCCATTCATCTTGGACGCATGAAATCATATCATGTAGAGTCGTTCCACCGCAATGACGTTGATGAGACGCAAGCAACGGATGGCGACTAGCCCACATCGTGCCGCAATCAACATCCGCATCACGCGTACCTGTCTCCAATGGACAGTCTGTGGGTACGCCGACGGAACTCTTCGTCCAAATTCTTCTGGGCTTCTCGCGCCCGGACACACTTCTTGTTATGATCTTCTGGTATCCAATGCCCCTTTCGTAGGCACCAATCCAGCAGAGGTGTGTCGCATTTATTCGGGTCGATGGCTGCAATAATGGCGCTCACATTGACCGAATAACCATATTTGCCAAGGTTCAAGCCATCCCTCACGAACGAAATATATTTACAGTTGAAAGCCAGGGAGAAGCATCTGTAAATAATATCACCCACCGGGCGCACGCGATCCTTGACCAGGAGCTTCATTTCATCCTTGGTGACGTCGAGGATTCTCGCTGCAATCCACAGCTTGTAGAATATGTATAACCCCTCGCACTTGCATACCATCAGACGAATGTATTCTTCACGCTCCTCAGCCGACCGGAAGACCCTTGTCCGAACATTCTCGGATTGAGAAATCTTCATTACCGTTGATGGCAAAAGGATCCCTTCCTGATCGTGCTCAGTCATGTTGGGTCTTGAAGTCATTGTGGTAAGGGCAGCCTAGCTTCCCTTCGAGCGCGGCATTGACCGTTCTCTCTTCACCACCTTCGAACATCCCCCACATCTTTGACATCTGCAGTGCGATGAATCCCGCCATGTATTGAGCTTCGCGCGGCTCATCAAGGCAAATCGCCATCCGCTGGGTATTTATGATATCCCGCGATGCCAAATCATTGTCGCGGTATTGCCAACCGCCGTCTTCCTCCTCAGACATGTAGCCGGACGTGTATCCTTGCGCGTCCATGTCGTCTTCTTCCTCAGGAACGTCCTCCGCTTCATCGTCCCCTTCCTGTGCTGCCGCATCATGGTTGGCTTCTTCTTGCGCGCGCCTGGCATCACCCGAGACATTGGGCCTTTGGTGGTCCTCATCGTCGTCGGAACTGATGTGGATGTAGAATCTTCCGGTGGAGATCAATTGCGCTCCACATTCCAGGCACACACAGAAGCATGTGGGAATCGCGGTCGCACATGACGGACATCTCCGGCACCTCAGTCCTTCCCATGTCTCGTCATTCAGGATGACGACTTTGCTGATCTCGTCCCTGACCTCGTTGGTCTGTGCATTAAACTCCTCCATCTTGTTGTCGCGAAACAGTTCGCGTGCACGATCAACCATGTCTTTGATGTAGTGCAGATTGTCGGCACCTGCCTCAGTCTCAGGCATCCTCTCGCTGATCTTTGCGACGTTCTGGAGGAACATCGCAGCCGATTCCTGGGAGGAATTGACGAAACCCGGGCAGATCTCGTTCTCCACACATTTTGAGTACGCTCTCTTGATGTCCCCGTACTCCAGGCGTTTCCCTCCTTTGCTTTTGCCAATCCAAATGGACTTGACCTCATAGAACGGGATCACGTCGAAGACCATGAATGTCCCATTTGCCGCGACTCCAGCTCCATACCGCGCGAGGGTTGCACTGGGAATGTAGATGATCGCAATCGGATCCCCCGATCTTACGTTTCGTAGCGTCACCTTCGTTGCTACGTTCATCTCATCCCATGGAGCAAATGCCCCGAAGTGCAATGCCAGCCTGTTCCCGCCATCGATCCCGCCGGGGACTAGCCCACAGCGTACGATGCCTGGCAGGTTCTCCACATATGTCACATGGAATGCTCCTCCGAGAGAATCACCCATTCTTGCGGAATACCTATTTGCCAGTGCGGATGAGCTCATGAATCCAAAATCACTGTGACCAGTTGTGACTCGGATGCACCAAGGCCTGTACCATCCATCGCATCTGTTGAACATCCTGTCGATGTCATCCCGATCCAGGCCAGCATTGTTCATCTCCTCTTTGGCCGCCCTCATGTCATTCGGGTTCATGATGCTTGGAAACCTTGCTGCCAGGACCTGAAATCTCGATTTCTTGTGTCCTGACTCCTGCCACTTGATCACTTCCATGATGCCCATGTATCGTTTTGCTCTCGAAGTTGTAGGTGGGAATATATCGTTGTTGCGGTCGTCAATGACCGCGTCGATGTCGACCCATCCCCCTTCATCGCATCTGAAAACACTTCCTCGGCAATTGCCGATTTTGTGCCGAAGGACTCTGCATAGGTTGTGAGATAGCTGGTTTGCCTGGTCCTTCGTAGCAAATACCGAGCGATCGTCGCCAATCTTGCATAGTGGAGCACCGTCGAAAGGAGCAACGCAGAAATTGATGCTCTTACCAAGCTGCATCACATCCACCTGCTCAAGGTTGGCACCCTTGGGAAAGTATCTGGGGTCAACAATAGACGCGTACGCCCATGGCAAATGCACATCACTCACGTCGCCGTACTTCGGGATGTAGCACGGGATAGTGTCACACCCCATCTCTAGCGTCTTCTTGAATGTCCTGTTGTCCCCGCACGGATTGTAGGTGAGGTCCACGCCACCGCATTGTAGCTCTCCTCCCTCAGCCGTGTCAGCCATCTCCACCAGGTTGATGGTATAGCTATACATTTCTATTGTTTCTTTCCCTTCTTGTCCCCCTTTCTTGCGTTCCTTGGATGTTGATGAGGACGGCTCCTCCGTATCCCCCATTTCTTCATCCGAGGACACATGATCGCTGCTGAGAAGTTCACGGATCTTCTTCATCGCCTTCTCATTTCCAGCAGCCTCCTCATAGTTCTTGCAGTCGCCGTCGTGGGCCAGGTTCGCGCATCTCATGCAAATCCCCATCTCTCCCATGCACTTTTCCATTGAGACTAGGATTCCGAGTGCCGCTCTCCGCCCATCAATCACTCGCTGCTTCTTCTCTTCTTTCTCAACGTTGGGCTGAGAGCTTCGGCTCGGGTCTGGTACTTGACCAAGACCGTCACCTTCACTCTCTGTTGCCTTCCTCTTGGATCCTTGGGAGGCATGCTCGGTCGTCAGGGATCGCGGATGTCTGGGCTTGATCTTGTTCATGATGTCCAGCACTTCTTTCGTGGGCGCTCCGAGCTGGGCGGATGGTTTGTTCCGCTTTCGGTTCTGGCCCGTCGTGTGGCTCACGTTCCCGGCGAGGTGTCGTACGATTGAATGCTCGAACTCCCTCTTGATCTTCCATACATCTTTCCATAGCGGAAGTTCGTGCTGAAAGTACGACATCACCTCAAAGAATCCCAATATCATCTCGACAACGTCTCCCAAGGACTCCTCATTCGTAGTCTGTCCCAGGAGGTCATACATTGTCCCCTGATCGAGCACGCTCTTGATCCAGGATGAATAGGCCACATTGCCAAGATCTCTGTCTATCACAAAGATGGAGGTCCTCTCATCGACTCCCTCGGAATTCTTGCATGTGATCACATCCCGGGATGCACACAATTGCTTCCCGTGACCATTGTTGTAGAACTGTGCTGCATGATCCAATGTCATGCTTACGAAACCCACGTGGGACAGCTCCTTCTTCAGCTTGGAATATGCAAGTTCCCGTATAATCGTGGTCATGGCCTGAACATTGTTGACGTTCTCCATGAGATGTTGAAGATTTGGGATTGCAACCACGCATTCTGCGAAAAGTCGCGTGTACAGCTTCCTCCCTTCAGTTGATCTCACAACACCGTTCGTATCCGCATTCCAGTTCGCGCAACAGTTCACGCAAGAAGTGGGATTGAATTTCGAGTTTGGCCCGAGCACCTTCGACTTGTTCACCTGCATTTCCCTCGCACAGAGTTCGCAGATCATTTCACTGAGCTCGGTGACCGAATACCATCGAAGACGTTGATCATTGACATCGATGTTCCCAAACGCATCTTGTCCGCCGTCTCCTTCATCCTGCCGTTCTTGCTTCCGCCTTGATTGAGCAGTGAAGGTCGGCTTGTACTCGAATTTCACCTTCGACTCCTCCATGTTCTTCGGAATATTGAATCGAAGGTCGGGCTCGTTTATGCATGTCTCCTCCAGCTCACACACGAACGCGTTGCTTGGCGCGATCACATCGATGGATTTCTCCACCAATAACCGCTTCAAGAGGAAATGTTGCAGATTCGAGCTCCCAGGGATCTTGTAGTTCTTACCTGTGAGCGCGTGTGCAACGCGCCACAGGCGATCATTCTCGGTCACCAACGCGCCTGCCGCCTTGCAGATCTCGCTCACCTTGTTGGCGATCGTCCCCAAGTCCCCTCTTCCTCCATGGAAAGCTACGTCGCGGTTCACGCACACCACAACCAAGCCCTTGCACGTGTTGACAAGGTCGGATATCGTCTTTTGCAAGGAGTCAATGATGGGGTTGGCGGTCACCTGCCACCCACACCCTCTCATGCACACCCAATCATAGAGCGACATCCAAATGTGCACCGACACAGGTGAGTCATCCATGTCTCGCCTCCGCCGTTCGACGATGAGCTTTTCCAGTTTCTGCAATCGGGAGATGATGTTCATCGTTCCTGCGGACGAGGAGACTTGCTCACTCGAACCGTAGTACGATTTCTCCTCGATGTTTGTCCATCCCTGTTCGTTGACCATCATCTGGAAGGTCTTCGTGCTCCCTTTCGCATTGACAGCCCTCAGGGGCCAATCCAGGACCAAGAAGCTCTTCTTTTGGATCATCATGTCGCGAATCGTTGCCCCACCAATGGGCCCCCTTCTCTGATCCTTGATGATCCGGATCAACCGTCCAGGTGCGTTGTCTGGGTTCTTCTCTGCCTGGATCAACGCGTTGATGGCTTTGGCGCCCGGAAGGCGTCCAGTAATCAAGCATCCTGTTTGGGCACACATGAAAGCATACAGCTGAAGCCATGCCGCATTCCCTTTTCCAACATAGGAAAGAATGATCTTCTCCGCACTGGTCTTCTCCTCAACATGCAATAGCGAAGAAGTCAGGCATCTCAGCATACACTCCCAATATGTCGCGTTCTTCCCTTCTGCGAGACATGGCCCAAATACGGTTTGTATGATTGGGTACCCTGTGTTGGCGTCTATGTTGAACTTCACGTTGACAGTCGCGCCACTCAGTGTAATACCCCCTTCGAATGAGGTGTATGTGTCGAGCCCAGCAGTTGGGTTGATGATTGTCCATCGGTCATCATCACCACCGGAGTTCATGCGGAATATGGAGTCGATGATCTCGTTGTCGATCCTGACGGCATCGCTTGCATACGACCCCCCACTTGAAGCTCCCTGCTGGGGGACTGGCCCACCAGAGGTTTGGCTCCTTTGCCCGGAGCTCGACGCTGACTTCTGCTGTCGCTCCGTCTTCTGCGGCGGTTCCGTCTTCGATGAACCCATTACCCACCACGTCGGCTCCTCTCCGATCGCGAAGTCCTCGGGGTACCTCTCCAGTTCCCTGTCGGCTTCGTGAATGGTGCAGTAGGCGTTCTGGTAGAAGTCGATCATGTTGTCCTTCTCCGCCTTCTTTTCGATCTCCTTCAGCCAGCTTACCCACTTGCGCCGATCTTGGTTCTCAGCGGCCCTGTCAGCCGCGTGTGGTGCCAAACTGATGGAATTGATGTTCATCGCAGGCAGCTTTGATTCGTAGATCATGTCGATGCACCACAGGAAGTTCCTGGCGACCTCGATCTCTCGATAGAGGTCCTTTAGCTCATTCTTGTCCTGACAGAAATAAGCCGTGTACGACTGATCCCTAGCATGCCTTTCCCCGACCAATGGCTGTAACCTCCTCATGATGAAGGAAACGCACATAAGTGAGTTGATTGCCCCAATGCATGCGTCAGAGATGTCGCTGGGGGTTGACCCACAGATCATCCAGCGCAAAAGGTTGTGCTGGTTAGCTCTTTCATCTCTTCTCATTGCATACGCGAGGTTCTTCATCGACGCACGCAGCTCGTTCTGGTAGATCAGCCCAAGATCCCAATTCTTCTGGTAATCGTCTTTTGCTCCACGACCGTAGAAGTCAAGCTTGGGAGCCTTGATCACGCTCAACGTGAATACCTTCCCCCAGCTTCGATCTCTGAACTTTGAGATTCTTCGATCATGCCTTTCAAACTCTGCAGTTGTCAGAAACTCCTCGGAGCTCCTCCACCTTCTCGACGACGAGGTTCTGGTTGGTTCGTCGCTGATGAACTCCTTGTAGACTTCCCCGACCTGAGTGTCTTGGTGGAACGCAGCTTTGAAAGACCGTTCATCATTGTCCTCGGCCACACCTGATGCGAGATCCCAAATATCTGTGATGGATCTCAACATATCTGCCCCTTCGATGCAATACTTGGTGACGTTGAGCAGTTCAGGATTCTTTGCTAGTAGTGATGCCTCACCGCAAAGCTGGTTCAGCGCCGCCACAATCTTCTTCCCTTTGCTGCAAAATTCCCTCCAACCAAGCATGCATTCGTCAGCAGAAAGTTGTCCGAAAACTTTGCTGATAAACTCCAATGCAATCCTCATGGATTGCCCTTCTCCTTTCATCATTCCGCGGCACTTGGCAGAGTAGTACGCTGAGTAGGCGTAGATAGCGGGGACGCCAATGTCCTCGATCCACTTTATGCACATACCCAGGTCGCTGCCCATTTCCATCCTCTTGGGTATTCTCTCGCCCTCCTCGATGGCGTTCTTCACGAGGTTCCCCAAGAATATTGCCGCTTGCCTGGATTTCCCAACAGGCACGCAGAAGAATTCATTCGTATTGACGACGGTCGCATTGGCAGTCATCTTGATGATATTCTCCAGAACCGGGAAAACCAAATATAAGCAGCTGCAAATAAAGCCACAGAATAGTCCCAATGATCCCCCAGCTTCTAATTGAGGTGCGGGACTGGCCCAACTCCTCTTCGAAACTTGAGGTTCGGGACTAGCCCAGCTCCCCGTTGGAACCAGAGGTTCGGGACTAGCCCAGCTCCTCGGTGGTACAGTCGGGGTGGTGCGAATCTCACACGCAGCAGCTTGATGCTTCCGCGATATCCCTCGCGCAATGCAAGCAAGAGCGAGTTTCAATGGTGCCGGTTGGAGGCACTTTGCTCGAGCACGAAAACGGCGGAGGATCACACCCACAATTAACGACGTGTGCAACTGGGTTTCCTTGGTTTCTCGACCGGCACAAGGTCCATGCTCATGGTTTCCATTACATTTCTTAGACAACGAGCTGCCAAGATCAAAGTTCCACGAAACAACTCTCCATGGTTTCTTGATTGGCATGGGTTTCTTAGCATACCTCTGCTTCAAGCCATAGCGACACCCATCAAACTCATGACTAATGCCATCATGAACAACCTCATGCAGTCTCTTATCTTTCCAATAATCGCAAGTTCCAGGCAACTCAAACAAAATCGCAGCGCGTTTCGTCATGGCATGCCGTTTGATTTCAACGAAACGTTCAAACAATTTCCAAAATTCCTTCTGTTTGGCCTCGATTTTCTCTGCGGTGTCAACTCCGCAAGTCTTGTTGAGGCGTGCCCATGATGATCCCCCCGTGCAAGGCCCGGCGAAGAACAACAAATCGGAAGGTTTAGTGAGCACATGTCTGGCGATTCTCCCCCCGTACTCGCTCAGTAAGTCATCGACCAACGTAATGGTGACGACCTGCGGCCCGTTATGACGGGCAAGGGCGGTGAACCAGTTACGCGGTTCGGAACATGCCATCAGCACAATAGGCCGAGCCAAGTCAACACTGTACAAAGTGACGACTGTGCGAGTTCTCATACCAGGAAGCGAGACATGCACCGGAGCGCGAAGCACGCCACCGTCATGTTTAACCATCGCGAGTTCAATACCCGGCGCTAACTGAGGTTTGTGCTTCACCGCAATGCGATATGGAACAAAACAACGACCAGGAACATGTTGCTCATGACTGGTATGCAGGCAACGCATAAGCAGCTTCAACCGGAGCAACGTTTCCAAAGCAAGGTCATTGACACATTTTAATTCAATGCGCTCGTTCGACAGTTCTTCAACGAATGCGGCCAGCACGGACTGCATGTCAACATCCCCGGACCCGACGTGAATTGGTCGTGGTCGTGGAGATTGCTCCCGCGCCGGTACAGCAACCGGTACGGGATGAAACTGCCAAACTGCGCGTTCAACCCACCCATCAATCCGCTCACACTGCAACCCAGGGTCAACCCTGTCCTCAACTTTGAGCCATGACCCGTTCCTCAGAAACCAAGTGGAACGAAGCCACTTGCTCCCGAATGGTGTCACAACCGCGAGTGGAGGTTTCACACGCATCAATCTGGGTCCTTTGGCAACGACAACCGGATCATGCCCTTCATGCTCATGCAACCCTTCTTTGGATGTTAATCCGGACCACCATAGGTCCGGGGGCATGATCGGAATGCGTGTGTACGGAAATGTGGGAACTCCGTCAACCGTTCCCGAAGCAGTCTGCATGGTCCCTTTTATGGGATCACACGTAGGTGTGAGCGCCTTGAGGGTATCCGGGTCAGACAGCAAGCTCGGGTCTAGTAGACCAATCTGCAAACATGCATGTTTCCATTTGCGTCCATCATTGAACGCCTTGGTGTAGATGTCAGCCGCCATTCTGTCGGTGACTTCATACGCCAAATACATGTAATCACGTGTGAACATCTCATGCATCCACGAAATGCAAACACCATGGCTTCTTTCAAGGTGGCGCATCGTGGGGTTTCTCCCCGATCGCACGACACCGATCATAGCCTTGTTATCGTCATAGAACACAAAGTTCGGTGACTTCTTGAGAATCCGCTGCAACAACTTTAGAGCAGGCATACCCATTGTCCTCATGGCAACATCGGCCGCAACAATTTCGGCCTCAGGAGTTGAGTGACTCACACAACCCTGTCTTTTTGAGCTGCCAGACAACGGAAACCGAGTATTAGGCCCTTGTATATTCAAGTGTCCACCAGAGGTGGAACGTAGCGAGTCGACGCATCCTGCAAAGTCAGCGTCCGCATACAAGGCCAAGTGCACATCATCCATGGAGTCTCCGACCCAACCGACCATGCGCCAATGTTTCGTATGATGTACATAGCACATCAAATGATGCAAACCCCGATCATCGGAGTCAGTCCACCTGTGCACATTCCGTGCCAGGCGATTCACTTGCCGCAACAAATCGAAGCGGGCAATCCGCGCACCGTATAGCAACTTCATTAGTACGCTAGCGGCATGCGGAGCAAGGTGTCCACGCACGGGCTCCTTCATGGCCAACTCAGGAGTCCCTCCCCGCTGGTCCGGCACAGTGGCAGAACCGTCGGTGGGCACAAGATTGTTACACCAATTGCACACGACTGACTGCCCCTCTTTAGCAGGCTTCCGTGAGACGTGATTCTTTGTTTCTTCATGCAACTCAGGAGTGACAACCTTATTCAGCTTTACGTCGCCCGCCACTTCAAGATAGCGGTCGACACAGGAACGTAGGAACTGTTCCATGTCATAGGTCACCGTCGTGACGCGGTGTCCGTTCCCGAGAGTGACGTTTCCCTTGCTTTGGTTACAACCAAGGTACATGTCAAGTCCAGTCTCGGGCTCTATCTTCAAACGTGTACGTAACATGCTCCATCCCTGGGCAAGGTTCTTCTGCGGCCCTGCCATTTTGAAGTCGTCGACATACACAACCAGAACAAGCTGGAGCTTTTCATGAATGTACACTGACGGCCATTCTTCACCGATGGGTTCAAAACCAACGGCGCGCACCGATTCATCACAGTGCTGCTCCCAGAATGTTCCTGCATCTGGGTGTCCGTACAGCGCCTTCCTCAATGGAACGACTGGTCTCCTGTACTTACCCCATTTGCATTCACTCGGCACAGCCTCGGAGTCAGTGTCTCTTCTCGCAGTTGGATAAGCCATGATAATTCCGGTATATATGTCCCGAATAATGAGCGCATACCTGCCTTCCACTTCATGATCTCCTGATGCCGTCACAAAGTCGAACGTCACCAGGTCCCCGAACATCTTTACCTCCCTCTTGAAGGCCCCCGTTCGTGATCTGAAGTGTCTCATCTTTGCCTTGACGCATGATTCGCAGAAAGGGTTTCGATACCTGTGTGTAAGCAAATGAGCAATGGAGTTGGCGTCCCTCTTGAGGACTCCCACTTTCCTCTTTATAGATGATCCTTCGTACACATCAACTTCAATTCCGGCATCTGGATCATCCTCATCAACCTCTTCCTCGTTAGCTTCGGCATCACCATGTCGACGCGGGACTGGCCCAACGTCTACAGGTATTTCCTCAGCTACGGGAGGCGGACGTACCGGACCGGCTCCTCCGGGTGGTCCGAAGTCAAACGCACCATCATGGCGCTCGCCCTCGACCTCTGCGGATTCACCGACAGCGGCGGGTGTGACCTCGTTGTCATCGTCGCCATCCTGATCTGCCTCATCGTTCGTTACCATTGCCAATACTTCCGAAAAGTGTTCCTTGAGGTCGTCTATTGTAGGGCGATGCCTGTTACTCCGAAGTTTACCATCACTCACGAGGTATGGGATGTCGTCCTTGACTTGTAAGTGCACGAATCCCTGCTTTGGTGTAACCATGAAAGGTAGCTTACCAGGCATCCAGTGAAATGCATAACCCATCTTCATGCATCTCCTCCCTACCGACAATACCGTGGGTGTCTCGTCCAACACGTGCGGCTCGACAGTCTCGTCCAACTCGTCCACGACTATCTTGGCCACGTCGGACGTGGAAGTGGAACCATTTGCGGTCTGGAACACGATCTCATCATCATCCTTCACAATATCGACACCCAGACTCTTTGCCTTGGCTCTTCCAACGAGATCATGACCACATCCAGTGTCCATCAACCACTTCACCCGTTTGCTGATGCACGTTGACATTGCGAACACATTCTTCGGCAAACCATGCTGTTTCTTCCAGTCGACGGCCGACTCTCTGATCTCGTCCTTGTTCCGATCATATTCGAACATTATGCTGCTCTCCTTGGTTACTGGGAAGTAGTGCCTCTTGTACACATCGTCTACTACCTCTCTCAGTATCCTCGCTCTTATCAATGATCGTTGGACTTGATAGGCTGATGTGAATGTAGCAAGCAACTCGGGCTCTCACTTTTCGCTTCGAGCGCTATGACTCAAGGGCCCTCGTACCAGAATGGCCCGGTCATGTACAACATGTTCAACACCCTGGCTTCAAACTATACAATTTACAGGGAGAATTCACACTCAACCTGCTTTCAGGTGTTGAACCGCTTCACAGCAAAAAAAAGGATGTGACACTCTGTCACATTGTTCTCACGACTTCTCATTCGGATCTGTTTCGACCACATAAACTCCAGTGTTGATAACCTTCCACATGAAGTCCGCCTTCATCGGTTTCGTGAAACAGTCCGCAACCAGTGTGGCAGTTGCAATCCAGCGAATCCGATCTCCTCCTTCTGGAAATGATACTGCTGTACGCGTTCCGTCTTCATTCCACAATGATTGTCTGATGGCTGCTATCTCGATAGATAGTCTCTTGTCTGCTATCTTCGGTGGAACCTCTGTCTTCAAATGAGACACAAGTGGTCTGCAATCACTCAAGTATGTGTGCGGGACATACTTCTTGATAGTCTCGTACCAACCAGTCAAATTCTGCAACCGTCCCTGTGTCTCACATATCACTGCTCGGAGCTTGTCTCCGCTCTCGATCCCATTCTGCAATGCATACGTCTCTGCCTGCATAGTTGCACGACAGACTCGCTTTATCGTGCTCGATGCAAATCCCAAAGGCACTACATCAAACGTCTCGCAATTCTGATCCCTTGCCTGTTCACTGGACACCAAGAAATGGAAACGCCCCTGTTGTGACTTATGGTTCTCCTCATTTGCAAATGACGCATCTGTGACCGTTAGAATACCGACATTTTGCCAGTCAAGTCTTCCCGCATGGAAATACAGACTCGACCCAATGCCTTCCAACGCCAACTCGACGGTCTTGTTGGCCTCCTTCAAGGTAGCCACAGTGGCTGCCTTGGTCAAAGACTGCAGCCTCGACGTCCTGTACAGAAGATCAGGGCGTCCCTGTCTGGCAATCCACGAAAGAGATCCAACCACTGACCTCAACTGCGACAGTTCCAATGGGTTTACTGCATCGGTCAATTCTCTGCCTACCTCGATCTTGATCATGCTCAGCTTCCTAGTGTTGTCATCCACGCCGATCTTGATCGAGCTGTCCTTCTCTTGGCTAATGCGCTTTCCGCAATACCTGAAATTGCCTTCCTCGCTGCTTCCGACAACAAACTTGCTCAACAAGTTCTCGATCGTAACCTTTCCGGTTTCAGTGTGGGCATACAGGAAATCATCCACATGAGTGGTCATCACTGCATCTACTCTGCCATCCGCAACATGGTAATAGAACGCAGGAACAATCCTACTCGATGTCAATCCACATGCCGCTGCATCTGTACTCACCTGCAACCAGAAACCTCGACCGCTGTCAGTCAAGCCATAGACCGGTTTCCTAACCAGTAGATACGCCGTCGGGGAAACGTCCGGAAGTCCTCCTCGTGGCTGTCGCATGAGCAACACGCGATCCAACTCTCGGGCCTGGAAATACGCGCTGGTGATGTCACAGGACTTCACCGCCACCTGATGAGCTGCTGCCCAAGCACATACTATGTGGTGAGCCTCGACGTCACCAGTTGGTGCGTCACCTCGAAGTCCTTCACGATCCTCAAAATTTCCGCATATCACCAAACGGCTCTTGTACTTAGGTTTATATCCAGGCTGACCTCTCTGGAAATCGTTCTTGTCAACCTCGACCCATCTTGACGGAATGGCAACATGACCTGCATCCAACAGACCTCTCAGTTCTTCTCCGTCAATGGGAACAGCTGCTCCAAACTTCTGGAATTTCTCCCATTCGGCCGCTCTGGCCTCTGTCAATGCACGCTGCACCTCCTCACTTGCCTCGTCATCTACGAGCAACCTTTCTTGCACCGCATTCTTGTTTCTCTGTGCGTTCTCTGTCTCGCTAACCCTATCTGCGATGAATGCCACGTACTTCTCTCTGCTCACATGAACATGGCCAGACGCCACATTGGCAGTCATGCTTGCGTCCTCCGAGCTCGCTCTGCTGCCCACTCATCTGTTCAAAGTGGCTCCTAATGGAATCGGGCAAATCATCCACTAACTGTGCACTCGTGCGTCTGGACTGCGGTTCACTACCAATCGTCCCTCTTTCAGGATCTGGCTCCAAAACAGGAAATGTTCTTTCAACTCGCGGCCTCACGTTTCGGCCTGCGATCTCGGCATCCCGTGTTCTCGCAGCTCTCATGGGCTCATCCTCATCTTCAAGCAACCCATGTTCCGGGATTCTCGGCAATCCGGATCCCTCAGTCTCCACCTTCGGGAACTGGGACCTGACTCGCGTCTTCGAACGCCTGCTGCCCGTGTTCTTTGATAATCTCCTCTGGCACAATATCATGTCCATGAAGAATCAACCTCCCTAGGGCCTCAGCATCGTTTGCCGGTCTCAGATTCCTCCCATCAACAAGTACTGGGATGTTTTCACACAACACCCAAACCTTCTTGTCACCTTCTTTTCCGATCACTCTGCTTGCCGGACTCCATTGGGTCTTCCCCATGAAATCTCTGCGAAAACACACGATGTCCCCGACCTCGTAGTTCTCATAAATCGGCTGCGCGTTCCTAAGCAACGCCCTTTGCACGCGCTTGCTGCAATCGAGTTCTACGAATGCCTTCTTTGCTTCCATTCTTGCTTTGTGCTGAAGTGCAAAGATGGAATCGGGATCAATCCTGTCCCCAATCGC
This sequence comes from Effrenium voratum, assembly GCA_963377175.1. Classification (NCBI taxonomy): domain Eukaryota; class Dinophyceae; order Suessiales; family Symbiodiniaceae; genus Effrenium; species Effrenium voratum. The sequence continues at coordinate 71,783 of CAUJNA010000963.1, forward strand.
TCCAAGGTCGGTCCAACCTTCTTCATCCATGAAGCTAGGTGCTCCTCTCGGGCATGTACCTAGAACCCATTGCGATGGGCTGTACCCGCCCACTCTGTGCATGGAGTTCTTGATCCGGCAACATTGCGTCAGCACTTGGTTCACCTGATCAATGCCGACCGGTTGTGTCTCACTACACACTCTCCTATACATTGCCTTGATGATTCCTCCATGGCGTTCCACACGTCCAATGGCTTCAGGCGTTTGCAACGGAGCGTGAAACACTTGGATTCCATTCGCCGACATGTACTTCGCCAGAACTCCTCGATTGTGTAATCCTCGGTCCGACACCAGCTCTGACGGATGTCCTGCCCAGGCGAACCAACGTTCATCCAATGCTCTCAAACATTCTGCACTTGAAGCTTGCCCCTTCCCTTTTCTTAGGGCCTTCACCTGCTGAAAAGTTGTGCCACAACACAACATGTTCTGCACCAGATACTTGTCACCCTTGGCATCCGAAACGTCAAACAAGTCTATCCCCAAGGTGTGATTGAATTTGTACCTGTGCGGCAGCATGGTCTTGTGTGTAGGTTTCTTCGGCGCACTATTCTCGCAATCTGGGCATCTGTGCAGTTTGAGTGCTTCGATGTATACCTTTGCGATCTTCGCGCTTCTCAACAAGCTCTCCAACGTTCGTGGCGCCGGGTGACCGAACTGCCTGTGCAAGCGTCGCACCGCCACCCTTACCTTTTGCGGTATCGCCCGCCAGGCCTTCCTCCTTTCTTGCTCCTTGGCTGGCAAATCCGGAATGTCTATGCTATCAAGCACTTCCCATTCCGCCATCTCCGCATTTCCTTTCAACACAGGATTGAACACTTCATCCCTCTGTGAATCCGAATCAGGATCATCCGGCATGTCAAAGGTGACTGCCTCCTCCTGTTCATCTTCTTGCATTTCAACGGGGAAACCAACCGACAACATGTCCTGTGCCGAAGCCTCATGTGCCTTCTCGCTCAGGAAGTCCAGGAACTCCGAGGTCCAAACCTCACCGATCGACCTGGGCACATATGACGGGTAACTCATACTCACCCATGCTTCGAATGCTTCTCCCAGCAAAATGTCGTTGGTAACATACCCCACGTCTGAAACACACAACTCCGGATACAGATGAATGGAGTGCTGCGACCACCTGTTTGTTTCTGCAAGATCCACTTCCAAATATCTTCCTCCTACCAACTCGCAATGTGAAATCACCATGTCCATGATATCCGAGTGATTCAAGGAAGTTGACCAGTCAGAGTACTCAATGGCCACAACAACCGTGCATGCGCCGCCTTTGTCGAGCTCCTTCTTGATGGCTACCAGGTCAGCCCTGTGGGCGTCCTTGCCGACCGACACACATTGGATCCCATGAGTACGACAACATGGACCATCCGATGTAATGAGAACAGTGTGCACCGGGGAAACCAACGGCATGTCCCGTTTACCCAGAACATACTGCAAATCGGCATCCCTCTCATTCATGGTGCGAAGCCCCTTCACGAATTCCCTCTTCTGTCCCTTACTCATGGTTCCTTTGTGGCTTTCACCAATCGCCATCAAAGCTGTTGCTTCCAACGATGAATCACTTGAAGGAGAAAGCACCGTACATTCCTTCAACGGGGGGCTTTTGCGTGCACCTGTGACTACGCTGGCTGTTCTCGACTTCCCCTTTGCTCGTTTTTCAACTTCGGCCATCGGTGGTTGCAGGAGCACCACGGCTATGCTATCCTTCGGATAGTCCACCCGCATCTTCGCGGGAACATCCTGCACCAACAGGCGCCACTCATCGTGGTCGCCACCCTTGGGCCGAGCAAACACCGTCTTCCGCCAGCCTCTCTTGATGAACTCCTGCGGCATCCTGAACGACTGACCATAGCCACGCACCCGCAGATAATACTTGATATTCATCTCATAGTTCATCTCCTTCACTGGCTTCTCCTTCTTCGACTGATCAATCTCGTAAGGACCCATCCATCCTTCGTGATCATGAGTGACGTTCTCCACGAACTTCTGCAACCAGTACTTCGGCGTCAACTGAAGCTGCGCCCTCCGATTGTATTGCAAGCTCATCTCAAATGGTCTCGTTGATCGTGCCGAGAAACCTCCAGGTCCACAACGATCAGGGTCAACATCGCCAATGAAGTCCGTGTCACCACGCGCTGACCGCGCAGAATCATCCCGTGCTGTTTCCGGTGAGCTTGCCTTCCTCTTCCGCGATTCGCGGCTGTCGAACTCCCTCCATGGCGCACTGCCCAACTCCAACGTCCTCGACGATGTGGATCGGCTCGTACGCCTGAGACGTGTCCTTGACCTGCCCCTCGAGCTCCTGGCCTTGTCGCGCTCCTCCACGAGTCCCTTCACCATGCCAGCAAGCCGAGACACCTCGGCCTTCAACTGCTCCATCTCCTGATTCTTCTCCTCAACAGCTGGCACCTTCACCGGGTTCTCCTTCGCCACCGATTGGGGTTTCGCCTTGGACTGAATCTTCATGAGCATAGGCTTCGGCGTCGAAACTCGAGGAGCCGCCGGCTTGGGAGCGTTTCTCTGCTCCTTCGGGAACGAACTCTCCACCATCTCAATCAGGTTGTTCGCATTCGCCTCCGTCATGTTGCACATCTCGCAATGACCGCCACAGTCCATTCTTCTCCAGCTGTCACTGTGATAGTGCACAATGCGCCAGTTGTCCTCAGCCATCCTGCACAGCATTGCACCAAACAAGGTCGCACCTGAGACACTCCGATGACGCCCGCTCTTGCATACAAATACCACATTGCATGCACCGCCATGTTCCTGATAAAAAGCAAGGGCTCGTCTCAACAGAACACGCATCTCAAGTGTGTAGACCCCCTTGATGATCTGCAAATGCCTGCCAACGTGTCCTCGATACCGGCCGCAATCAGGGTCATGAATGCCCCTGCAGTCCAGCATCACCGTCGGCAAACTCCTGCGGTTCTCCGGCAAGATCTCCATCACCACGTCGTGATCTCTCTGCATCTTCATCATCTCGTGGTTGGCAAAATCCCAACGCAGCCCCACCGAGAATACCACAGTGCCAGTGTCGCACACCAACTCCGGCACCCTGTTGTACCTGTACGTCCCCTGCAGGAGCTGCACACAATCAGGTTCATCCTTACCACCAGCCATTGCCGCAGGAGGGAAAATCACTTCAGCTCTGAGCGCACGAACTGATTTGGGCAGTTTTCTAACTTGCTGGTACTTCTGAAATTCCGAAAGGTTAATCATCATCAGCCCTGTTCGTGAACATCTGTGGATTTTGAGTTCGCCATGTCCCTTGATGTTGACTGTTCCTGCACCCATGTCCTTCACCAAGCCCAAAGTCGCTTGAGCATACAAGGAAATCAACAAAGGTGTCTTGCCAGAGTTCAACTCATGTGACTCCAAAGTGCCTGAAATAACTTCATCATTGGTCAAACACATCGCAAACGGCATTCTTCGCATGCCCAAGGTCACCGCATTCGAGGCCAAACCAGTAAACCTCTTCGTTTCCTTGTTAATCCATGGCATGCTCATGCCCTGCTTCCTAAGCCTCTTCTCCATCTCATCTGCCCAATAAGATGAGTGGACCGTGCTGTTGCAACCCTCATCCAACGCTCCCCACACATCCTCTTCGTCTTCTGCATAAATGTCAACAACAGGAAAGTTTTGAACGGACACCGTGTCAGGTTTCATCTCGTCGTCCATCCCGTGATAAGCGACCGCTTCCCAGGGTGGTGATGCTGGCTCACCCCCTTGCGTCACTTCCACCACACAGTCCTGCAGGATGATGTGCAGGTCTGCAGCTGCCAGCTCCTCACCTGCCGCGAGAGATTGGGTCACAACCGCCGAAAACGTACCTACAATTTCCTCCACTTGACCTTCTGACAACCTATGTTGGGCATCTGCTGAAGCAAGTCCTTGTATGATGGGTGCCACAGTGATGTTGGCCTGCTCAACCTGCATTGATGTTGCCTTCATTTCCTTCCTATCTTCCATGGGCATCTCACTGATGAAGCTAGCACATTGCTTGCACCACACTCGAAACGTCGACCGGGAAGAACCTCTGTGATCAACCAGCTCATGCGGACAGTTCTCAACAGAATGAGTTGGTTTTTCTTCCCGTTTCGTCGTGGTCGCATGGCCACAATCTCTGCAAGTTTTCCGAACCGTGTATCCCGTTGATCCTTGATACGAGAAATACTTGCATTCCACACACTCCTCAAGGGGTGGATTCGGTGGCTTCCTCGACGAAGATGGCTTTTCCATGGGGTTGTACGTACCCGGGGGAACAGCTAAAAGCGATCTCTTCGTCAGTGTGCTTCCCTCAACAACGTAATGCTTCATGACCCAGCTGAGGAAAGATTGCAAAACCTGCGATGGCTTCTTCTGTGACAATCCCCATGCTACATACTGAGGGTTTTGAATGACAATTTGCCGGTATGTCATTCCCTTGTACTTCCCGAGAAGCATCCTCTGCTCACCGCCTTCCAGGTCCTCATCCATCTCCCCCTCACGAACCACGATTCGAGCTCTGTTGTTTCTCGTGACTGCATCTTGATCCTCGGAAGGGGTATTCATGGGAATGGGCACAGGGTCAGACGATCTAGGTGGGCTCCGTGGAACAGGCACAGAATCCGACGCCTTCGCCTTTGTGTAACCCTTGCCTGATCTAGACGACCTGGAGTTGGACACTACCAAAGCCACGCCTTCAGGTGCCTGACCTGCCTGCAAGCAAATCTCGTGATCACTTGAAGTGTCACTGTCATAAACCACAAATGCTGATCCAGCAGGCTTGTCACCTTTCCCTTTTGGGCCCGGAAATTTGCAATCAGGGTCACCGGCCCAGTGGCCGTGCCCTCCACACCTGAGGCATTTGCTTCTCTTCTTCAACTCTTGCAACTTTGATCGGCGCTGTTCCAGTGTCAGATGTGACCGAACCAACTTTCCTTTCCCTTTTCCTTTCGGTCCTTTTCCCCCTTTTCCTTTGGCCTTACCAAAGGCGGCATTCGCTGCCAGCTGCAGCTGAATGGCTTCTCCGACACTGAGCGGATCACTGCTCTCCGCATCCAACTCTTCCATGGCGTTGAGAGCAGTGGCCTCGCCTTCATCACCTATCTCTTCAAACTCGCCATAATCGGGCACCTCTTCAGGATCGGTCATCGGTGTTTTGTCAACACCACCGTCCACTGTGTACCCGAAACCTTCATCTTCAGCTTCTTCATGCGGACTCATGGGCTCCCCTTCTTCCCATTCAGGATACCCTGACCAAGCTGGAAGCGCGGACCTTCGCCAGTAACCACTGCCAGACGAAGATGAAGAGCTGTGAAAAGAAGACTTTCCCTTACCTTTTGTCTGATAGCCTCCTTTCCCAGTCGAAGACGGGCCCAGCACTCTTCCTTCTCGAAGATGTACTCCACCGTAATTCCTGATCAGGGCCTCTTCAACCTTGCTCAGCTCTCTTCCGCCCTCCGAACAGGCTCTGATCACAAGGATCTCTTGATGTGAGATGTTCGCCAACTCAAGCATCAACTCTGAGCGCATCTGCTCAGACAACGACAGCGTTGGATCCATCTCCACAAGGGTCCTCCACCATCTGCGCCTTCGAGAAATGTACGAGATCATACTCTCCCCTCTCTGCCGGGAAAGTGCTCCTTGAGGTTTCTGACCAACACGAAACAGCTCACGAGCTTCCTCAGTGGCTCTTGGGAAAACCATGTCTCTCATTTGCTTGATTAAATTCTCAATACCTTGCGGCTCACTCAAGGCGTCAAGTCCGAGATCACGGGCCACCAAGAACGCATCGCCCCGAAGTCCTTCTACAATCCGGTGCGTGAGCTCCGACCTCGTGTCCCTAAAAGCCTCCTTGGCCTCCTCAGCTTCTGCAGAACCACCTTCTTCTTCTCCTCCTTCTTCTTTCACAGTCCGCTTGGCTGTTTTCTTGGTTCTCAGAAACTCCTCATACATCCTCAGGCGAAGCTTGGTGCGGAATTCCCAATCATGGAAACCAGCGGGGTCTCCACCATAGATGTATGAACCACTCCGAGTTTCAGCAGGGTCTGTTGCACGAGCGCCGTGGTCCGGGCTGAAACGAAGCCCGGCCACTGACATGACCTACCGCCCTGACTTGCCCGGAGTCGTTCAACCAACGCTCCGCTACCAATGTGAATGTAGCAAGCAAATCGGGCTCTCACTTTTCGCTTCGAGCGCTATGACTCAAGGGCCCTCGTACCAGAATGGCCCGGTCATGTACAACATGTTCAACACCCTGGCTTCAAACTATACAATTTACAGGGAGAATTCACAGCTGATAATTCTCGATGATCACTGCTCTTAAACTTCTTCTCGTCGACGTGCACGTACTGATAAGGCTCATTCTCATTGCCCTCATAGCCGTGCCACTCCCCTTTTCGTTCCCATTGCTTTCTCTCGTCTTCGAGATAGGTGATCTCCCCATTCTCGTCGACTTCGAGTACTTCCTTGAACCATACCATTTTCTCGGGGATCTCGGACTCGCCAGACCATCTTGATGATTCGCTCATTGCGTCGTCATCATGCTCGTGGTAGACAGTCTCGGCTTCAGGTTCGACATGGTCAACGTCCTTCTTGAAGCTGACCTTTCCCGCAGGGGCTGATTGCTGCATGACTATCGCAGGCATCGCGATGGCCCTCCTTGCTATAGCAGGCGCTGCGGCCTTGGCGGCAGCCTTCGACTTGGCTTGTGCCTTGTCACTTGTTGCCGGAGCTGAATTGTTCTTGATGAGCTCGTGCCTATACTTGCAAGCACTCCCCTTGTCGCATTTCCCTTTCTGAAACGCGAAACATGCCCCATCATCCCTCTTTGGTGACGATGATCTGGATTTGGACTTACCTTTTCCTTTCCCTTTGGACATGTTCTCCAGCTTGTGCTCCGTCTTCTTGCTGTGGGAAAAGTTGCATTCGTTCCCTTTTACGCACCCCTTCGCTGACTTGAAGTGGTACCAACATGGGTTATCTTTACCTCCGCCCGGACTCTTGCCTCTGTCGCTGGCACCGTCGGACTTGCCGTTCTTGCCAGCGTGACCCTTAGCTTTGGCCTTTGGGAGTACAGGAGCAGCATCAGGTCCACTGGATTTCCCTTTCCTGCCTTTGCCACCCTGGTTCTCCTGTTTGCCAGTGGCCGGGGCTGCATCTCTGCCGCCCGACTTCATCATCGACTTGACCGATTTCTCCTTCATGTCAAGCATCAGGTCCTCCCGATCTGCCTTGATCTGATGGTCGATCAATGCCAACAAGAATTCGTACGTCTTTTGAGGATGCTTGTCCGGCAATCTGTGGTAGGCGTTGAGGCCGAACTCCATCTTCTTGCTCCCCTTGATCTTCCTGTAGAGAATATCTCTGAGAGCCAATTTGCTGGGTCTGTCTTCGCTCCTCATCTTCAGCAACAAATCATACCACTTGTTCCTGAATATAACCAAGTTCTTGTCTCCAGGAAAGTCAAGGTTGAATAGGTGCTCGATGTGGTAGACAAGATCCGTTCGATCTGAAGTTCTGAATGATTGCATAACCAATGCCACCAACTCTCGTCCCTTCACGATCACCCCTTGTTGATGTCGTAGTTCCGAATGTCGCGTAGCATCGAGGTACACGTCTTTGGCTTCGTCAGGTGCTTGTTTCAACATGTTCTGCATGCCCATGGCCATCTTGATATCTATCGTAGCGAATCTGTCGCCGCCGGAGTCGCTCAGCGCGTTCAGGTCTGGGTTTAACCCAAGAGCCTGTTCCAACCATTTCGTCCATGCGTCAGTATCTGGATCTGCGCATGCGCTCAGAACATTCATCAGCAGTTGCATCTTCCAGTTATCGAGTTGATGAATCTTTGGCCAAGCAGGAATAGATACCCTCTCGGCTTCTTTCCTCGAAATCCTTGGTCTATCGTTCTTGATTTCTCGATCATCCCTCGATCTTCTGCGCCTCCTCCGTGTCCGATTGTCATCTTCTTCCTCTTCTTCCTCCTCGTCCTCTTCGTCTTCTTCATCGTCGCCATCCTCGTCCTCATCATCAGGTGGATCATCCGGAGGTCCTCCTCCGCCACCTGTGAGACTCAACTGACGTCGACCTGCTCCTTGTCTATTTCCATTGGGCGAGAATCCACCGTAATCCAATGGGGGTGTAGTGCCGTTGTTTCCCCCTCCATCACCACTACCACCAGCTGTAGTAGCGAGTTGTGGGACATGCCCAACAACCCCCTGCATCTGGGATAGGTGTACATCGATCATCGGATCACCAAAAGACGGAAAAAGAATCGAACCTGGCATACGAATTAGGGATCAGATTCGATGATGATGACGGGAATAACCCAGTCACCCTCTTGTCTACCCTAGTCGAATTAGCTTGGGGTCCTCCCTCAGCGCGTTTCACTACTGCTCGTTCACGATGTCCATCTTTACTACTAGAGGCTTCCTGTGTCTCCAGCTTCTTGAGTGCTCGTAGTTCCTCGTTGTCAGCATCGAGTTGACGAACAAAACTCTCTTCTTGCTTGAGCGTCGCCTCTCTTTCTTTCAGCTGTCCCTGAAGCTCATGCATCTCCTCGAGGTACTCATCATACACTCCTTTAGCTGTCAATCTCCAGTACTCAGCCTCCTTCGATTTCTCGTCCATCGTGCACCGTTCTTCTTGTTTTGCTTCTCTGACCTGGGCTAACTCCAGGATCGCATCTTGACGATGACCACCCTCGATAGCAATCATCTGGTCCTTCTTCGACACGTCGGATTCGTACTGTTTGACGATCTCTTCCTTCTCGCGAAGCAAGCAAGCTCTGCTCTCTTCGATTCTTGCTCCGCGAATATTGTAACGTCGTTCAGTCTCGCCATCAACTGTTCCCTGGAGTCCTCCATAGAGTACGTCTCGGGGCGTTTGACGAGTGCGTGCTCCAACTGTGATTTCAGACTTTGGACCATCTCCTCCTCGTTGAACTTCTCGATAGATGTAGACGATTCGATACCTCTGATCTGTTGCTGATAAACTGATATTTGTTGTGAAGCCTCACGGTGTATCTGATTTGCATGTATAGCTGATTCCTGCGCGGCCGACTTCTCGCTTGCCATGTAGGATTTCATCACTGCAATCTCCCGCTTCTGCTCCATAATAGTTCCTTCAGCTTGTCTCATCTGTTGTATTATAACATTCGACTCCATGTCTTTCTTTTCCCCGTACTGATATGCGTTCATTTCCACCTTGCGCATCTGTTGGGCTTCCTCCTCAAACTTGCGCCATGCCTCAGCCATGTGGTGTTGGTGGTGACTCACAAGATGTCCCGACTGCTTGCTGGCAATCTCGCATCGTCTCTCCAGCTCCTGGATCCGGATGGTGCTTCCAGTCTTCTTGATGAAGATTCGCCATCGCTGCCGACATTTCATCAAGTGTCTTTTGATATTCCCCGATCTCCATCTCCATCTTGTTCTTTTCTCCAATCGCGGCGCGAAACTCTGCACTGGTGGGTGATTTAGACCTCCCACCTTTCGATGTTGACCTCACGCCCTTCTGCGACGTCCGTGGTGTCGCAGGCGAAGATGATGATCTTCTCGGCGGGAATTCTCTTTGCTTCGACTCCTGACGAACATCGATCTGCTTCCATGATCTTGTAGGAGTGGATATGTCGCTGAATAGCGCTGATCCTCCGCTCCCAGGTTCATCCTGTGAATCTGCGATCAAATCCATCACCGCAGGAAGAGCCATCAATCCATTGGATCCCTCTGAGCTGCTGTTCCCAAAAGTTGCAGTGCTTGGGCTCGCTGAAGATGCCATTGTACTGTGTAGGTTATTGTCCCTTTATTGTCCCTGTACCCGCAATAAACCACGATACGGCTGATAACCTGTCAAGAGACGGCAAGGTGACGTCCCGTAGGACGCTGTCCACCGAACCCTCCAGCTGTAATACCAACCACGTAGAAAGGTGTATACGGTCAAACCGTTATAGCCGAACCCGTGCAAATGTTGTAAGGGAGAAGGAATAATAGTTACAACAGTGGCCCTGACAAATGCAGCGCAAGCGAAGTGTTTTCCGCTCTCAATTGCCGATCACGTATGAACGCAGCTACACATAAGATCTTGAACCTCACTTGTGTCTTGAGCCAAATGGCAATCAATGGAACCTTGTAAGCAACACAAACACGGACCTCAGAACAGCTTCCCAATTTAGGCACGGGGCCAGGAGGGTTTTAACACATTAGCTCATTTTAGCACAGCAGGGCCATTGCGTTTGCAGAGCTGCATGTCCGGATGAATTTGGTGCACGGACTCTTTAAAGTGCAATCCGCATGCTGTTTGCACTGAGCTGCTGTGAGTGCTCAGCACGGCATGCACAGATCCCCAGGGCACAAGGCGAATGCCGATCGAGTCGACTGCGAGAGTCGGAGCCAGGGGCGATGCAAGGGCTCTGGTGAATGTGGGTTCTCGTCTGGCAGTTCTTCGGATTCGGCTTCCGAAGAGTCCAGGGCGGCTCCACTGCGAGAGCTTCTTCGTCCGTGTTGAGGGCTGCGGACAGCAAATTGTCCACCTCCCTGTGGTACAGAAATCTGGCAGGACTTGAAAGACTGGTTCCACAGTGGGGTGCTGGCCCCCACGGGCCATCGGCCGAAGGGGTCTCCAGCCCCGTCTGATGGCCGAGGCAAGCTCAGATTGCACCCACAAGGCTTCTATGGTGTCATCCCTGCTGTACAGCAGTGCAGATGAAAGGCGATGGTGACCTTGAAGTCTTCGGCTGTCTTCGGGAAGGCGTAGCTGCGCAGCCGCACTGAGCAGCGAGCATTTAAGGCTGTGAAGGGTGAACGAGGCAGCTTCGTCCTGGGTCACCAGCTCGCCGCCTTCTGACCTCCAAGGCAACTGGATTGCCCAGCGGAGGCACACCAATGCTTGCAAGTACGTGAAAGGCTGGGCCAGATTTGGCACGCAGGGCAGAATGAAGTCGGGCACGAAGGAATCTCCCCATTCGGCCTGAGTGGCGTCTAGTGCTTGGCTGAGCAAGGCGAGCCACTTCACCAGCCAGGATGTGCTGATATCCTTCCCTCGAAAACCGAAAGGCCAGCATGCAAATGGTTGTCCCTGATTGGTTGTCTTAGTGGCCCAGCACAGGCCACGAAGTGCTTGCGCAGACAGCAAGAGAGCGGAAGGCTTGATTCTCTGAATGTCCCCAAACCTAAGACTGCAATGGGCGCACAAAAGCAGGGCGCCTAGTAACAGGCCCACGGCGGGCGTGCAAGCGGGGGAAACTATGTGTTCCTCCCATGCTGCAAGTATAGCTAATGGCAAAGGCAGGGCTTCGCGTCGATCGTGAGGTTTGGGGTTATAGGCGAAGGACTTGATTAAGGGGCTGCCCATCAAGTCCAACAGGCTTGATACCTGCCCAATGCGCGCAAACCAAGACAGGGCTTTACTCATCATGATTGCGCTACACTTGAGTGCAGTGCGGTCCTCTGCTTGTGACACATGGCAGCCTGCGATGAAATCTGAAAGATGGGCCAGGGTAAGGCGCAGCAAATCACCCACGCACTGATTTACGAAGGTGAGGAAAAGGCGGATGGCTCGGAGGTACTGCGACAGCGTGCCCCCTGAAAATTTGCGCAGAGATGCTTCGACAAGGACCTGTGGGTGTTGCGAGGCTTCCAGGGCTTGCGCTAGCATGCTGCCAGCGACGCACGATTCGAGTATCAAAACCCATTCGGCAGTGCACTTGTCCTTCAGCGTGGCCTGCAGCTGAGCAGTTGATGAAGGCTCAGGCGGGCGAACAGGGCCGTATGGCCTGGGCAATGCAGGCGGCGCTGAACACGCGGCGTTGGCAGGCTGAGCAGGGGGCGAGCCTGACCTGTGCGGTCCTGGCTGGTGTGTGTCTGCAAGGCTAGACTGCGAGGCCAAGACCTGCCAGGCGGCTTGGGCAGAGGGCAAGAGTAAGGGTCCACCCAGGACCTTAGTGGAATGCACTCTGGAACTGGGCACCCTGGTTTCTGATTTGCCACCGAGAGCCTGGGGCGAGGGGGCAGTGCTGGGTGGCTCTGCAGCTGAAAGCGGAGATCACTCACATGAGCTCGCACCGGGGAAGCTCTGACCCGACTGCTGTGATCCATGTTTAAGGGCAAGGCTGCTTGGTTGAGCCATGGTTTGGCTTTGGTAGTGGCTCCCGGCGACGTACCTTCGGCGGCAGTTGCAGGACGTGCGCCCAACGACTTGTGTGGGCTGAAAGCCGGGTGGGCAATTTCTTGCTACGGTAAGGCATCGAGCCTAAATGCATGCAGGGCAAGTGGGCGGCATACGTACCTGCGACCTTCTGAGGTGTTGACCAGAAGGCTCGTTGGTGTACCTGCGCCGCAGCAGCGTCAATGCTCAGGCCGCAACAGTCGGGCTGACGGGTAATGCACACGTCTGTTTTCTTGCATCTGCTGCATACAGATCGGTCATGATGAGGGCCAACGCAATGTGTCGAATGCACATGTAATGCGATGGGTGCAAAAAAGGCACAAGGCTTTACCGAAAACATTTCCTAAGTTGCAAGAAAATGAAAAGAGTGCACTGCGTGGCCCTCATGAAGCTGAATAGTGCGGTCAATGGCACAGGGCAAGGCATCAGTACATGGCTACATTGGGTTGCATGGATTCATAGCACTGGCTGCAGTAGTGCGAAGTGCGCGTATCCTCGAACAGGGGAGTCCTGTCGTTGATGATACGGCCGCAGGCTGAGTGGAGGGCAGGGCGATGACGCACAAGGCAATGCGCAGCACACTCGGGATTGGTCATCCAGGTACCACGCTTTGGCGACCCCTCCCACTCGCGCAGCCTTCATAGTGCAGGGCAGCCGCATGGCAGGAAGTTGCGCACACTGCTCCAGCTTGGGCGATGGCACATGTGTTTTCCTGCGGCTGGGAGGGCTTTGGCCAGGGCTGCGAGGGCTTGCGGTAAGACTGCCGTTCATTACGTTTCCAGCAGGAGTCAAGGCTGAAGGCGTGATGGCACACGTGGGAGGGCTACCGAAGGGCAGTTCGTAGCAATTCATCCACCAGCTGCCGTCCCACGCGTACAAAGGCGTGTCTGGCGCAAGGCCCAAGTACTGCAGGTCAGGCTTGGGCTCGTGGAACCTGGATGAAGGCTGTGGGGGCCAGTCACAAGGCGGGCTCAGGGCTGCCTTGGGCTGGGGCACTGGCGGAGGCCTTGGCTTGGGGAGCTTGGCCGGCAGGGCATCGCCTGGCAAGTCCGGGGCGGTGGGCCAATGCGGATCTGAAGGCGAAGGACAAGGCTTTGGTACCTCGGTTGAGGCGGCCTCTGGATTTGCCGGCAGTGCGTCTTGAGGAATCTCCGGTGCGGGTGCTGAGTCTGCTGGCGGGGCTTCGGGAGGCAGCTCGGGCGCGAGCTGGTCGGCCCAAGGCTTTTCACTTTTGCTGCAGGGCTGATACAAACAAATTTCTGCCCTGGCAGGGTCGAAGAGATTCACCAAGGGTGGCTCTTCAGTGCAAGGCTCTGGAAGGTCTTGAGTGGACGCCCCTTCAGGCGGCAAGGTCGAAGACTCATCCGTGGGAAGGGCGGCTTCTGGCAAAGGCGACGAGGATCTCGAGGCCGTCCGTTCACGCAAGGCTGTAAGCATGGCGGTCAAGGCTGCTTGGTTCTCTTCTGTCATGCTGGAGACAATGCCCATCAAGCCTGGCACTGATGCCTGGTCCGGCATGCCGAATGCAAACGAGTGGGGCCGAGCAGGAGCGTGGCGTGTTGCACACTGCTGAAATGGCTACAAACACAAGGCAATGGTGGCAAAACGAGTGCACAAACAATGCAGCCAGTCTGGGGCACGTGATGACAGGGCTGCTGGAGAGCCAGCGCGAGCCTGTCAAAATGCAAATGCACGACAGCAATAAAGTTGGCATGGATGTGACGTATCTTCCAGACCAAGGCTACGGCAGAATGTGCCTGAGTTTGCCAGTTGACAGTGAACGTCAAAGTGGGTGTCAAGCAAAGCGCAAGGCACACACTTTTAAGTCTGTGAGCATGAAATAAGGTCCACTGGTTCGTGAGAGTGCATCTCCAAGGCTGGCAATGCGGGCAATGCAGTCTGAAGACGCACAATGATGAATTCAAGATCTTCAAGGCTAGACAAAACCGCATTCAGAAGGCGGATCGTCTTGGGGCCAGCACAGGCGGGCAACAGTGAAACTAAGGCTGTCTCCGAGTGCTTGTGCCAGCGGTGCTGTACTGCAAAGTTCCTGAAGTTAGGGTCGCTGGCAGCTGTCAGGAGCCCTCTGGCTGAATGGCGATAAAGACCTGGCTCTGATTGGCATATGAAATGGCAAATGCACCCAGTGTCAAAAGGCGGGCAAAATGCACTGAGCTCTCGTGAAGGCCAATTCGCAGGATGATGAAGTCCAGGTAATGGCGAAGGTGATTCAGCAGGGCAATCTTGCGTTGCCTGGCAAAAAATGTGTCTGCCCAGCATGCAAGCAGGCTAATCCATTGCTCCACCAATTCAGGGCAGGGGCCATCACAGCGTGTTGAGCGAAGGGCTGTGGTGTCAAGGCACACTGTGGTAAGAGCAAAGGGCTGGGCTCTGCTAGGGTCCCGGCCTGTTGCGCCGACCGGGCGGAGGCGTCCCACAGTGATAGCCTAAAGGTTGACAAGCAGATGTGCAGATGGCACGCTGTGGTTTTCTTGGCAAAGTGCAGTGCCCCATCATGCGAGGGCATAGTATGCAAAGGACACCCAGTGCTGTACAAATTCCACAAGGCATGACAATGCACGGATGCCCCCGATCAGGGTCAGGGCAACGGCGGTGACATGGCAAAAGAACTTAATGCGCAGAAGGACTGTGTAGAACTCGTCCAGCATAACCTCAAGGTCCAAGTAGTTTCTGGCGATTGTGGTGTGGATGGCGTCTAAGGTGTCTTCATCACACTCCATGGCACGAAAGGCAAGGCGTTGGGTCGGAGTGTGAACGAGCACTATGCCAGTGATGCAAAACAAATTTCCGACCGATGGCCAAGTGTGAATGCAACAGAATTACTATGCGCCGGTATAAAAAAAAATTCAGGGCCTGGAGCGCAGGGCTTGTGAAGGTCCCGGAGGAGCCTTAGTTGCCAAGGCACGCGGTGCCAAGGCAGCAACCCCGGAGGGATGCAATTCAAGAGCGGACTCAAGAATGCATGACCGGGGTCATGACTGACTTGCCTGATCGCAGGGCTTGTTAAGGTCCCGGAGGATCCTGAATTGCCAAGACACGCAGTGTCAAGGCCGCAACCCCCGGAGGGAAGCGATTCAAGAGCGGACTCAAGAATGCATGACTGAGGTCATGACCGGAATGCCTGAAATACAGGGCTTGTGAGGTCCCGGAGGAGCCTCAAGTGCCAAGGCACGCGGTGCCAAGGCAGCAACCCCGGAGGGATGCGATTCAAGAGCGGACTCAAGAATGCATGACTGAGGTCATGACCAAAATGCCTGAAAATTCCAGGGCTTGTGAAGTCCCGGAGGAGCCTCGATGGCCAAGGCACGCGGTGCCAAGGCAGCAACCCCGGAGGGATGCGATTCAAAAGCGGACTCAAGAATGCATGACTGAGGTCATGACTGAAGTGCCTGAATACCAGGGCTTGTGAAGGTCCCGGAGGAGCGTCAATTGCCAGAGCACACGGTGCTAAGGGAGCCTTTTTTCGCGCCATTGCATCGTGCATGGAACCTGGGGCACCACGGGGTCCGAGGGCTGTTTGCTAATGTATTCTCTTGTGGGAAAGAGCTTGGTCTTCCCCATTCCTTTGCCTTTACTTCCCAAATTCGACGCAGGGAAGCCGGGCGGCGAGTCCGTGAGCGCCCTGCTGTATGGCAGTGCACTGTCTGAGTTTTCAGGGGTGTCATCGCCATCATCACCCAGCCCTCAGCTACGGCCTTACTTTTTTCGACTCTTGAGTCCGCTCATGAATCGCATCCCTCCGGGGTTGCGGCCTTGACACCATGTGTCTTGGCCACTTAAGGCTCCTCTGGGACCTTCAAAGCCCTGTGTTTCAGGCAAAACAGCCATGACCTCAGTCATGCATTCTTGAGTCCGCTCTTGAATGGCATCCCCCCAAGGTTTGGGGTGAAATGTGGCTGGTGAACACACAACTCACTAATGCAAGGCGCACATGGGCTCAAGTTCCAACGGCTAGGCACAATTATTTTATATTTGCAAGCGGCTGTGAAGGCAGTGCTGTCACGAGGCATGGCACTGGCCTGTGGCTCTTGCATCATCAAAAACTGGCACAGTTGTCGCACGGCTGAAAGGCAAAGGCCGAGGCTTCACGCTGGGCTAAGTGATGGCAATGCCGATGGTGAAACACCTAGCGCTTGGGCAGAATGTGCACAGGCTCAGGGCGTGGCCGTGACGGAAAGGGTGCCTGCCGCTGCGCCGCTGCTGCTGCAGGCGCCAAACTGCCAGGAAAGTACACCCGGACACAAGGGCTGTGTAAAGGGCGAGGCCCACTCCCAAACACAGCGAGGCGTCCATGGCCGCGTTTCCAGTTTCAAATGAAACACATCAAGTTTGGGTCAAGGCTTGGAGCAAAACGGCCACCGCGGAGGTAGATTCACAACATGCCCTAAACACAAGGGAAAAGAAAACCCTAAGCGGGATGCACGCGGCCGGTCGTCGTGCGCGCCGGGTCCACAACACGTAGGGCGAGGGCCTCCTGCGAGCGAAGGCTTGCTTTGTGTCTGCCGCAGCTGTTTGGCTCTTCTGGCTCCTAGGGAGGTGGCGACTATGTCGCGCCGTGCTTGCCGCCTTCGTGACGCGCAAACGGAAGCGGCGCATTGCCGAGCCTGCTGTGCGCAGATTTTGCTGCAGCGGGCACGCACGGGATGCGGTCGAGCAGCCGTTGGTGCTCGGCGTGCTTCTGTTGCAGAGTCCTGGACGACGTTGGCACGGCCAACAGGGGTGCCTAAAACAACGAGGCCGCGCTGCTTCGGCGGGAGCGTCCACCCGCCCGGCCCTTGAAGCGCACTGGTGCCGGCCGGTTCTTTTCCAGCCGCGTTCCAGATCCGCGTCTTCCCAAGGTGCACCTCAACGCCCGCATGCTCCTGCAACACAACACGGGCAACGATGGCCACCGCGTGCACACGCTCCGGTTGTACACGTCGTCGAGGTAGGCGAGCACAGTCTCCCCGGGGAGCAGGGCGGCAGAGGCCGCCTGCAGCGCCGGGTGCTGCCCCAGCGCGTATAGGGCTGGCATGAGCGGGTCTCCCTGCTCACCCCCTTCTGCTTGGACAACGCTGTGCGGCATGCCCGCGTCGTCGTACCAGAGGCACGTGCTGCTTTCCGCTTAGAACAAGCGAGCGAAGGGGAGCAACGGGGCGAACGCGTTGTCACCCCCCAGCATGCTGGCCCGATGGGCATGGTCATGAGCCCCAACGCCATCTATGATCCCGACCGTCGCACGCGGGTCCCACTCACACAGATCACGAACGGCCCGGGCAGCACCGAGCGCGAACTGGAAGGGCCGGCAAGCTGCATCAAAGGAGGGTGAAAACTGTGGCGCCAACGTCCGGGCCAACAGCCGGCGGAAGGGGTCCCCCATGACACTCGACCGTTCGGCTTGCGGCCCAAGCGAAGCGCGGTGGCGATGACGTCCGGGACGTCCGCCAGCGCAAGCCTCTGCGCGGCGTGGTGGAGCAATTGCATGTCCTCCTCTGAATCCAAGAGCGGGCGTGAATGCTTGTTGGTGCAGCCCGACGGGCCAAAGGCCGCGCCTCGGGGCAAGGCTCATGCCCGAGCGTTGGGCGTGGGGGCAGCCTTCGAATCCAGGCGTCACGTCGCCTGACTGTCCAGGGGGCGGCCTCGCCTTGTACCAGAGCTTTGACCCGGTCCAGAAGCGGCGGCCTCCGACGACCGCACGCTCCACGTTGCCGGGAATCGCTGCCCCGCGCTGGCGGCGGCGATGGCCTCGCACCCCCTCCCCGGGGGCGCCTGCGAGCCCGTCAGCGTTGCAGCGGCTGCGGCCTGTCGGCGTGGCAGGTGTGAGGTTGGGGGGCGTTGCTGCCTCGGAGGATCGCACACGGGGAGTTTCCCGGGAGTTTTCGCTCCAAAGACTCGGTGTCCGCCAGCCGGTGTGGTTGGCTGCCGCAGGGGCCGTACGTGCGTTGTTCGTTAAACCCGTCCGTTTTCGTCGGCCCGGGTTGCGCGCCTCGCCAACACGGCAGCCCTCCCACGGGCCGCTGGGAACGCCAACGCGCGCAACCAAAGCACGACTGCCAACACCCGTCCCCCCGGCCCTGCGCACCTTTTTTTGCGATGGGAGCTGCTGCGTGGGCCGCCGGTGGCAGCCCTTCGGTCAACAAGCCGTTCAAAAAAAAACTGTCGCCAAGGGTCCGCTCGTCTCGGCAGGCTACTTTGAGGAGGGGGCCTGGGGGCGCTCTCTCACCGTCGGCCCTCCGCATCCAGGAGTGCAGCGGCTGCCTGGAGCAGTTGCTGGTGACGTTGCTGGTCACGCCCGCGCTCCCCAACATTTCTCCCCCGCCGCTGCTGCGCCGCGCCTTCCAGCAGGGAGCCGACCATGGCGTCTTTCTCCTCAGGAAGAGCCGGGCCCTGCACCAACCGCGACGCCCAAAGCGAACGCCTCTGCCGGGAAATCCCTGCAACAAAAAAAACTGCGAAGGAGTTTCTGCTAGCAAACTGCGGCCGTTTCCCGTAAATGCGCGTTTGAGACGCTGTTTTCTGATTTCACCCCTGCGTCCCTGCCAACGCGCTGTTCGATGCCTGGCCTCCGCATCTCACGGGTCACACAAGAAAACACGGAGTCCGGGCCTGTGCTGGATGTCATCCACGTTCTTGCTGACCTCCGGTTGTTGCGAGGTGCCCACGCGCAGTCGCTTGCCTGTGCCCAAACGCAACGCAACTGATCACTGGTGGGCGGCAAATTTCTGCGCCGCGGCATGCAGGCATAGGACCTGGTCCGGCAGCGCTCGCATGTGCACCCAGAAGGCCCTGCTGCTGCCCCGCCGTGCCCCGCGCATTTCAGGCAGTCCCATTGGCACGTCGGTCGCGGATGTGAGTGCCGCTGTTTTTTTTTCTTTTTGGGAAAGAAAAAAAAGAAGAAGCGTTTGCCCTCCGCCCTGTCGCGCTGCGCCGCTCTACCGCCGTTGCATGGCGGCAACGGTGGTCTTTGTGGCGTGGCCCTCCAACTCGCTGTGGTGTCCACCTTCTCGGGCGTGCTTGGCTCTCGCCTGCGCGGCTTGTTGCGGATCGCAGCTTGGCAACGTCCTCGTCGCTGGCGACGTGCCTGTTCCCAACCGCCTCCCTTGGCAAAGTGATCGCGGCGCGCGCTGTCCTCCCTCTCTCGCCTCATTCGGCGCCGCCTGTTACTGTTGTGTGGGGGGGGGTTCGGGGTACCGAAGGCTTCGCACGGGATTTTTTAAAAAAATGGCTGAAAGAAACCCCAGCACGCTTCTCCATGCGAAAACATCGATGCTGCGCACACCGCACGGGCCAACAAGTCCCTAGGCAAGTAGGTGCGGGCCCGGCGGCGCAGTATTTGGCCGCTTACACGGACCAGGTTTGCCTTGCTCAGGGTCGCACATGTCCAGTCGCCGAGATCCCATGCGCCGGGTACCAGTTCGCGTGTCTGCGGCGTGTCAGCGTCGACGCGCCGGTCACCCAAGCTTTTGATCCGGGCGTTCAAGTCGCGCGCACGAGCGTCACTTGGGCACCGGGGCTTGTGTCAAATCCGTGCGACCGCGACTGCATCGCGCGCCTGGCTAAGGGCACTCAATGGCAGTCAAAGAGGATAGAGAAGGTGCGCATCGGCAGCTGCGGGCGCCGTAACAAACACGCGGAGCAGCGCAAGACCTTGGCAGCACAGGTGACAATTCGGCTGTGGCGGCAAGGGGCGATCCTGAAGGAACGGAACAAGGAAAGCGGTTTTGGACCAATGCCATGTTGCACGCACGCGCGCAATCGCAAGGAGGCAAGCGCGAGCCCGCTGCTTCAGGTTCTGCGGTTGTCGGCATGCAAGCAATATCGGTTGGCGGGACACGTTGGTGTCCGAGGCCTTTATCGAAAGCTGCGCAGTGCAACTACGAGGAGCCGGCATCATCCCACCGCAGGGCCCAGGGACGCGGCCGCGGCGCTCGCAACTGCGCTCATATCAAGCGAAGGTAAGGCGGAGAGTGTTTGAATTGCTGTGGAAACATGGCCGTAGGCAAACAACAAGGCACACTGAGCCAAATCTTCATGCACAGCCCAACTTCACGCACAACACAATAGCTGCGCAAAGGCGTGCCCAAGATCGCTCAAGCACGCAGTGAACTGGCCCAAGTTTTGGTGGCGCATGGCACAAACGTGAATCTTGCGACAGAAACTGCAATTCTCCACAAACAGCCGGGCATTGAGCAGCCCTGCGGCAACAAATGTTATCGCGAGGTGTCCACCAGTCGTCCAAGAATTCCGGGTGGTAGAAGGCGCACAGATGTCTGGACCCAGGACGACGGTGCCGGCAGCTGGTGTGTTCCAGCAGGCTATTGAACGCTTCGTTTTGGCCGCAGCATCAAGCGTGTGCGTGATGAAGCGCGTGCTTTGCTGTTCACTGTCGACTTGGTACATTGGAGTCCCCAACTCAGGGGGTGAGGGATCAAAAAAATATTTTTAGGCATCAAAAAAAACTTATTTCTGAAGATCTAAAAAACTAATTAGGGATCAAAAAAGACTTATTCTCATTGATTTACTATGGAGAAAAAAAGAAAAATCAAAGGATCAAAAAAAAAAGATCAAACAAACTTATTCATTTCGTGGCAGGCGAAGCACTTTCGCAAGGTCAGGTACAGATTTCGTGGCAGGCGCGGCACTTTCGCAAGGTAGGCGCCATGCTTTCGCAGGTCAGGTGCAGATTTCGCAGCAGGTGCAGCACTTTCGCAAGGTGCAGTACAGATTTCGCAGCAGGCGCAGCATTTTCGCAAGGTCGGGTACAGATTTCTTGGCAGGCACAATAAATACTTTCGGAAGGTCAGGTACAGATTTCGCAGCAGGCGCAGCACTTTAGCAAGGTCAGGTACCGATTCGCGGCAGGCGCAGCACTTTAGCAAGGTCAGATACAGATTCGCGGCAGGCGCAGCATTTTTGCAAGGTGCGGTCCAGATTTCGCGGCAGGCGCAACACTTTCGCAAGGTGCGGTGCAGAGTTTGACACAGGCGCAGCATTTTCGCAAGCAGTGAAGACAAATGTGCAGAGATATAAACATGAAGAAAAAGGGACAAAACAGAAAGAGAGAGAGAGAGAGAGACAGAGACAGAGACAGAGACAGAGACAGAGACAGAGACAGAGACAGAGACAGAGACAGAGACAGAGACAGAGACAGAGACAGAGACAGAGAAAGAAAGAAAGAAAGAGAGTGATGATCGAGGAAGTGATGATTCAGGGAAGGGTGCGTTAAGCTTTGTATACATTCGGAAAATCAGCGGGGGGGTTGGGGCAGCCCCCCATGATGTTCGAGGAAGTGATGATTCAACGGTGCGTTAAGCTCTGTGGGCATTCTACAATTCAGCAGGGGGGTTTGGGGGGTGGCAGCCCCCCCCATGATGTTCGAAGAAGTGATGATTCAACAAAGGGTGGTGATGATCGAAGAAGTCATGATTCAGCAAAGGGTGCGGTAATCTCTGTAAACATTCTGAAAATCAGCAGGGGGGCTGGGGGGGGCGGCAGCCCCCCCATGATGCTCGAAGAAGTGATGATTCAATAAAGGGTGATGATGATCGAAGAAGTGATGATTCAGCAAAGGGTGCGTTAATCACTGTCAACCTTCTGCAAATCAGCGGGGTGAGGAAGGTCAGGTACAGATTTCGCAGCAGGCGCAGCACTTTAGCAAGGTCAGGTACAGATTCGCGGCAGGTGCAGGACTTTCGCAAGGTGCGGTCCAGAATTCGCGGCAGGCGCAGCACTTTCGCAAGGTACGGTGCAGAGTTTGGCGCAGGCGCGGCATTTTCGCAAGCAGTGAAGAAAAATATACAGAGATATAAACATGAAGAAAAAGGGACAAAACAGAGAGAGAGAGAGAGAGAGCGAGAGAGAGAGAGAGAGAGAAAAAGAGAGAGAGAGCGAAAGAGAGAGAGAGAGTGAGAGAGAAAGAAAGAAAGAAAGAAAGAAAGAAAGAAAGAAAGAAAGAAAGAAAGAAAGAAAGAAAGAAAGAAAGAAAGAAAGAGAGTGATGATCGAGGAAGTGATGATTCAGCAAGGGGTGCGTTTAAGCTTTGTATACATGCGGAAAATCAGCGGGGGGGTTGGGGGGGCTGCCGCCCATGATGTTCGAGGAAGTGATGATTCAACAAGGGGTGCGTTAAGCTCTGTAAGCATTCTACACATCAGCAGGGGGGTTGATGATCGAAGAAGTGATGATTCAGCAAAGGGTACCTTGTACAAATCAGCGGGGTGGTTGGGGGGGGGTTCCTTCCTTCCTTCCTTCCTTCCTTCCTTCCTCCTTCCTTCCTTCCTTCCTTTCCTTCCTTCCTTCCTTCCTTCCTTCCTTCCTTCCTTCCTTCCTTCCTTCCTTCCTTCCTTCCTTCCTTCCTTCCTTCCTTCCTTCCTTCCTTCCTTCCTTCCTTCCCCCCATAGGAATGAGCACAAGTTTTTTTGTTGATGCCGATTGATGCCTAATAAGTTTTTCTTGATGCCTAATAAGACTTTTTTGATCTTCAGAATAAGTGCTTTTGTTGATGCCTATCCCCAACTCAGGCCGCTTGCTCATCAAGGCTCCAATGCAAGAGACCCTGGCGTGATTTTGCAACGGCTTTTAAGGGTCCCCAAGCGCGTTCGACATTTTGGCACCTTCCAGTAGACCGTTGAATCAAAGAGGGCACAAATCCAAACAAACTCCATTCCTAGTTGATTGGTCGGCTGAAACCAACACCACAATCAGATCGATAGACTCTCTGGCATTCTGCTTCGCACATATGGAATGATGTGTGTTGCAATATGTTGTTAAAAAGTGTTTGCCATCGCGAAGCCAATCTGGCCAACCCGGCAAGGAAACAAATCGCCCATGCATGATACCCTTCACAGGCCTTGTTGCAATGATTCTACCGTGCACACTGTGTTTGATCTTGCGAACCCAACAAAAGACGGCTGTGCAAGAACGCTCAATCCTTCATCCCTTTCATAGTCTGGCTTAATCGCAAAGAAACGATTTGCCAGCTCATCTACGCACACCACTGATTCAGAAAAATACCGGAACTAGACGGCTTGCAATTCAATTATCACGAACATGTCACGCATCAAACGCGTCTTGGTCCAATTCTTGTCCCGTCAATGGTCGTATCCTCAATCTCTGCTAAACAGTCCTTGACAACACTGGTTCTGTGCTGATCACGAACACAGACGATCAACCTCAAATATTCAGTTTTGCGGCAATCAGTTCAAGCCCTCATTCACCGAAATCGCTCACTGCCTGAAAGAAGAAACAATGGTCATGCTGACTTACAACCACTCCCAATACTCGAGTGTGAAGTTCAATCACATGCTGGCCTGATCCAAGTTAACTTACGCACATGTCGCACCAATCACATTGCACATCCAGCTTTCCAACACAACTTTCTTCGAAAGGTACAAGATCAATACATCTGCCCACAAAAATATGCACTAACCACTCAAGCAAACAATCCCAACCACAAACCCAACCTCAACTCCCAACCAAACCCATCCGAACCCCTACCCTGCCAAAGCCGGCCCGATCAAACCCATAATTGAGATGAGATCCTGCAGAAATCGTTTTTGTTCAACTATGTTCAAGCCAGCAAGCCAAGCAAGAAATGCCAGCCCTGCGAAAATGTGCCATGGTTGCATCAGTCCTAAAAGAACAGTCAAGCTACAAACTCACCAAACATGAACGTGACAAACCAATAGTAAGCCAGTTCTTGACGCGACAACAGTTCCAAAACGACAAACATGAGGGACTTCAAACATGCTTGCTCACAAAACGGTGTTTGAAACCATTTGGAGGGACTAAACTGGACCTAGTCTTGGGAAATCTCGAGACTGACCGCAAATATTAGGGGCCGAGTGGCAAAGGCAGGGGGCACTAATTGAGTTGGAGTGAGCTTGCGGCGACGCGGTCATTATGCAAATTCAATCGTGCCTGTCAATGTGATGACATGATTCACCAGGTCTGTGGGGCACTCGGCGGTCAAGGCCGGTGCGGCTCGGTTGTTGGCCTATAGTTGGGGGGAAAGCCATGGCTGTGGTTTGGCTCGTCAGGCGTATTCAACTGACAGCTCCACTGGCGAGTGGCATGTAGACGGCAAAAGAAGCTGAGGCGGCGGCCGGTTGGCCTTGACACCTGAGCCCTAATTAAGGCAAGTGCAGTAGCAAAGCACCTGCAAGCAAAAAACTAAGGAAAAAGAAGACCAGGTACGCGCAACCAAACCGTTGAGTTTCGCCGCATGTCATGTGCACTGGCTTAGGGTTGTTTAGGTTGTTTTTGCCTGGAACCCAAAAGTTACTGGGGGGGGGGGTCAGGGAGGGAAAGGGGCTCTCATGCAGTGAAGCGGAAAATTCCAGCGCGGCATTGAACAACGCATGTCGCGCGTCATAGTCAGTTGCCGCTAGGCTGTCAACCAGTATGCGCATGGCTATCAGCAAAAAAGTACGCGGTTACCTTCTGCATACCAAACTGCAACATCTCCAACACAGAAAAAAAGGGGGAGGGTCAACATAGATTTTGTTATCGAAGCGGGTGGCGGTCGGTGCAGAGGCGAGTCTTACATCCGAACCGTCGGACGGTTCATGCGTTCTGGCAGTTGGGGTTGACCCCACACACAGTGCTACCAAGAACCAAGCGTGGCTTCTGCACGCACAACGTGAGTTTGCCTACGGCAATGTTAGAATCTTGATCACTGCTTCAATCCGAAAAGGAACATGCAGCCAAAGATAAAAGGGTGCGACCGACAAACATGTGCGCACTCTTTTTCTTTATAAGGCGTTGCTTGGAAGTTGAGGCTCGGGGGTGCAGGGGGAAAGGCAGCGCGTGTCCTTTCCCCGTGTCCGCACCCCTCTGCGGAGCCTCCTCATATGCCCCCGTGGTCAACAATGCGTGTTCGACCAGGCGCCAGGTGTGTTACCTGTGAGGCGTGAAACAATCGAAGGCATTGATGGCTGCGGAGTGCAACGCATGCCCCTGGACGGTGTGCAGCGCAGCACGGCGCCGGGCTGAGACCTTTTGGGCGCCAGCTGCGGCTGGGTCCTGGCGGAAGCACTGCGTGCCCCCGCTGGTGCGAGGCGCAGCCCACGGCGAGAAGTTGAACCTTGTGGCCAATGCAAGCAGTGACATGGTGCCAGCTGTGGCTGGGCCTAGGAATATCCACCTGAGTGTTGAAAGGGTGGGAGGGTCGGCGCAAAAAAGCGAGGGGTAACCCTCACGCATGACACTTAGGTGGCTTGAAGCAGAAAACGGCAACGCGTCCGAAGATTCGATCAAGATTAAAACATAAGGGAAAGGAAAACCCTAAACGTTGGAATCTTGATCACTGCTTCAATCCGAAAGGGAACATTAAGATAAAAGGGTGCGACCGACAAGCATGCGCGCACGCTCTTTTTCTTTATAAGGCGTTGCTTGGAAGTTGAGGCTCGGGGGTGCAGGGGGAAAGACAGCGCGTGTCTTTTCCCGTGCCTGCACCCCTCTGCGGAGCCTCCTCATATGCCCCCACTTCAGGGTTCCAAGCAAACGGCCTAAAATATCACCCCCTCTTCAGAGCGTTTGCGAAGCACTCACATGCTCCGGCCGCCATGGGGCGTCGGGCGGTGGGGCCAGAAATCATGCGGGCGAAAACGAAAGCGAGCTTGCGGCTTGCTGTCGAACACGGATGTGTTGCCGCGGCTGAGCTGATCAGCCCACGCGTTGTGTTCGCCTGGGATATGCGATTTGTGCTTATAGGCCCATGCGGCGACTATGCACAAGCCACGCACGGCTTGTCCCTCGGCTGTCCAAGCGACGCGCATGAGCGCGAGTTGGGCCAGGGTTTTGATTTGGCGCAAGCATCGGCGGCTGCGTTGCTGGCTTGCTTTGCAGCGGGCATGCCAAATCTGCCTGAAAACATTGCAAGAGCCCTGCTTGCTGCGGATAAGCGAGTGTGCTTGGCAGCTGGGTGGCGATGCGCACCCATGCTGGTCTATGACTGGGCACGATGCGAGGCAAGTCGGAAAGCTGCGTATTGGGGTAACGATGGAGGGGAGAGGGCATAAAGATGCCGTGCACGGGCGAGGCCAGTGCGGCTTTGGCGTTTAGCGCCTTAATTCTAGACTTAGGCTGTGGCCCAGATGAGTATCCCGCTCCATCAGTTTCAGGTCGATTGACCATCCGCGCCAAGTCAGGCAGTACAGCCTAAGCAGGAACGCTCCTGCGCGCTGCCACCAATATGCGGAGAGCCGTGCTCCGACGTGGCACACTCTATAATGGTACAGAGTGTTTGCGAAACGAAACAGGAGCAAGCCATGTTCGCTCGGGCGCGCCTGAATTTGCTTGTGCGCGGCTTTAAAGTCAGAACTTGCGCCTACAATGAAGCGCGCGTGTCTTCTGGCATAAATGCTAGGCGCACGTCGAATGCCATCCATTGGCAAAGCGTGGTTCTTTCCCTTCTGCATGCACAAAATTGAGTTTGCCTACTGCAATGCCTTTATGCAAGTGCCGCCTGACGACCCATCCAACGGAGATTTCTTTTCCAAAAGGGCCGACACTGTGTTGCGCTCTGCTTTCAGTTGCCCACGCATTCTGTCGGGAGCCAGACTGGCTGGGAGCGGGTTTGCAAAAGCGAGCGCTGCCTCCTCGAATTCCTGGGCTGACAAAGGGGCTCAGGCGTGCCGGAGCTGACGTGGGCGAGAATTTTGGGAATCAATCCGCTGTGGAGCTCCATCGCAACTTTGAGTCTGTTGGGGCACAAGCTGCGGATGCACGGTTTTTTAAGCTTGCGCACTAGCGGGTCTTGTCGAACATTGAATGCGCAATGTGTGACCAGGCTTGCGGCCGGTTGCGGGGTATTCCGCGGTCAACGTGCTCAGGAACTGGCCCGAGCTGCTGCGAGTAGTAAGGAACATCAGCTTTAAAAACCTAATTATTTTGGTTTTTGGGTCGAAAAACCCTGCAAAACAGCCAAATTCTCCATCCTGCTGAACGTTTTTCCGATGTCACCGGTCTTTGTCACCGCTCCGTTTTTGGTCGAAAAAATGCTCAAAACGGCCAACTCCGAAAAGTTCGTTTTTTCGTGTCAGACGGCAAGTGGGGCGCCTCAGCCTCTAGATTCGCTCGGTTTCGGTCAAAAACAGGCTCAGCTTTGTTCTTCACAGGGTTTTCCGTTTTTCGCCCAAGCACGACAGCCTGCCGAGGTCCTCGCTTGTGACACGGCAACCTGCCGAACTTGTCACCGCCTTCGTCGCCGGGTCTAACGCGGCAGCCTGCAGAACGCCCCAGGGGTCCTCCGACATGCCGAACTTGTCACCGGGTCTAACACGCCAACCTGCCGAACTTCCAGGGCTCGAAAATCTCGGCAAGTTTGAGTCAATATTGAAACGGCTTGAAACAATATTGGTTCATTAATGGGCAAAGGTTGCCCGGTCGCAGGCGGGATTCGAACCAGGGTGGTGCAGAGACAGCGCTCTAACCACTGAGAGCACTTGCGCTTTTGGGAGCCCGCTGAGGTGTCCCACAGTCCGTGTCGCCCCGTGACACAAGCTGGTCCAAAAGCGAGGCCGGCTCCGCGGCTTCGGTCAAAAAGCAGGCCGGCTCCAAGGCCCAATTTGGCCCGAAAAACCCTGGCGCCGGCCTGCGCGCCGGCGCGGCCAGGCCCGCGCCCCTGGCGCGGGCCTGGCGCGGGCCTGGCGCAGGCCTGGTTCTCGCAGCATCGCTGCCGGAGTCGCCTTGCCGTCAATCCTGTCGCCAACGCAGGATTGCTCCACTCAATCCTGTCGCCAGCGCAGGATTGCTCCACTCAATCCTGTCGCAGGATTGCTCCACCCATTTCTGCACTGAACAGAATTGCCCCGAGCACAGCAGCTCGGGCTTGGAACTGTTCTTGCCCGCCTGCTGAGAGCTCCCAGGCCTCTGGCGCGTCGTTGATGTCCCCGCCTCTTCGTGCCAGAGTAGTTATGCTTCGACCGGGGAAGATGTAGGGAGGGTCGGCATAGATGCATTGTCGGGGCGCCTGGCAGGGCAGAGCGAGCAGATAGGCCAGTGCGTCCTGGTGCCGCACGGTCACATTTGTCGGTGGCCGTTGCAAACGCCGCACGTCCCACTTTCTCAAGAAGCTGTTGCGCAGCAGGGTGTGTGAGCAGGCAGCCCGACGCCCGGCAGGGCCTCTCTGAGCGCCGGCAGGACGCCTCAAAGGCGTCGACGCCGCACCAAGCTCTCTCTTTAGAGGGGGTTCCAAATGGATTCTATTCTACCTGACAGGCTCCTGGCACTCGTCCGTCCAGGAAACGACCTTGTCCTGCGAAGGACTCGAAACCCAAAACGCTGCGTGCAGGCGTGTGGCTGCAACATAACGACCCTAGATCTTGGCTGCGCTGCTGGCCTACTACACCTCGGTGCAAGTGGACGCGCTGACCGGACGGCGAGCGCGCAGGACACGCAAACGCAGGCCGCCATCGCGGGCGCGCTGCTGGCCTACCGGACAGGATGTGTTCACAACCAACCAAATCACCTCGGCGCTGGTGGCGTACCGCTCGGCCGCCGACCAGGACACGGCGACGGCGTCGAGCATCGCAGCCCAGCTACTACACCGTCGCGCAAACAAACGGCCTCCTAGCCGGCAAGCTCGGAGTCGCGGAGGGCTGAAGCACAAGTTCCTCGACGGAGGAGCCGACGACGTCACACTGGCCACCCTGGGCAAGGTGCTGCTGGAGCCCACGCTCACCACATTAGGCAATTTTTATTAGCCAGAGCTGCGTGGCCTCGGCCAGCTTCACGGCGGGAGGCTTCCAGCTGGAGGGCTACATGACCCTGAGCGCCTACACTCTGACGCCGGGGAGACGCTACTCCTTCGCCTGCCGGTACCCTGACCGTTGCTTGCCAGGGCGCCGGCCTCGGGGTCTCCTGCCAGGTCGTCCGAACGTAGCCTTCATACTCCGCGCAAGGCGCACGTCCTCGTCCGTGGCCTTCCCGGGAGTTCGGCTGGGACTGAGGCAGAGTCACAGGGAAGCCAGACTGGGAGGAGGCGCGGCTGCTTGCTGGGCTGCCTGAAGTGCTGCTGCCGCTGCGCAGCGTGAAGTGCTGGGGCTGAGTGCATGTCGTTGTCGCCCAGGTGCCGCTGCCCGTCCTGGGCTAGCCTGCGCTCGCTTAGCCAGTTGTTGAAGGCCCGCGCCTCCTCCAGTTCTCGCTGGCGCTTCAGCAGCAGCGGCTGCAGGTCGTAACTGGGATACGTCTTGCGAAACCACCGGAGCATCTGCGGCTCGTTGCGGGACATCATCTCGCTTTTCATACCAGCACGCTTGCGCCCGCCGTCAGCCGGTCGTAAGCTGACTGCCTCTCCAGCATGCGCATGGCGCGCTCGCTCGGCCGAGGCGCTTCTTCCTCGCTGTGTACCTCGGGCCGTACCTCTCTGTGTACCTCGGGCTCGGGCTGTACCTCGGGGTCGGGCTGTACCTCTAGCGCAGGCTCTTGGGCGCTGCCTTGGGCTTGGGCGTTGGGTGCAGTGGGCTTGGGAGCTGGCCTTTGCTGCCTTGGGTCCTGCTTTGGGCACGGGCGCCGCCTTGGGCATGGGTGCTGCCTTGGCTGCTGACTTGGGCGCTGCCTTGGGTGCTGCCTTGGGCTTGGGTGGGGGGAGCGCGCTTGCCTTGGGCTTTGTGGGAAATCTCATGGCTCTGTGGGTAGGTCGGGGATCATTTTTTTGCTCTTCGGCAGAGGCAGCGCAGGCGGCTTGGGCTTGTTCTTACTGCCCGGAGGCCTGCCTCTAGGCCCCGGTTGCGCTTGCTTCATCGGGTTTTTTTAATAGGAAATATTTTTTTTAAACGACCTTCGGGGGATTAGACGTGATCCAAAAACAGCACGAACGACAAGGACGAGCCCCTCAGTCGGACGACTTGCCCTTCTAGATCGGTCAGCCGGAAGCGCATGTGTCTCAGGGTGATGGGGCCATGAAGCGCCCGTCATCGGAGCCGGTCTCAACGATGGTGCCCAAACGCTCTTCAGCGTTATCTTGGACAGGATGTCGTCCCGTTGGCCAGCTGGGCGCAGCGCAGGTAGACCTCGTTGTATGCCATCATTCTCACAAAGCCCGCCGGAGACGAAGCTCGGGCCGAGCATGTGGTCCACGCTGAAGGGCTTGGTCGGCGAGGCGGCCGGCGAGGTGGGGTAGTCCACAGCGTCTGGGAACTGCTGCTGCAGCTCCAGGTTGTTCAGAATGAGCCGGTTGCCGTCGTAGGCTACGCTGAGGCTGTTCGTGGTCTCGCTGTAGGTGGCAGTAGCAAAGTTGGAGCGATCCGTGTCGGCGATTTCCGGCAGTAACGCCCAGTTCAGAGTCCCAAGCGCGGCGTCGACCCAGTAGAGGTAGCGGCCCCGGTCTGTCGAGAGAAAGCTGTCCGCGATTCTGATCTTGTAGACGGCCAGCCGGGCGTCGCTCTGCAGGTGCAGGGACTCTCCCAGGTCGACCTCAAAGTCGCTGTCAGAGCCGGCTACCCTCTTGCGGCTGTCCACGTAGATCGTGGTCATTCTTTTCTTACTGTTCGACGGACGACGGGCTGGTGGACGGCTGGTGCAGCAGGAGATGTTCTCACACCTCGCGTTGATCAGCGTGGAGCTGACGAACAGCTTCTGGCCCAGGAAGCTGAGCGCCGCTCCCATCGGCTTCTTTTTCCAGTGCGAAACGCTCTTCAAAGCGTGTGTATGTAGAACATTTGATTCTTCGGCTTTAGATAGTAGACGAAGAGGAAGCTGTAGGGTTCCCGGGTCGCCTGCTCGTAGATCCTGCGCAGCTTGTCCTTCGGCAGCAGGGCGCTGAGCTCTTCGATGACGGCGTCCAGCTCGTGCTGGTTGCGCAGCCTCCAGCAGCAGAGAAATTGCATGTTCACCCGCACGGCTGCGCTGATGATGCCTGCCTCTGATGAAGAGTGTATCCAGGCCGCCGTGAGGTTTGTGGAGCTGCGGGCTATCTGCGTAGTCGTCCAGGATAATCAGCACCTGGTACAGTTTCTTCATCTCCAACTTCTTGGATGTCTCGGTGATCTTGCGCTGCCTCTGGATGATGCCCCGCAGCGCTGCCTCGTCCCACTCGTCGTAGTAAGCCTGCTCCCGTTCGGCATTCACCCCTAGGCCCTGCTCGATGTACTTCTTGACGGGGATCCAGCTGTCGTCTATGTTCACGCTGGGGCTGAAGATGTAGATTTTCTCAAAGACTCCGCGGTAATCATCATCATCATCATCAATCGTCATAACCACCAGCATCACTGTCATCATCATCACCATCATCAACATCATCACCATCATCATCATCATCACCATCATCTTCCTCACCATCATCATCATCATCACCATCCTCATCATCATCATCTCCTCAGCAGGCGCGGTGCGACGCAAGCCAGTCTGATGCTTGAACAAGTCTGATGCTTGAACCAGTCTGATGCTTGAACAAGCCAGTCTGATGCGTCCACAAGCCAGTCTGATGCTTCACAAGCTGAGTAACCTGTGCGCATTCCGTGCCAGGCGATTCACTTGCCGCAACAAATCGAAGCGGGCAATCCGCGCACCGTACAGCAACTTCATTAGCACGCTAGCGGCATGCGGAGCAAGGTGTCCACGCACGGGCTCCTTCGTGGCCATCTCAGAAGTCCCTCAAGATAGTTACACCAATTGCGCACGACTGCGGCCCCTTTAGCAGACTTCCGTGAGTCACGTCACGTGACTCTTTGTTTCTTCATGCAACTCAAGGTGACAACCTTATCAACTTTTGCATCGCCCGTTTTGAAGTCATCAACACACACACAACCAGAACAAGTTGGAGCTTTTCATGAATGTATACTGACGGCCATTCCTCACCGATTGGCTCAAAACCAACGGCGCGCACCGATTCGTCACAGTGCTGCTCCCAGAATGTTTCCGATCGGGTGTCCGTACAGTGTCTTCCTCAATGCCATGTTGGATGAATTGCCACCAGGCTGTGCGAGTGAATGCGATTGGGGTAAGTAAACAGCGTCGGCCATCTGCGCATTTCAACCATTATGACAACTCAAAAAATCCGCCCAACGCAAGGCAGTGCTTTCAACACAAATACCATGTGTCTCTTCCCCTTTCGCTTTTGCCTCCTTGGCCACAGCGTCATATTCTCGCACTGCGCCAAGGTCGAAGACGCCCTGGTCGATTAATCCCGAGCGTTCTTTCTTCATTGATGAACCGTACAACTTTTACGGCTTTCTCTCTGTGCTGTATTCGCTTATACGCACGGCATCGATGGGTATTTCTTCACCGTTTTCTCCTATTGCGGGCAATGCAAGTGGCACTTTTCCAGAAACTACCTGCTTCGTCTCTCTGACGCTCTACGACTGATGCAACTGCCTTTGTCCAATTTGGAGTCGACCTTGACCGCTCCTCAGATTTGAACTTCCAGGCGTAAATTACAACTATTCTGACCCAATCAAGCTCATCCAAGTGTTTCCCATCCAGTGGGTTCTTGATCTTTGATATGTTCTTCCGCAATTCCCAATTGTACTGCCATTCAACTCCACTCCAGCGGTTTCAAAGCATTGCTCGAATTCTCTAACCACCGGGCATCTGCAATGTCTGTGCCTCAGCCGGCGCAGAAATCTCAGATTCCTTACGGCCGTCTTTTTTCTTCTTGCCTTCACCTTGGCCTTTTTCCTCGGTGTAGTGTTTCCTCATCATTGCCCATTCATCGGGAGTGTACTCTGCGGGTCTCGTCGTCTTCATTAACCTGAAGCCATCTTTTCCGACAGGACATGGTCTTCCGGCCTACCTCCTTGCCATCATCGTTGTTGATGTGCGTTATGCCGTCCCCAGGTAGTCCAGCTGACACATGTGGAAGGTCGGGCTTCATAAGTTCGTCGTCGCCAGCCCAGCGATCTGATCGACCTCATCGTCGATCAGTCGCTTCTCGTCACTCTGCAAGAACTCGGGCTTGTAGCCTCATCTTCGACCAGGCGGTCACGTGCATCCAGATCGATTGCATCGACAGACATCTCAATCCCCTTCAGAGTCTCGATGGCACTTCTGTTGTATTGGGAATGTCAGAGTCCGTGACCTCTCAATCGAGGTGGAACCTTTGCTTTCTTGATGTTCAACTCTGCACCCGCAAACGCAGTGAGTGTGATGATGTTGTCGTCGTCTTCTGCGCGGAATGGAGGCGAGTCAGCTTCCGGGGGGGGGAAGGGGGAATGGAGGCGAGTCAGCTTCCGGGTTGTGTGTGATGCGGTCGTCGTCTTCTGCGGGGAGTGGAGGCGAGTCAGCTTCCGGGTTGGGTGTGATGAGTCAGCTTTGGAGTTGTGTGTGATGATGTCGTCGCCGTCTTCTTTTGGGGGGGCGAGTCAGCTCTGTCAGGAAGTGTGCTCTGTCAAGAAAGGGCTCTGCCAGGAAGGAATTCTGCCAGGAAGGAATTCTGTCAGGAAGCGGGCTCTGCCAGGAAGGAATTGTGTAGGAGTTCTGTAAGGAAGGAATTCTGTCAGGAAGGAATTCTGCCAGGAATGAATTCTGTCAGGAAGCGCGCTCTGCCAGGAAATGGGCTGTGCCAGGAAGAGGCTCTGCCAGGAAATGGGCTGTGCCAGGAAGAGGCTCTGCCGGGAAGTGTGCTCTGCCAGGAAGGGGGGTCCGTCTTCTTTTTGGGGGGAATGGAGGCGAGTCAGCTTTGGGGTTGTGTGTGATGTTGTCGTCTTCTTCTTTTGGGGGGACGGGGTGTGAGTCAGCTTTGGGGTGTGCGTAGGGGACAGGGGGGCGAGTCAGCTTTGGGGTTGGGTGTGTTGCTGTTGGTGTTTTTTTCGGGGGCGCGAAGGGGACGGGGGGGCGAGTCCGCTTCGGGTGCGGAAGGGGTGCAGAGCACTCTTCTTTGCAGAGCACGTTTCTTTGCAGAGCACACTTCTTTGCAGAGCACGCTTCTTTGCAGAGCACACTTCTTTGCAGAGCACGCTTCTTTGCAGAGCACACTTCTTTGCAGAGCACGCTTCTTTGCAAAGCACACTTCTTTGCAGAGCACGCTTCTTTGCAGAGCACGCTTCTTTGCAAAGCACACTTCTTTGCAGAGCGCGCTTCTTTGCAGAGCACACTTGCGCTTCTTTGCAGAGCACACTTCTTTGCAGAGCACACTTCTTCGCAGAGCCCTCTTCTTTGCAGAGCACTCTTCTTTGCAGAGCACTCTTCTTTGCAGACGCAATGCCAAACCATTTTCAAAAGGCCAGTCTCCTGGGCCTCTCGGAGGCGCCAGGAAGTCGTCCAGCTGCCTCACAGCCGCCGGCCCGCCGCGTTGCCCGCCCTGCGGCGCCGGCAGCGCCAGCTTCAGCAGGCCCGCAGCTGCTGCACTCCTCACCGCGTTCGTCGGCGCTGCCGTGTCCTCCACCGCCTTCCGCGAGGTCCTTGTTGCGCTGGAACTTGTCGGCGTTGTCCTGCAGCAGCCGGAGCTCGGTGGCCGGCTGTCTCCACATCCGTCGAGAGGCTCTCCGCCGTCTCGCTCCGGGCCGCTGTCGGACGCCGCGCTGTTGTTGGAAATCTGCAGCTTGCTCCAGCCCGCCCAGTTCTTCGTCAAGAAGAGATCGTCCGAGAAGTCGGAGGTGTTGGTCACGGTGAGCGTGTTGGACGCGAAGAGCTGCGGCGCGGAGACCGCGCCCGAGCTCGTCACGTCGCCTGCCCGTCGACACTCCGCCGCTTGTAAGAAGCATGGAGGTAGTCACAGCCGGAGCACAGGATGAGTTGATGCAGAGCCTGGACTACAAGCTGAAAACCAGCAACACCAACTACGTGACAGCACGGCACGACGCGCAGTATTTTCCCGCTCCTTCTCCCCAGTCCGCTGACCAGCGGTACCTCGTTCATCGACCCCGAGTCGATCAAGATCGCCTTCAGAGTCAGAAACACGGACGCCACCAACCCGCTGGCGCCTGCCACTCCGAACCCCGCCTGTTTCATCCAGAGGATCCAGGTCTTCGCCAACGGCCAGCGCTGCGACGACATAAACTACTACGGCCGCACCGTGGCCGTGCATGACCTGCTGAAGGGCCGCGAGTACAACCAGAACAAGGCCGTGGAGGGCTTCGACGAGGTGAACAACTCTCGGACGCCCCGCACGGTGCACCAGAGCGGCTACGCGGACGTGCTGCTGCGCCCCACCATGGTGGGCATCCTACGCTGCGGAAGAGCTGCCGCGCGGACGCGACGACTGCGCTGTGGTCTGAGAACGCCGGGGCGCACCCGGCGGGAGCCACGCTGAGCACCGACTTCGAGATCCAGAACGTCCGAGTTCTGGCCTCCCAGGTCGTCCTGGACTCTGCGCTGGTTGAGTCCTTCAACCGCGTGCTCCTATCAGGAAGGTCGCTCGTGTTCAGCTACCCCACGGTGCACACGCAGCAGTCCACGGTGCCTCCGAGCGTGGCGGAGCACAACGTCACTGTTGCGCGCGCCTTCACGAAACTGACTTTTTGGGACAACGACGCGGGCTCTAAGATCCACTTGCTGGCCAACCCGGGGCAGGACGTGGCCCCCATCGGCGCGGCCAGGCAGGAAGACAGTCTCCTGGAGTTGCAGATGCAGCTGGGCAGCCTGCAGTACCCGCACAATCCTATGAAGGCAGCCTCGGAACACTCGGTCCTTGCTGGGACCTACGACGACACGGTGCGCAACATCGACATCGACCGTGCGGGCTACCTGCGTCACAGCTTCATCGCGGGCTTCCCCAAGATGCCCCTCAGTGGCGTCAGCACCCGTTCGGGCGACCTGGCTCGGTTCACTTTCAAGGCGCTCGACGGCACGAGCACTGGAGTCTCTGTGCTTGACTAGTAAGGATCCATAGCTCAATTGGAAGAGACGCTGCAGCTCTGACCGCAGGCTCGATTCCACCCGGGCGCGGATCATTATTTCAGACGAGTGCCTTTTGGGAATTCATTTTCCTCCCTCGACCCGAGACGGAAACAGCGTGTAGTCCCAGCTCCGGATGTCGCACAGGATCGTGGGCTCAAATTTCGACACGATGTCCAGGGAGACGACCTCCCACCCTGCCGCCTCGAAGGCTCGGCCAATCGACTTTGTGCCGCAAAACAGCTCCAGCAGTCTCGGCATGTTTAAAAATCACCACCAGCACGACGAAGCACGCACAGGCGACGGCGCGGCTCAAGCAGTTTCGCATGCTCGGACCAAGCTTTTTTTAATCGGAGACAGAAAAGGATGACGAGCCAGACAAGCATGTGGAACTTGGGCGAGGTGCGCTCCAATGCTAAGGGTGGCAAGTTCTTGAGCCTGGAGCCGCTGTTTTGGCAGAGCGAAGCTTCGCTGGAAATCCCATGGGAGCCCAGGGCTTTTTCCGAGGGGCAGCGCCCCAGCGTGAGCTTCGCAACCGACGAGCGCACGAGGCTCTTCTGGGAGCGGGCCGAGACCGATCTGGTCGAGCAGCTGGCGGCCGCGTCCGAGCGCGTCTTCGAGGCGAAGCTCACGCCCGAGGCTGTGCGCCAGCGGCTGCTGCCCTCTGTGAGGCAATCGCGCGGCGGCGATTGGATGCTGAAGGCCAAGCTGCCTGCCCACGCGCGCTTCTGGAACGCTGGCGGCACGTTTGCGGACCGCCGCAGAGCTGGCCCACTGCGCCGCGCGCGTTCGGCTGAGAGCGCGCAGCTTGTGGCTGATGAGCGGCATGTGCGGCTTGAGTCTTGAGGTCACGGATCTGCGTGTGGAGCCACCGTCTCGCGAGTGCCCGTTGTAGTTGCAAGCCTTGCATGTCAAACATGCGGTCTCCGCAGATAGACTCAAGGTTCTAATTCTGGCCACCCTCCATTTCCGCTCACTAGCATGTCGCTGGTTGCAGAAGCTGACGCATGCCTTCATTCCATCGAGGACATCGAGGACCTTACTCCGCGCCAATGGCCCCAGTGCCACCGCACGGACGCTTCCCCTTCCCGCAGCCTGCAGGAAGGTTTTGCACAGCTCGACAAGTGGATGCGCCACCCAGAGCATCGCATTCGACTCAAGTGCATCAATCGCATGGGGCATCTTTGCAACTTCCTGCTTGACATCCTTTGCATTTTGGGAGTGCACGGCATGACTTTTTGCATAGCACGCTTGCACTCCCTGTCAACTTTCTTCGTCGACTACCTTCGCATCGATCCCCATTTGGACATGGATCGCATGCTTCAGAATCGCAAAGGCATTTCGGCAGGTTATCGCATGGCCGGAAAGTACCTGGCCATTATCCAGCCTTTCTCCGCACTGTTGTCGAATGTCAAATTTCGCTCTAGCATGCAAACATGCAACCATGCTTGGAATTGCTTCGCGAGTGGGAGGCATGCCTGATGATGGAAGACATAGCACTCACCATCCGCTCCAGCATCGCGTTGCTGGAGAGCATCAACTCCTACGTCCACATGCTTCCAATGCCCCGCAGCGCGCATTTCCTGCAGCGGTCAGACAGGCACCAC
Source organism: Effrenium voratum (assembly GCA_963377175.1). NCBI lineage: Eukaryota > Dinophyceae > Suessiales > Symbiodiniaceae > Effrenium > Effrenium voratum. Next base: position 109,351 of record CAUJNA010000963.1, read on the forward strand.
GAGTTGGCGGAGCTGGCCGACGAGTGGACGCAGCGCATGCCTAGCCCCTCGCAACCTGAGCCCAGCTCGGCTTCCGCTTTTCCGCCAGGCCTGCCTCAGCCAGCCTCGCAACGCCATGCACCATACTGCATCAGGTTCCAGGCCGACAGTTTTTATGATAAAGCATGCAAGGCAACCCACGTGTGCAGCGTGCCAGATTGCACGGGAAATCAGGATTAAAAGTATGCACCGCAGACTTGCGCAGACTGTTTTTTCAGCTCTCACACTGCGTGCCCTGAACACACGCAACCAAGGCGCGGACACTCCGCGGCATGCAGACATCGACCTCCTCACGTGAGCCCTGTTGCGCTGATAGCATCGCATGTGTTGCAGCATGTCCAGCTGTCACGGCCGCGCAACTCATTTCTTGCCCGTTTTAGCCTTTTTCTGCCATACAGCAACAGTGCCCGCTTACTCCGCCTGCCTTGTCCAGCATCCCTCGCAATGGACTTGCAGCGCATGGTGGCGGAGAACCAGAACAACCCCGCATTCCTGCAAGAAATCATCCGCACGCTGGCGCAGTCGCAGTCCGATGCAGGGTCGGTGCATCCAGAGGACGCATCCAACGCACCAGGTCCATCCAACACCGACCATGTTGCACCGACCCCCGAGCATGCATCCGCAACAGTGGAGCCCAAGTGCAAAACCAGCCAGTTTGCTCCGCCCGGACCCCCGAGCTCCCAGAGGACTGCATCCCCGCGCATGCACCTGAGGTGAAGGAGGCCGAGCCGCTGGAGCCGGCTCCACAAGAAAACAGCATGCATGTCAGGGCACCGTGGGCTCAGCTCACGGAAGAAGAGCGAGAAGAGCAGCTCGCCAGAGAGGAGCAGCCTGAGCACCCCTGGCATGACCGCATAGATGGCACCCCGGACGCTTTGCGCCGCAACCGGATGGATCCGGAACCAAAGCCTGCTGCGGAACCAGAGCCAGGACCCGCGCCATGCATGTACAAGGCACCGCCGGGGGCCAAATTCCCTGCATGCCGACCGCTCGACACGCCGCATAATTGGCCACCGCAAGAAGGCGACCTTCGCCATCAGCCTCCTCTGCATGGGTTCCCGTGCTCACACGACGGGTCCTATTGGGCAAACTACTGGCACCTCGGCGGGGTGCCCGACGAGGCTACCCGCTGGCATCCCGCTACGCATGCCTACAGCACCGACCCGGCATATGCCGCCAACCATCGCATTGCGGCATACAACATGCATCACCCCGGAAACCCGGGTGCAGGATCCCTCCCAACGCCACTGCCCGAGATGCCAAAAAGGCAACAGCGGGCCGCATTTGTCCAGCAGCTGGAAGCACGCATACGCATCCCCTCGGTGCGTCTGCCCCGCACCATGCGTCGCATGGAGATGCAGGGCCGCGGACTACGCATGCTGTATCTCGATGACAACAACCGCATCAGCTGCTGCCTGCCGTGCGCAAATTCCGCATGCCCCTATGACGCAGTGTGCGGTCAGTACGTGGTCGACACGGCCACGGACACGCATGACAGGCATCGCTGCAGCGGTTGTGTCGCGGACACCCGCGATCTCAACCGCTGATGCATTGCACGCATTCCATCGCATTTTGCATCAGCCCAACAGCATGGCATGCATGCAGGCTGCCGCACTCCCTGCCGGGAAGACGCACCTGGCCCGGACGATTGTGGTGAGGCTGCGAGAGCAGGGCGAGGCGGTGCGCCTGGTGTCCAAGACGCACTGCTCCGCGCAGAACTGGGGCTGGGGGCGCAGACGGCCGACCACTGGGTGCGCAGGTACGTGCGCGGCGGCAGCGTGCAAAAGCTGGACTGGCTGGCGGTGGAGGAGATCACGCAGCTGGACATGGCGCTCTGGGCGGAGATGCCGTGGCATGGCATGCAAACGCGTCAATTGAATGCCTGCTGCATGTAGGTGCGTGACGCGGCGTCGAGGATGCCTGCATGCGGACCTGGAAGTCAGTCTGTGCGTACCTGGAGGGTCGGATGCATGCGACCCTGGTTTCGAGAGGCTTGCTGAAGGCACGACCTAACCTGCACGATGAATGCAACTGCCGGAAGTCTCCCAGCAGCAGGAACTTCACGTCGGCGTTCAGCCCCACGCAGGCCAGGTCTGCCAATGCCCCGTTGCACAGGATCAATCTTTTCCACAGACACAGGTTCCCCTCGAGCACGCCCATGCCATGGCGCGTTCGAGACTACTGGGGGTCGGCATGGTCAGTAAAAAGGCCGCTCGAACAGGATGCCGACAGTGAAACGCAGGAGTCCCACAACTCGGAGCACCCCTTCGTGAAGCCAACCGCAAGACCAAAGCCGGTGCCAAAATTGAGGCCCCGTCATAGCATCCAAGACTTGCATTCAAGTCCGCACGCAAGAGCAAGCAGCGCACCACACCCGCTTGCCGCCCAGCCACGTTCCGCAGAACATGCACCAACGCTGGAAACCGGTGCTCCGGTAGGCGTGCACATGTTGACGCATCAGCTTTGGCCTCAGCCTCCACTTAACCAGCTCAGAGCTCAGCCTGCACCAATCCTCGCCCGAGGAGGCCTGCCAGTGACGCAGCCGTCACCTCTCTTCCCATGGTTTGCAGAGCATTGCCACCCCTTGCCACGACCGCCCTGCAGGCCGCAGCCCCGCAGCATTTCCCAGGCATCAAGACCGCATTTAGCATTCAGGCACGAACAAACTGCGTAGACCGCAGGCCGAGGTCCCAGCCAGGAAGAGACATGGCCCCTCGTTTCCGACAGGCCAAACTCGGTCCGCAAGCCCAGAGCCATTCAGGATTGGCAGGACCTGCTAGCACAGGTTGGATCCTGCTCAATAACCTTTGTTGCAGCAGCTGCATCACAAGATCCGTACGCGGCCTTCGAGGCATCGCTCCGTGCATACACACCGTCCACCATTGCCCAGTACTTCAGGTGCGTCCGCGCCTTTTTGACATTCATCGAAGCACTCGGCGTCGGCGTGGGAGACTTGCTTCTCGTGCACCTAGTGGACCTATTGCATGCTTGCGAAAACTCCAAGCTGGAAGACCGCAGCAGCGTACGCATAGCACCTCGACCCATGCTCAAAGCACTTTCTTGGCTTGCCCGCATAGGTCAAATTGAATCATTAGCATCTCTGCTCTCCAACCCGCTGGCAAGAGCCTTCGCATCCCCTCAGCAGCCCTGGGAGCGTAAAGTTTGTGCAGCCGACTGCACGCATAACCTGCGCATCACTCTAGGCTCGTTTCTCTTGGCGGCCCACACAAGCATGCGGTTTGGAGACATTCAGCGCATAAAAATCAAAGAAATCAGCCTTACTCAGCACGCTCTGCGAGGATCATGCTGGGCGACAAAAACTACAAAATTAGGACAGCCGTGGGCGTGTACACTGTTCGGCCTCACAGGACGCGGTGCGCAATCCTCTTGGGTGATCAGATGGCTCGAGAGCCTTAGCGAAGCGGTCCAAAGCATTTCAGAGCCCTTCAGCTTGCCAGAGCCAGATTTCATCATGCCCGTGTTCGCATGCATTGACGACAATACGCACCCTAAGTTCTCAGGCCCGCTTCCATACACGCAGGCCTTGTCGTTGCTGCGCTGGGCGGCGCAGGTCCCTTGGGAGCCTCGCACTTCAGCACTCAACTCAGACGAGGCCCATGCATACACACTGCATAGCCTAAAAGTGGCACTCTTGAGTGCATCCGCCCAACTCCGCATGCCAGAGGAGTCAAGACGCCAGCAAGGGCATCATCGCATTAATTCGGTGCAACTGTACAGCCGCGACGACACAATCGAAAGCCTCTGGGCGCAAGCACAAATCGCAGCCGCACTCATCCGAGGCTGGCGACCCACTCGCGCGCAGTCCAGGGGAGGTCAGCATCCAGTCTTCGAGCCGCTTTTCCGTGTTGACGCACAGCCCATCCCAGAAAGCATAAATCTGCAGGACCTTCCCGCACCGCTCCGCATGTTCACCTACGTGAGAGAACATCCGAGGCTGGCGACCCACTCGCCCGCAGTCCAGGAAAGGTCAGCATCCAGTCTTCGAGCCGCTTTTCCGTGTTGACGCACAGCCCATCCCAACCTTCCCGCACCGCTCCGCATGTTCACCTACGTGAGAGAACAGCAAACTCAACCCAGCATGGCAGACCCAGAAGTATGGGCCGTGCAGGACATTCAGTCATCGGACAGCTCCAGCGCACACGAATCAGGAGAGGAGTCCTCCTCCACGGTCATCGTTAGCACTCTGCTTGGTTCAAGTCACTACCGGGGCAGCGGTGCATGCAGTATACAGCTCCCCGGAGCACCTGCAGTCCGCCTTCTGTACAGCGCGCGGCCTGGGGATCCAGGCACCAGTGCATCGCACTGATTACTTAGGCCAAGAGCATTTGTGCAAGCATAACGCGTGCCAGCACGCGTTCTCGCTCATGCCATAGCACAAAAGAATTTTATCAGCGGGTGGCCACCATGAGTGCTTGCAGAGGTTGCGGTCCCGGGACGCCCACAACGCGACCATTGCCAAGGCCAGCAGGCCCGCACCTCAGCTCAGTGCAAGCTTTTCCGCTTCTGTGGCTTGACACACTTGACACACACTTGCTTGTTGCATGCTGCCGCCAGCTATTTTCTTGCTGATTGCCAGTATCTCAGCCCAATCCTCCTCTCAGGCCCCTGCATGGCGGACGCAGAGGAACAAGTGACATCGGCCGAGGCCATGCGCAATTTGCTGTCAAGCGCTCGGGTGCCAGACATGCTGGTTGAGTATATCCTTGGCCTGGGATTCGAAGACATCGCAGATTTCGCATACGCATACGCCGATGCATCCGATCTCAGCAAGCTTTTGGACGGCGTGCCGCCCGAAACATGGACCTCCATGGGAGTCACAGATCCAGAACACTCGATACCTGCATTCGAAGAGCTTTTGTCATGGCCAAGGCCTCCGCTTCGCAGGAATCTTTGGCCCTGGCGCCAACAGCATCCGTGTCGCACGCAGGACAGGTGTTGCCCGGGCCACAGGCATCACCCGCAATCGCATGGGCAGAACATCTGCCTCCTAAGCTGAGCCCAGAAGTCGTGCAGGACTTAGTAGACAAGTTCCAGAAGAACTATCCTGGCGAGCTTTTAGGTCCGGACAGCATGCCTAGCATTCGCCTATTAAGCATGGTCTATGACATGACCAAGTCCAAGCACTTCAAGTGGATCCCGTGGCAGTTGAGACTTAGTGCGCGCCAGTACCAAGAAGCCATGGAAGCGCGTTCACACAAAGTAGCACGCACCGAAGCACAGCTACTGACGCATGCATTTTTTGACGAGACTCCGGAAGTCAGCGTGGAGGGTAGAGCACTCACAGCTAGCTGGCTGCATCGCACTCAACAAGTGTTCCGCAATGCGCTGGCCCTGTGCCAAGCGGTGCACCTGCTGAACGCCAAAGCGTTAGATCAGCAAATTGCCAGCATGTGCCTCACGCAGCCAGACCCCGCACTGTCCCTTCGCACAGTCACCACCTCGGAACTCCTGCACGCCGATCGCCAGATATGGCGTAGACCTTTTGCATCGCAAATGGTCCATGGACGACGCTTTCCACGAGCTCACGCATGGCCGCATGGAGATCCATTCGCTCCTGATGCGCTAATAATTGCATTCCCTTTGTTTACACTTGTGTAGTAGTAAGGAAAGACTGCCTACACTACCCTATTCTTTTTCGGATTTGGGTCCCCAAACCCTGCAAAACAGCCAAATTCTTCAACCAGCTGAACGTTTTTCCGATGTCACCGGTCTTTGTCACCGCTCCGTTTTTGGTGCAAAAAGCGCTGAAAACGGCGAACTCCGAAAAGTGCGTTTTTTCGTGTCCGGCGTCAAAAGTGGTGCCTGGGCCTCCACATTCGCTCGTTTTCCTCCGAAAACCGGCTCCAGGCGTTCGCCGTGCTCCGAAATCCGTTTTCTGGCCCGAGAAGCCTGCGAATTCCAGCCCGCTGAGCCCGTCGCCGCTTGTCACCGCCGCGTCACCGCTCGCTTTTTGGGCGCAAAAGTGCGCAAAAGCGGCCCCAGTTCTCTCCGCAGGGTTTTTCGCGGCCCGGCAGCCCGCCGAGGACCTGGCTCGGAGCCCGACAGCCAGCCGAGGTTCTCCATGTAACACGTCAGCCTGCTGAATTAGTCACCGCCGATGTCACCGGTCTCTAACACGTCAGCCTGCCGAGGCGCCAGGGTGGAATCGAATCTCCCAAACGCTCCGCGGAGACCAACGCCTAAGCCATCTCACCATCGGCTTTTGTTACCGTCCCAAAACGGCGCTTTATGGCCCAAAAACGCTCTCACCACGGTGTCACCGCTTCGTCACCACTCTCTTTGAGGCCGAAAAGTGCGCAAAAGCGCCCCAGTTCCCGAGAGGCCGGATGATTCATCAATGGCTCATGAAGGGCAAGGTTGGTTAATGAATGGGCAAGGTGGCAAGGTTGGCTCATGAAAGCCGCGCAGGTCATAGCCGCTGAGACAAGTGTCCTTCGCCGGTCTCGTCATGAAGGACCTCGCTTCATGCCCAGTGTCCGACGCCATCGGACACTGCGTCATTCCACACTTCGCGCACTGGTAGCACGGGGTGATATATAATTATACCACCCTGCGCTACGAAGGCCCCGAATGACCCATAGCGACTCAAGTGAGGGCGCGTTGCGAGAGTACAACACCCCATTGTTACGAATTCGTGTAACGACTACTCCTAAGAAAACATGTTTGAAGGACCTGTCACGGGCAACATCCCGGAGGTCCTGGACAACGGAGAGGTGACTGACGGCACGCACGTCACAGCAGGACAGCTGGCCCTCGCTCTGACGCCCTACGCTCAAGTAGCTGACCTGGCGGTGAACACGGCAGCCTCCGGCAACAACGCCGCTGCCATCCAGTCCCTGGACGACAGAGTCACCGCCGAGCTGGCCTCAAAGCTGGACAGCAGCGCGCTGGCGCCGGCGATTGCGCCCCTAGCAACGGCGGCGGCCCTGGCCACCACGGACGGTCAGGTGGCCGCGCACGGAAGCAGCATCGCAGCGCTGCAGAGCTCGCTGACCACGGGTCTCTCCAACAAGGCAGACCAGTCGGCCTTCGACGTGCTGGAGGGCGTGGTGGCCACGAAGAGCACCCCGGACAGCGTGGACCTAAAGCTGTCCAACTACAGCACCACGGCGGCCATGAACGGCTCCATCGCCTCGGCCAACAACGCCACGGTGGCCGCCAACTACGGCCTCAAGACGGCGGTGGACCAGCACTCCCTAGACATAGCGGCGAGGATCACGCCGCTGGAGGTGGACACCAAGGTGGCCAACGCTCTCCTGGGGGCCGTCACCGCCGCGACGCTGGCCTCCAAGCTCGCGAGCCGAGACGCCTCCATCTCGGGGCTGCAGGCCTCCAAGGCAGACGCCAGTGCGCTGACTGCTTACCCCTGCAGTCTACCGTCGACACTTCCTCTGAGGTGGACTCTAAGATAGCGGCAGCCCTCTTGGGCGCAGTCACAACGGCAGCCCTGGACGCCGCCCTCCTCGGCAAGGACGCAAGCGCGCTGGCCTCCCTGCTCTCCACGGTGGACGGGTTGACACGCCGCTGGAGGTAGACACCAAGATAGCAAATGCCCTGCTGGGTCTCGCCACCGAGGCCTTCGTCGCAGCGCAGCTTGCTAGCCGGGACGCCAGCATCGCGGCGCTCCAGGAGGCCAAGGCCGACGCGGCGCTGCTGGCCTCATACGCCACGAACGCCGCGCTCTCGGCCAGCGAGACCACGCTCCAGAGCGCCCTCGACGCAATCGCGGAGCTCGCCGCCCTGCAGCTTTCCGGCAGCGGCGGAGTTGTTAACGCGCCGACCTGGGCGGGCTTCACGACTTGGGAGCTCGTTCGCGGAAGCATCGTTCGCAACCTGCATCTGGGGGCTCCTCTCTCTGCTACGCTGGCCAACGGCGACGACACGCTGAGCATCACGGCAGACTGCTACTCCACGGCGGGCACTGACGCTATAACAGCAGCCTTGCTGGCCTACTACACCTCGGCGCAAGTGGACGCGCTGTTGGGGGGGGGCAGCGCAGGACGCGGAGACGACCAGCACAGGCGCGCTGCTTGCCTACTACGCTGTTGGGAGACTCTCTCTTTAGAGGGCGTTTCCCAAATGGATTCTATTCTACCTGAAAGGCTCGAGGCTCCTAGCACTCGTCCGTCCAGCATGTGACCTCCTCCTGCGAAGGATTCGAAGTCTAAAACGCTGCGTGCAGGCGTGTGGCTGCAAAATAATGACCCCTAGATATGCTTGCAATTTGGCTCCAGGTTGCATTTCAAGCGAGCCAACCTTTGCAGGGCTAAGAAAAACAAAAAAAAAAAGAAAACAAGGGGTCCCAAAAAAAGGGGTCCCCGAAAAAAAGGGAAAAGGGGTTTCCTTTGGCAAAGCTTGACATCGCTTGAAATGCAACCTGGAGCCAAATTGCAGCGCATATCTAGGGGTCTCTATTTTGCAGCCACACGCCTGCACGCAGCGTTTTAGACTTCGAATCCTTCGCAGGACGAGGTCAAATGCTGGACGGACGAGTGCTAGGAGCCTCTCAGGTAGAATAGAATCCATTTGGGAAACGCCCTCTAAAGAGAGAGCTTCAACACAAGTGCCACTTGTGTTCACATTCCTGCCGCGCCAAGCCGCGGAACCCCCGGGTCCTTGCTATATGTGCTATATGTGCTATATGGGTCTTACACGCCAAGCCGCTGAACCCCTACTCTCCCCCAGCTCCTTGCTATATGTACTATATGTGCTATATTATTCTGTACACGCGAAAATCTGTAGTATATGTGCTACATAGGGCCATATAGCACATATAGTACATATAGCAAGGACCCGGGGGAGAGTGGATGTTCAGTGGCTTGCCTTGTGAGAGCCATATAGCACATATAGCACATATAGCAAGGGCCCGGGGGAGAGTGGAGGTTCAGTGGCTTGCCTTGTGAGACCCAAAAGGATAGAATGCACGTATAGCAAGGACCCGGGGGACTGTGAGGGTTCGGCGGCTTGGTGCCTGCCGCCTCTCATAAAAGCCTCCCTGCCGCGCCACCTGCCCGGCATTGAAGCCTCCCCGGCCGCGCCACCTGCCCGGCATAGAAGCCTCCAGCCTGCCGAGCCTGCGCCAAGGTCGGGATTCTTCCCAGAGAAAAAAAAATTCCAGTCCTCCCGTGGGGGGAGGACTGCAGCACGCTTTTTTTGCCAATGGCTGCGAGGCCCCTGTTGTCACACCAGGATTGCCTCCTTCAATCCTGTTGTCACCCCAGGATTGCCTCCTTCAATCCTGTTGTCACCCCAGGATTGTGGGGAACTCCACGCGGAACTCCACGCGGGCAACTCCGAAAAAATGGGACATGCCTGTTGCCAGTTCCGAACTCCACGCGGGCAGCAACCAAAAAATGGTTGGTGCCTGTTTCCAGTTCCGAGGCACTTCGAAAGCACAAGTGCCACTTGTGCTTTCGAGCATCACATTCCTGCCCGGCATCGGAGGCTTCGATACGCGCCACATTCCTGCCGCGCCTGCCCGGCATAGAAGCCTCGGGCGCGCCACCTGCCCGGCATCGGAGCCCTGCCGAGCCCGCGCCACCCGAGGTCGGGATTGTTTCGCCGAAGTCGGAAATCCGACTTCGGTCTCTCAGCGAGGTCGGAATTCCGACTTTGCTCCAGCTTCCGATTTTGCCCGAAAAATCCTCCGGACGCGATGCGATGGGGAGCGCATCGCTTCCGGAGTTGGTTTCAGCCCGAAAACCCATCACCGGGCCAGCGCCGAAGGTCCGGCAGCGGGTCGGTCCTCGCAGCCTCGCTTCCGGAGTGTTTTTTTTCACCACTCACACGCCCTGCCGTCAATCCTGGCGTGGCAACAGGATTGCTCTTGTCAATCCTGCTGTGGCAACAGGATTGCTCCACCCATTCCTGCGCTAACAGCAGGATTGCCCCGGTGCACTACAAGCAGCTCGGGCTTGGAACTGTTCTTGCCCGAGCACAGGCTTGTGATGGAGTCGGCCCGGCTGTAGAGCTCCCGGGCCTCCGGCACGTCGTTGACGCTGACGACGAAGGGCAGGCCACTCGCGAAGAGTGCGTCTCGCAGCTCCGAGTGAAAGACCAGGTCGTGGCCCCCTCTCGTACCATAGTAGTTCATACTGCGGCCGGGGAAAATGTAAGGAGGGTCAGCGTAGATGCACTGGTGCGCCAGGCAGGGCAGAGCGCGTAGATAGGCCAGCACATCCTGGTGCCGCACGGTCACGTTGCAGGGTGGCTGCTGCAGACGCCGCACGCTGCTCAGTGCCAGCGGCCTCTGCTGTGCGAAGGAGCCCCACTTTCCCGAGAAGCTGTTCAGCAGGACGTACGAGGCAGGCAGTCCGGCGCCCGGCACGGCCTCTCTGAGCGCCCGGCAGGAGGTGCCCGAAGTAGAAGGAAGCTGTTCAGCAGGACGTACGAGGCAGGCAGTCCGGCGCCCGGCACGGCCTCTCTGAGCGCCCAACAGGAGGTGCCCGAAGTAGAAGTGCCTGTCCACCCTGCGCCCTGCGCCCCACCAGGCGCAGCAAGGAGCGCAGGAAGACCGGGTCTTGCCTTAAGTAGCAGCGGTGCAGGTTTGCGACGGGCTCGAAGGCGTCGACGCCGCGCACCTCCAGGCCCGCCGGCTCTCTCTTTAGAGGAGGTTTTCCAAATGGCTTATATTCTACCTGAGAGGCTTCTGACACTCGTCCGTCCAGCATTTGACCTCGTCCTGCGAAGGATTCGAAGTCTAAAACGCTGCGTGCAGGCGTGTGGCTGCAAAATAGAGACCCCTAGATATGCTTGCAATTTGGCTCCAGGTTGCATTTCAAGCGAGCCAACCTTTGCAGGGCTAAGAAAAAAAAAAAAAAAGAAAACAAGGGGTCCCAAAAAAAGGGGTCCCCGAAAAAAAGGGAAAAGGGGTTTCCTTTGGCAAAGCTTGACATCGCTTGAAATGCAACCTGGAGCCAAATTGCAGCGCATATCTAGGGGTCTCTATTTTGCAGCCACACGCCTGCACGCAGCGTTTTAGACTTCGAATCCTTCGCAGGACGAGGTCAAATGCTGGACGGACGAGTGTCAGAAGCCTCTCAGGTAGAATATACGCCATTTGGAAAACCCCTCTAAAGAGAGAGGTTCGCCTGAGAACTGCTGAAAAGTCTTCTAAAGAGAGGGATACAGGGAATGCAGGGATTCCCTGCAGAAACCCTGCATTGAAATTCCCCCAGGATTTCTTGCTATACGCTTAATTTCTTCAACACAAGTGCCAACACAATTGCCACTCGTGTTCACATTTCTGCCGCGCCAAGCCGCTATACGCGCTTAATTTCAACATGTCGGATTACATGTCGGATGAACATGTTCTTGGCACTCCGGCCGCGCCTGCCCGGCATTGAAGCCGCGCCAAGCCGCTGAACCTCCACTCTCCCCCGGCTCGTTGCTATATGTGCTATATGTGCTATATGGGTCTTACACGCCAAGCCGCTGAACCCCCACTCTCCCCCAGCTCCTTGCTATATGTACTATATGTACTATATACTCTGTACGCGCGAAATTTGTACTATATGTGCTATATAGGGCCATATAGCACATATAGTACGTATAGCAAGGAACCCGGGGAGAGTGGATGTTCAGTGGCTTGCCTTGTGAGAGCCATATAGCACATATAGCACGTATAGCAAGGAACCCGGGGAGAGTGGAGGTTCAGCGGGTTGGCGCTCCGTACGCGCCGCATTTTGCATGGTTTTTGCATGTGGAACAGCTTGTTTTTTGCATGGTTTTGGCATGACATGATTTTGCATGACATGATTTTGCATGACATGATTTTGCATGACATGATTTTGCATGGCATGATTTTGCATGGTTTTTGCACGTTTTTTCGCACGGTGTTGCATGTTGCACGTCTTTTCGCATGACATGTGCATGTGGCTCAACCCCGTGCCCCTCCCCCCTGTTTTTTTCCTGTCAGGCCGTACGTAGGTTCATCCTGGACATCCTGAACTTCTGCGAGGCGGGGCGGTGCCGAGCGGGCACCAGTAAGTAGCAGTGCCGAGCGGGCACTTAACTAACAGTGCCGAGCGGGCACGTGCCGAGTGCCGAGCGGGCACGTGCCGAGCAGCCACAGTGCCGAGCGGGCACTTGTAGGAACCCCGGTGCCGAGCTGGCACCGTGGAGGGGGTGCAGTGCCGAGCGGGCACTAAATGTGCCGAGCTGGCACCGTGCCGAGCAGGCACTAGATGTGCCGAGCGGGCACGTGCCGAGCTTGGCACCGTAGGAGCGCCAAGGCGCAGCTTTGAAGCAGGCGTCCACTGTGGAGGCGCAGGACGTGAAGGAGCTCACTGTTTGAGCTCCTTCAGCAAAGTTCACCAAGACCTCTACTACGGGTCCTTAGTACTGGCTTGCCCAACTGAGTACTGGCTCGCCCAACCGGCTCGCCCAAGTACTGGCTCGCCCAACCCCTTAGTACTGGCTCGCCCAACTGGCTCGCCCAAGTACGGGTTCGCCCAACCCCTTAGTACTGGCTCGCCCAACCCCTTAGTACTGGCTCGCCCAACTGGCTTGTACTGGCTCGCCCAACGGGTTGGTCAGCGGCAAGTCCGAGTGCGCAAGACGTTCGTGTCGTACTGGAAGTATACCAAATTGAAAGTTAATAACTTTCAATTCAAATTCCCTGGTGCGGGCAACCAAAAAATGGTCCGTGCCTGTTTCCAGTTCCGAGGCACTTCGTGTTCACAGCCGCGCCACCCTGCCCGGCATCGGAGCCCCGAGCCCAAGGTCGGGATTCTTCCCAGGAAAAAAAATTGCAGTCCTCCCGTGGGGGAGGGCACAGGATTGCTCACTCAATCCTGTGTTGGGCACAGGATTGCCCCTGAATCCTGCGCTGGGCACAGATGGGCAGCGATGAAGAATTACGAGAATTTTAATGTGTCAGAGCGACACATTAAATCCTACCGCTTTCCAGGACAGCGAGGACGCGAGAGCGAGGTGCGCGCCTGCCCCTTAGTACTGGCTCGCCCAACTGGCTCGCCCAAGTACGGGTTCAGCGGCAAGTCCGCGAGTGCGCAAGACGTTCGTGTCGTACTGGAAGTATACCAGGAAGTGAAGGAAAATATCCTTCACTTCAAATTCCCTGGTGCGGGCAAAGTTCCGAGGCACTTCGTGTTCACAGCCGAGCCTGCCCGGCATCGGAGCCCTGCCGAACCCGCGCCAAGGTCGGGATTCTTCCCAGGAAAAAAAAATCAGAAACTGTCGTCTAACACGACAGTTTCGGCGAACCTGCCCGGCATTGAAGCCTCCACCCCGGCCGCGCCTGCCCGGCATAGAAGCCTCCTGCCGAGCCCACGCCAAGGTCGAGATTCTTCCCAAAAAAAATGTCGAGGTTGTCGGCTTAGACGACAACCGTGAAAAAATTTTCCAGTTGTCCTGTGGGGGGACAACTGCCTTCGGCGAACCTGCCCGGCAGAGCCGCGCCTGCCCGGCATAGCCTCCCGGGCCGCGCCACCAGCATAGAAGCCTCCAGCCTGCCTGCACCAGGGAATTTGAAGAGGAGGATAATACCCTCCACTTCAAATTCCCTGGTGGTAATCCGCGTGATTAGGGGGGTGGTATGTCTGACATACCACCCTCAGAGAGGTCTTGGTGAACTTTGCTGAAGGAGCTCAAACGGTGAGCTCCTTCAAATTCGCAGGTCGAGGTCAACAGGAAACCTGGGTAGGTGACCTGCGCACCACTTTGCTCGTGGTCCTGCGCCTCCAAAGCAGTTTTCCCTAGTCGACGTGGCCAGGTTGATTAGTGGCAAGTCCGCTAACGAAAGCGCCGAAGACGTTCGTTTCGTATTCGCATACTCGGAAGTGAAAGCTAAAACCTGTCACTTCAAATTCCCCGGCCCAGGGCGCCATTCCACCCCCGTGGCCGCCCTGCGCACCCTGCTCGTGGTCCTGCACCTCAGGAGCGGCAAATGCGCACAACATGCTGCAAATGACGTCCAGACTGTCACTCATTCTGAAGTGTACGACCATATCGTACACTTCAAATTCCCTGGCCCAGCACCAACTACGAAGCAGTGGCCGATTTCGCCGGCCACTGGCTCCATCGTGCGCAGGTCTCGCTTTTGACCGGCAAAATCGGTCAAATCAAATCACCCACGACTGTGACACGTGCGGAAACTTGTGCCGAAGAGGGGTTGGTACCAACAAGCGTGAGGGAGGTGTGTCAAAAACAAACACACTTCCCCGAATCTCCGAACGGCCGGAATGCCACGAAGGACCTGTGAGGGCGCGCTAAAGTACAACACCCCTGTGTCGTTATGAATTCGTATAATAACGCCTACTCCTAAGAAAACATGTTTGAAGGACCTGTCACCGGCAACATCCCGGAGGTCCTGGACAACGGAGAGGTGACTGACGGCACGCACGTCACCGCAGGGCAGCTGGCCCTCGCTCTCACGCCGTACGCTCAAGTAACGGACCTGGCGGTAAACACTGCGGCGTCCGGCAACAACGCGGCCGCCATCCAGTCCCTGGACGACAGAGTCACCGCGGAGCTGGCGTCAAAGCTGGACAGCAGCGCGCTGGCGCCGGCGATTGCGCCTCTTGCCACGGCGGCGGCCCTGGCCACCACGGACGGGCAGGTGGCCGCGCACGGAAGCAGCATCGCCGCGCTGCAGAGCTCGCTGACCACGGGCCTCTCCAACAAGGCAGACCAGTCGGCCTTCGACGTGCTGGAGGGCGTGGTTGCCACAAAGAGCACCCCGGACGGCGTGGACCTGAAGCTGTCCAACTACAGCACCACGGCGGCCATGAACGGCTCCATCGCCTCGGCCAACAACGCCACGCTGGCCACGGTGGCCGCCAACTACGGTCTCAAGACGGTGGTGGACCAGCACTCCCTGGACATAGCGGCGAGGATCACGCCGCTGGAGGTGGACACCAAGGTGGCCAACGCTCTCCTGGGGGCCGTCACCGCCGCGGCGCTGGCCTCCGAGCTCGCGAGCAGAGACGCCACCATCTCGGGGCTGCAGGCCTCCAAGGCGGACGCCAGCGCACTGACCGCGTACGCCCTGCTCTCGGCCGTGGACACTTCCTCCGAGGTGGACTCAAAGATCTCGACCGCTCTCCTGGGCGCCGTCACCACGGCAGCCCTGGACGCCGCCCTCGCCGGCAAGGCGGACGCCAGCGCGCTGGCCTCCCTGCTCTCCACGGTGGACGGACTTCCACTGGAGGTAGACACTAAGATAGCAAATGCGCTGCTGGCCTCGCCACCGAGGCCTTCGTCGCAGCGCAGCTTGCTAGCCGGGACGCCAGCATCACGGCGCTCCAGGCCTCCAAGGCCGACGCGGCGCTGCTGGCCTCGTACGCCACGAACGCCGCGCTCTCCGCCAGCGAGACCGCGCTCCAGAGCGCCCTCGACGCAATCCACGCGGAGCTCGCCGCCCTGCAGCTTTCCGGCAGGCGGAGTTGTTAACGCGCCGGCCTGGGCGGGCTTCACAACTTGGGAGCTCCTTCGCGGAAGCAACGTCGTTCGCAACCTGCATTCGTGGCTCCTCTCTCTGCTGCGCTGGCCAACGGCGACGACACGCTGAGCATCACGGCAGACTGCTACTCCATCGGGCAGACGCGCCATAACGCGGCCCTGCTGGCCTACTACACCTCGGCTCAAGTGGACGCGCTGTTGTGAGACTACCGCACAGGGGCAGCGCAGGACGCTGAGACGACCAGCGCCATCACAGCAGCGCTGCTGGCCTACTACACCGCGGCGCAAGTGGACGCGCTGTTGGGAGATTACCGCACGGCGAGCGCGCAGGACACGCAGACGCAGGCCGCCATCGCGGGCGCGCTGCTGGCCTACCGCACCGGGCCAGCTCAGGACACGTGCACCAGCAGCCAGATCGCAGCAGCGCTGGTGGCGTACCGCTCAGCCGCAGACCAGGACACGGCGACGGCCTCGAGCATCGCCGCCGCCCTGCTCAGCTACTACACCATCGCACAAGTGGACGGCCTCCTTGCGGGCAAGCTCGGAGTCACGGAGGTAGCCTCGGCCCTGCAAATAGCAGTGCGCTTTCCGGACGACGGAGGGGCCGACGAGGTGGTGGCCGCCATAGGAGAGCAGATCCTGGCCCCCACGGACGTCTCGCTGTCAAACTGGACGGTTCGCCCCAGCAGCGGCTGCAGCGTGGTCCTGGCCACGCACACCGCGGACGCAGTGAGCGTGGACGGCTACACCCTGACCCTGGCGGTGAACCCGTGGAACATCGTGCGCACCTACAACTTGACCCCGGGCCGAGAGCTGCTCTTCGCCTGCCGCTACCGGCTCGGCACGGCCTCCAACTTCGTGGTGTACGTGTCAGAGGCAGACAACGTCTACGACCCCTTGTACGGCAGCTTCGCGGGCGACCAGGGCACCTGGAGCACGGCCAAGATGTACTTCACAGTGCCGCCCAACGGGGTGGCGAAGCTGCACTTCGGGGCGCACTTCCAGGCGCCGGGCCTGCCCAACCAAACGG